>OW240918.1:1229250-1360124 GCA_933207985.1 Pelobates cultripes
TAAGCCTCTTCTTCCATCTCCCTGTTACAAAAATCAATGCCGTGTACACGACCACTGATAGGAGACGTGGAAGGTATTAAACTGATCAGAACAATGCTAAACACACCACGCCTATCTGGTGGCACATTAGCTTGACCGCGCAGTGCCCCAAATTTGCAGTAAGAGGACCCGACCAAGCCTCTTCTTCCATCTCCCTGTTACAAAAATCAATGCCGTGTACACGTCCACTGATAGGAGACGGAAGGTATTAAACTGATAAAAATAGTACTAAACACACCACTCCTATCTGGTGTCACATTAGCTTGACCGCGCAGTGCCCCAAATTTGCAGTAAGAGGACCGACCAAGCCTCTTCTTCCATCTCCCTGTTACAAAAATCAATGCCGTGTACACGTCCACTGATAGGAGACGCGGAAGGTATTAAACTGATAAAAATAGTACTAAACACACCACTACTATCTGGTGTCACATTAGCTTGACCGCGCAGTGCACCAAATTTAATGTGATCTGTGAGTAAGGTAAACGGTTGTCCATACAAGTAGGTTGCAGCTTTTTGAGGGCCCACACCACCGCCATGCACTCCTTTTCAATGGCAGTGAATATACTTCGCTGTGCAAAAGTTTACGGCTTAGATAAAAATCCGTGTACACGTCCACTGATAGGAGACGCGGAAGGTATTAAACTGATCAGAACAATACTAAACACACCACTCCTTTTTTTTGGTGAGGCTTTACAGGACAGAGTGCTTCTCCACGGGACATGTTAACTCACGGGCAGCTGGCTCATCAAGGAACCAGAGCAGCTTTCCATGTACAGGTAAGACACGTGCAGCCGGTAAGGGTTCAGGCTCTTCTTCCTGGAGGATACGCTGCAAGCCTGTTGAACGAGGTGACCTTGCTCGGGTCCCAGGTGTACGGTTCCTAAAATGGCTGCCATATACACGTCCACTGATAGGAGACGCGAAAGGTATTAAACTGATCAGAACAATACTAAACACACCACAAATAAGGTTTCTCTCCTGTATGGCTCCTCAAATGATGCTTAAGATTAGAAGCGGCTGAAAAGCATTTCTCACACTCCGAACAAAAATATATTTTTTTAACATTCTCTCCACTTTGAACGAAATGACGTTTGGGAAGAGATTAACATAATTAAACACAGGCAGTAAAAATACAGTTTTTAGCCATACACTGTAACTTTAAAACTACACATCCCATCTTCATAATTACATATTTGGAATCAGCACACTTAAAACATAAACATAACCAAAAATCAGCCAAATCCATCCAGGGGTTAAAAAGTTAGCTGGAGGTCCCTTTATGACCGACCGCAAGCACATTTTCCTGCCCAAAACAGTTCCATAGATTTGGGCTGTGAGGTCGGTCTATTTCAGGCTGAAAAACGACTAAGTCCCATCGCGAATGGGACTTAGTCTCTGCAGCTGAAATAAGGCTGAAAAAAACGGCTGAAAAAAAGACTAAGTCCCATCGCCGAATGGGACTTAGTCTCTGCAGCTGAAATAAGGCTGAAAAAAACGGCTGAAAAAAGACTAAGTCCCATCGCCGAATGGGACTTAGTCTCTGCAGCTGAAATAAGGCTGAAAAAAACGGCTGAAAAAAAGACTAAGTCCCATAGCCGAATGGGACTTAGTCTCTGCAGCTGAAATAAGGCTGAAAAAAACGGCTGAAAAAAAGACTAAGTCCCATCGCCGAATGGGACTTAGTCTCTGCAGCTGAAATAATTTCCCATTTACTGAACCAAGTGGGAAATAGCCAGGCAGGCACAAAGGGTTTGCACCAGGTCTGGGGACACAGGGGACACCGTCTTAAAGGGGCTGTGTCCCCAACAAGTCTGGGGACATGGCCTTAAAGGGGCAGTGTCCCAATCTTCCTGATGTCCCAAAAAAGGTGTTTAAAGGGCCAGCACCAGTCACATAAAGAGTCCATAAGCCCCAATATGCCCATCGACAGTCTTAAAGGGCCATACACACCAAATAAAAGTGCATACATTTTCACAATCTCCCAGGGCCATAGTCATGCGGGAGGAGGCTGGCAAATAGGCTTCTCCACAACCCAGGGAAGCAGGGCAATTTGCCATTTAAAGGGCCCGTTACAAATAGCAGTTTGTAACAAGGTGTCAATCCATATCTGCCAAGTGACACGATGTAGGGGGACCAGTCCCTATTCTGCTCTGTGTCAGTGTGTACCAGGGAACCTTAGGACAGGTGTCAATCCATATCTGCCAAGTGACCCGATGTAGGGGGAACAGTCCCTATTCTGCTCTGTGTCAGTGTGTATCATGGTCTCTGAGGACAGGTGTCAATCCATATTTGCCAAGTGACCCTATGTAGGGGACCAGTCTCTATTCTGCTCTGTGTCCGTGTGCATCAGGGGCTCTGAGGACAGGTGTTAATCCATATGTCAAGGTGTCAATATGTCATATGTCAGGTGTCAATCCATATTGATTGTAATTTAGGAATGTTAGGTGATTTCTGCCCTTTATGGATTAAAACCAGACTCTGTATCAACTGTGTAATTTTCCATGGGAGTTTTGCCATGGATCCCCCTCCGGCATGCCACAGTCCAGGTGTTAGTCCCCTTGAAACAACTTTTCCATCCCTATTATGGCCAGAAAGAGTCCCTGTGTGTTTTAAAATTCGCCTCCCCATTGAAGTCAATGGCGTTTCGGGCGGTTCGCCGGTTCGCGAACACTTGCGGAAGTTCGCGTTCGCCGTTCGCGAACCGAAAATTTCGGGTTCGCGACATCACTAACCAAGACCAGACCAAGTAGTTTTCAAAGCAAGCCTGGGGTAAACTAAGGGAGCTTCCAAAATGTAACACCACTTGGAGCTCCTTAGATGCAGGATTCACTTTTAATACAATATCTGAGGGGCAAAAAAAACAGCATTTATCCAGTGTCACGGCTCTCACCCCAGACAGCCAGACATAGTCTCCACAGAAGGGCCCAACAGGGGACATGAACCTGGATCTTACTGTATCGTGGGCCTGCTGTTTTGCCTCTGAGCCACACTTCAGTTCTAGGTTCAGCCTGATGTTTATCATTGTCTTGTCTCCAGCATGGGGGACTAGACTTTTCCTGTGGCTGTTCCTATCATTCTCGGTCCACCTGAAGTATATCGCTAATTAGCCAGGTATAAAACACTGCCTCGGTCATGTTCCTGAGCAAGTCAGAGAGGAGATGGTTGCCAGGGTTATTGGTTGAAACTTTGTCTTTTTAGACCTAACAATTTACTTGAAAGAAGGAATTAAAGGACCACTATAGTGCCAGGAAAACATAACTGAACATACTGGAAGGTAGGTTTTACTTACCTTAAGCTTTTCGTTGCAGCTACTGCCATCTTCTTCCTTCAGGTCTGCTTCTGCTCCCGGTGCTTCATTTACTCTCCTCTATGGAGGGTCCCGCAAGACTGCAAGAGCCTCCACAGACGACGTCTTGCAATGAGTGAGACCATAAATGAAACCCACAGTGGTCACTTGTAACGTCTGCTGATATTGGACAGCCTTTTGTTAACGTCAGGTATACCATAAGACACTGTTGACTCTAATTTGTCTTTTGTTATCTTTGGATTATGTCGGAATTTTATTGAATATCCAATATGGTCAGCACCAGTATTTCATAAAGATTATATTTTTATGAAATAGTGAGAAGTAACAGAGCTGCTTTAACAATTCATATTGAGTTACTGAATTTGATAACTCCACCACTACCTTCCTTTCTGCTCCCAACACAATCACGGGAGATAAGAGGAGCATTATTCTGCATAACAGAATGAATGATGGGCGTAGTGACACATGCTCCTTCCCACGAACTCCTAGAGGGGTATGGAAGCCGGTCTCTTGCCCACCGACTATGGTCCAGGTCTGAGACACCGTTTGGGAGTTAACCTGCCCAGTCGCTATTAGCAACTCTCACTGGGTACCCCTGGTTCGACACTTTCACTTAATTTGAATGAAACAAACTCTAGATCCCCGGCGGCTGTTCGCATGAACCAAACCCACGAATGGTCCTGAGCGGTACTTGTCACGACCACTATGGAACTAATTTCGGCATGAGGACTTTATGGGTCCCCGGTCACCTCAGCGGTAGTTCGCCACAAATGTTATAGGACTGTTTTTGGCATGAGGTGACTGTGTGGTTCCCAAACAACTTGGTCCTGGGTTTTGAACCACTTTGCAACCCGCCAAGGGAGCACTTTTTGGAGGGAAGATGCCTGAGACTAAGGGGAACAAACGCTACCTGTGAGTCAGGTGGAGCACCCTGTAGTTTGGATGCAGGAGCTCGAGAAAGCTGACCGGCCAAAGCACCAAGCGCCCTGGAACTATTTTGGGCATTGGACCATGTGTGCAGCCAGTCAGAACTTTAACAAAATGGTGTTTCCCCTACACTGAGTGCTATTTGGAGAACTTGGAGAATATGTGGGGTATTGTATGTTTTTATTATGTTTTGGGGTACTTTTATGTTTTTATATTTTCTGTTGTACTCCCTGCTCCTGGGTGATAATTAGTTTACCGGTCTTTAACTCAATTATCTCCCAGGTCCAGAGATTCCTGGGAGGGACTTGTGTTGAATATAATGGAGACCCCATGCTGGAGTCTGTGCATAAAAGGCAGTTTGGCTCATTAAAATCAGTTGTACTCCCAATCTCCGCCAAATCTCATTGTTGAACACTAATATTAAGCTTTATGCCAAACTGCTAGCTCAGACCATATCTTTCTGAGTTGGTCTATGCGGAGCAGGCAGGTTTTGTTCCCAGTAGGCAGGTTGGTGACAATACCAGACACTTTATTAATTTAATAGACTGGGCATCTTCTGACAAACATAATGGGAAGGTAGTGGCACTTGACGCTTATGACGGACCGTCTGGCACTCCGACCAAGTGCCTCCGCCAATCGATGCTCCTAGTGCTCACCGAGGAATTCCAGCACTCCACAAGACACCATAAGCACTGCAGACCCCACTTCCAGCTATGCAGCTGCACCAGGGTCTCACCATCCTTCACCCACCCAAGACCAGGATCCAGCTTCCATTGGGCAGACCTCTCCTACTCCCAGAGAGTGTAACAGGGAACAGCTCTTATAAGAGCTAGTGATCATAATTCCTGGTGAGTATAGTGATATAGCAATCCCCAGGATAGATACAGCCGTTTCCCCCACACATGAGATGAGACTCTATGTTGAAGGTAATCAGGAACAGAATTTTAATGGAGGCACACTGGCCTTTTATGCACGTTTCCCAACAAGGTGGACCTTGTTGGGCACAGGGACACAAAGTTCAATTATCTCCAAGCACAGAAAAACATACAATTTTATGAAACCTCCAAAAGTACCTTAAAAACACATAAAAGTTACAACTCAATAAAATCACAAACAGTCAAACCATATCAAGAAACACACAGTGACTTATCACAACACAATGGCACATTTTTAAAGGGGTGGAGGGAGACAATATTTAACAGCTGCTACCATAACAGCACACAAGCCTTTATACGGAGCCAGTGTTTTCTATATACAGGCTCCTTGAAATGTGAGTGTAATATTCAACACAATATTATTATAATCACTGTGAAGCCATTTTTTAGTACCGTCTACACTATATTGTATTTTTTGTATTTTATGTTGACATGTACCCCATATTTTACCATTGAATGAGACTACGTTTTGGTAAGATTTATCTGTGTTTGAGCGCTCCACTTATAGGTGTAGGTCCTTGTCACTTACACCGCACCAATATCTACTAAATATCTCACCTGCCTGCAGAATTAGCAATATGCAAATCTACCCGAATATGCAAATGAACCAGTCTTGCAATTCAGGTAGTGCATATTGCTGCTGCTACCAACAGAGGGCACTAGACCAGCTCCATAGCCAAACCCACCTAGTTGGTAGCAAACCTCAGCAATACAAGCAGGGCCGGTGCAAGGATTTTTGCCGCCCTAGGCAAAAGTAAAGTTTGCCGCCCCCCCCCCCCATATGACATCACAATGCCCCATTTTAACTAACGCAAGTGCTGCAGTGCCGCCGTGTTTACATTAAAAGGCCTGCAGGGACAGGCTATAGACACCAGAACCACTACATTAAGCTGCAGTGGTTCTGGGGACTAAAGTGTCCCTTTAATGTGAGGTAAATTAGAGATTAGTGCCACGAATAATATACTAGATTGCCTACTTACAATCAGATGAGGGTGGTGATGGGCTCTAGCTGCAGTCTGGCTCCACTCATCTGGTGTAGAACAGGCTCTCTGGAGGCTGTTTGTGTTCTGGGAGAACGGGAAGCAGCTCCATTTTTTGGGGGCCCTTTACACAGCTCAAGGTCTGGGCCCCAGGGTCCACCTTCATGTTCCACCAATTATTTTGTTCACAGGAGTAGGGGATGTCCTGATATGTGTGTAAGGAATGCATTGTGTGAATCTGTGTTTGTATGTGTAAGGGCTGCAATGTGTGTTTCAATGTATGTACGGGATGCAGTGTGTGTGTCTGTAAGGGGTGCATTGAGTGTGTGTAAGGAATGCATTGTGTTTCTGTGTGTGTAAGGGATGCATTGTGTGTAAGGGTTGAATTGCTTGTGTGTGTGTGTGTGTAATGCATTGTGTGTTTTTCTGTGTGCAAGGGGTGCATTGTGTGTGTGTGATGGATGTCAATCTCTCCCCCCTCCCTTGTCCCTCTCTTCTCCCCCTCTCCCTCCCTCGTCACTCTCTTCTCTCCCCCCCTTGTCTCTCTCTTCTCCCCCCCTTGTCCCTCTCTTCTCCCCCCTCTTGTCCCTCTCTTCTCCCCCCTCTTGTCCCTCTCTTCTTCCCCCTCCCTTGTCACTCTCTTCTCCCCTGCGTGTCCCTCTCTTCTCCCCCTCCCTTGTCACTCTCGTCTCCCCCGTTGTAACTCTCTTCTCCCCTCCCCACTCTCATTCCCCCTCCTAACCCCGTCAATTCCCCTCCCTGTCAATTTCTCCCCCCCCACCTTGTCAATTTATTCCCCCCACCCTGCCTGTCCATTTATCCCCCCACCCTGCCTATCCATTTATCCCCCCCCCACTGTCCATTTATTCCCCCCCTCCCTGTCCATTTATTCCTCCCCCTCCTGTCCATTTATTCTCCTCGCCCATTATTCCCTCCCTCCCTGTTCATTTATTCCTCCCTCCCTCCCCAAGTAAGGTCCATTTATTCTCCCCCTCCCTCCCCGTCCATTTATTCCTCCCCGCTGTCCATTTATTCCTCCCCCTCCCTCCCATCCCTGTCCATTTATTCCCCGTCCATTTATTCCCCACCCTCTGGCCTCTATTAATCGCGGGTCGAACTCCTCTATTAACCGGCTGGTACAGGTTAAAGTTTTAGCTGTACCTGCCGACTCAAAGGAAGTGAACACCCGCAGCTCATCGCCAGTCCCGCCGGCAAGAGACAGCTGCTCCCCTGGTACCGTCGGCCTTCATGCCATAGAGGGCTTCCGCCACGCTAGAGGGAGCGCTGACAGGTGGGGAGCGCCGAGCTTCCCTCCTGTCAGCCTCTCCTCAGGCTGCGCCCGGGCGGTGCGGTCCGCCCTCATGGACGCACCGCCCGGGCAAAGCTGCAGCCGCCTGAGGCTCTTTACAGAGCGCTCGGGCGGCTGCAGCATTAGGAGGGCCGGCGCTCCTGGCGGCGCCCCCTCCCAAGGGGCGCCCTAGGCGGCTGCCTAGTCCGCCTTACAGGTAGCGCCGGCCTGAATACAAGAGAACAGGCAATACATTACACAGTACACACACACTATAAACAATTACATTACACACACCCTGCACCTATAATGGGTACAGGGTGACTAAAACATAAGATAAATAAAGCAGCCTACATAAATAGTCTGTCTGAAGGTAGACTAGGGGCTTTAAAGCCAGATACATGAAAGAGTCATAGTCACAGGGGAGGAGGCTGGCAAGCAGGCCTCTCCAGGACCAAGTGGCGAAGGGCCCTTCGTCATAATTAGTACATTAACCAATAAAGTACAAGGTACAACCCACACATCTCCTCCCATCAGCTTATCTGTTAACAGAATTAAAATGTACATATTTTACCCCAAGTTCTATATTTACCCCAAATACATAGGCTACACCCCTAAATGTGGTATCCCCTGATAGCGCTGATCTGGGTGAATAACATATCCAATAATCACCCAGGTCAGATCAGGGGTTAATAGATGTCCATACACTGTGCTTAAAGGGCCAGTAGCCGCATAATAAAAATCCATCATGCCCAAATACTGTCTTTAAAGGGCAATACCCCCAGGGCCATAGTCACATGGCAGGAGGCGGGCAAGCAAGCCCATCCAAACTCTCTTAAAGGGGTGAGTTTGCTACAGTTACCTTTATCAAAAATTGGGATTGCTGGAAATCTAGACCAAGTAAAAATAAGAATCCTTAAAAACAGAAAACCATGGTTCACCATCTTGATACCACTGATACCAAAGACCATGCAGCCTACAGAGCCCATTGTGGGACATCAGTGTTCATCTACCACTTTGCTGTCTCGACTCTCTAAGATCATACCTAGGCTACACAAGTTATCCTCCCACTCCCTACCCTACCCCCTCTCTGGTTACTTCCCCCAACTTCAATTTAGGTTAACATACTACACCTTACTTAGACTCAATATTAACTACCCTCACTGGCAGAGTACCCTTGATTCATAGTACACCTTGGGGAGGTATTCATAGCCAAGAAGGTCTGGACTACCACACCACATCATGGTATTGTATGAAACACCAGTACTCACTCCTTGTACAACGAATGCTTACGAACACCATGCTTTTGTAGCCTATATTGTACTGTAATCTGTGTACATTGTATGTTGTGTAACCTGTTTCGGGATTTGCATAAGTGTTCCATTATCCTCGCAGAAACGAATAGGTCATTCCCGAATGTTGAATGACATTTCACAGTGAGAAACGCGGAAGCCCTCTAGCGGCTGTCAATGAGACAGCCACTAGAGGCTGGATTAACCCTAACATAAAGTAAGTACATTCCAGTATAATGTTATACAGGTTGCTTACAGGATCATGCAGTGTTGTAGCGGTTGAGACAGGTAAGTAGATTCCAGTATAATGTAATACAGGTTGCTTACAGGTTCATGCAGTGTTGCAGCAGTATAGACAGGTAAGTAGATTCCAGTATAATGTAATACAGGTTGCTTACAGGATCATGCAGAGTTGCAGGAGTTGATACAGGTAAGTAGATTCCAGTATAATGTGATACAGGTTGCTTACAGGATCATGCAGAGTTGCAGCAGTTGAGACAGGTAAGTAGATTCCAGTATAATGTAATACAGGTTGCTTACAGGATCATGCAGAGTTGCAGCAGTTGAGACAGGTAAGTAGATTCCAATATAATGTGATACAGGTTGTTTACAGGATCATGCAGTGCTGCAGCAGTTGAGACAGGTAAGTAGATGCCAGTATAATGTAATACAGGTTGCTTACAGGATCATGCAGAGTTGCAGGAGTTGATACAGGTAAGTAGATTCCAGTATAATGTAATACAGGTTGCTTACAGGATCATGCAGAGTTGCAGCAGTTGAGACAGGTAAGTAGATTCCAGTATAATGTAATACAGGTTGCTTACAGGATCATGCAGAGTTGCAGCAGTTGAGACAGGTAAGTAGATGCCAGTATAATGTGATACAGGTTGCTTACAGGATCATGCAGAGTTGCAGCAGTTGAGACAGGTAAGTAGATTCCAGTATAATGTAATACAGGTTGCTTACAGGATCATGCAGAGTTGCAGCAGTTGAGACAGGTAAGTAGATTCCAGTATAATGTGATACAGGTTGCTTACAGGATCATGCAGTGCTGCAGCAGTTGAGACAGGTAAGTAGATTCCAGTATAATGTAATACAGGTTGCTTACAGGATCATGCAGTGTTGCAGCAGTTGAGACAGGTAAGTAGATTCCAGTATAATGTGATACAGGTTGCTTACAGGATCATGCAGTGTTGCAGCAGTTGAGACAGGTAAGTAGATTCCAGTATAATGTAATACAGGTTGCTTACAGGATCATGCAGAGTTGCAGCAGTTGAGACAGGTAAGTAGATTCCAGTATAATGTAATACAGGTTGCTTACAGGATCATGCAGAGTTGCAGCAGTTGAGACAGGTAAGTAGATTCCAGTATAATGTATACAGGTTGCTTACAGGATCTGCAGAGTTGCAGCAGTTGAGACAGGTAAGTAGATTCCAGTATAATGTAATACAG
This sequence comes from Pelobates cultripes, assembly GCA_933207985.1. NCBI lineage: Eukaryota > Metazoa > Chordata > Amphibia > Anura > Pelobatidae > Pelobates > Pelobates cultripes. The sequence goes on from OW240918.1 coordinate 1,239,471, forward strand.
GTTGCTTACAGGATCATGCAGTGTTGCAGCAGTTGAGACAGGTAAGTAGATTCCAGTATAATGTAATACAGGTTGCTTACAGGATCATGCAGAGTTGCAGCAGTTGAGACAGGTAAGTAGATTCCAGTATAATGTAATACAGGTTGCTTACAGGATCATGCAGAGTTGCAGCAGTTGAGACAGGTAAGTAGATTCCAGTATAATGTAATACAGGTTGCTTACAGGATCATGGAGAGTTGCAGCAGTTGAGACAGGTAAGTAGATTCCAGTATAATGTAATACAGATTGCTTACAGGTTCATGCAGTGTTGCAGCAGTTGAGACAGGTAAGTAGATTCCAGTATAATGTAATACAGGTTGCTTACAGGATCATGCAGTGTTGCAGCAGTTGAGACAGGTAAGTAGATTCCAGTATAATGTGATACAGGTTGCTTACAGGATCATGCAGAGTTGCAGCGGTTGAGACAGGTAAGTAGATTCCAGTATAATGTAATACAGGTTGCTTACAGGAGCATGCAGAGTTGCAGCGGTTGAGACAGGTAAGTAGATTCCAGTATAATGTAATACAGGTTGCTTACAGGAGCATGCAGTGTTGCAGCAGTTGAGACAGGTAAGTGGATTCCAGTATAGAGTAATACAGGTTGCTTACAGGATCATGCAGAGTTGCAGCAGTTAAAGCAGTTAAGGATCTTCAATATGGTAGATCAAGCAGGTGAGTCTCTTCAGATTGAAATAATGCAGATAAATACAGGATGTTTTCAGGAGCCAGGTGCAGGCCAAGAGGAGGCGGGCTGAAAGCTAGCCGAATAGGAGGCATGTGTGGGTGTGGTGGGTGTGGTTGTAAAATGGGGGGTGTCATTTAGGTAAGGAGTAGGGTGGGGTTATATAAATAGCTGACATTTTGTCCCTTTACCTCAGCCATTTTAAATTTAACGGCAAGGTAACAATTCTTTCCTGTTCTTGCATCCTGTTGTTACTTTTGCTTACCCCACGGCCAGGAGCATGGATATCGATGGGCATTAGGGCTGAGGCCCTCCAAGACGGTGGCAGGCACCTGCAGGCCCAGCTGGTAAGGCTGCAGGGTGCCTCCATGGTAGCTGCTTCCCCCCTCGGCGGCCATGGTACTCCGCGTCGCTGGGCGCGTCCCCCTACCCGGTATAGCCCCTCGTGGGAGGGCCGGGTGAGGGAAAGGAGCAGGAGCCCCGTTGCCGGCCCACGCGCCAGGTCCCCCACGGCCGCGGGCGGCATTGCGATCCAGCAGCCTGTCGCCTTCTCCCCGAGGCGGTCTCGTAGTGCCCGTCTGGCAGCCGCTTCTCGGGGAGGTGATGGCCGTCCCGTCCCGGTCCCTGCTCCTCCGATCTTGCGTGCCCTCAGAAGGGCGGCCGCGAGATCACGTTCCAGCACTGATATGGAATGCTTGTCGGGTTTATGGCGGGTTAGGGTGGTGGCGGTATGATGAACAGTTCCGCCAACGATTAGCGGTTCGGCCTTCCATGGGTTGGGATCAAATGGACATCGGCTTGTGGTTGGCTATCATGACCCGCCCGGCCTCACATCAGGGGGGCCTTTGTCCTTTCTTGGGGGGGCCGGCGCTGGGTCCTCATCTGCAGCGTCGGCCGGTCAGCGGAAGACTGGGTGCTGTTGGCAATATAATGATGGCCAATGCAAGTTCGGATCGGGTTGTCGCTTCAAGCATGAATGTTCGGGGTGCGGCGGGTCCCACCCCGCGTCTAAATGCTTTAAACGTGGCAAAGCTGGCGACAAAGGGGATTCCGTGGGCGCTAAGGGCGAGGACGCCAGTGGACGTTGACGCGATGCGCCCATGGCTAAAGCGTTATAACAATAAGAAGGCGTCTGCCTTGTTATTGGAGGGTTTTGGGCAGGGGTTTTGGATCCCTCACCGGGCTCGGCAGGTCTCCGGTTTCTGCCGAAACCTGAGATCGGTTGCTGATCACCCGGGGGTGGTCAGGGAAAAATTGGCAAAGGAGGTGGCATGGGCTGCATGGCAGGCCCCTTTCGGGAATCGCCACTCCCCGATCTGAGGGTTTCACCGCTAGGTGTCGTACCAAAAAGGGAACCAGGAAAGTTTCGGCTGATTCACCATCTATCGCACCCTCATGGGGGCTCGGTAAATGATGATATCGCCGCTGAATTGTGCCGCGTTTCCTACGCGTCGTTCGACGCGGCGGTTGGTATGGTCAGGGCCGCTGGCCCAGGGGCACTCATGGCAAAAACCAACATTGAGTCTGCTTTTCGCCTCCTACCGGTTCACCCGGAGTGTCACCACCTTTTGGGTTGTGCATTTGAGGGTCATTATTACGTGGATATGTGCCTCCCGATGGGTTGTGCGATATCCTGTTTTTATTTTGAATGTTTCAGTTACTTCCTGGAGTGGGTAGTGAGAGCGGAGTCCGGTTACGATTCCTTGCTTCACTACCTAGACGACTTTTTATGTGTGGGCCCCGCGCACTCCCCGATATGCGCACAGATTTTGCAAGCAGTGGCGGATGTGGCCTGTGAGTTCGGGGTGCCGCTGGCACCGGACAAAATGATTGGCCCTTCCACTTGCCTGTGCTTTCTCGGGATCGAGATTGATTCCGTTATCGGGGAATGTCGGCTTCCTTTGGACAAATTGTCTGATCTTCAGGGGGTGGTGCATGAGGCGAGCGCCTTGCGGAAGATTACGTTGCAACGACTTCAATCCCTGTTGGGCAAGTTGAACTTTGCCTGTCGGATTATGCCCATGGGTGGATTGGGGCCGCAACTGAAGCCTCCCGTTTAGGTTTTTCGGATCAGGCCATCCAAAGGATTGGTAGATGGGAATCGGGGAGGTTTCGGTCCTATGTACGGCCCACACGTCTGATCGGTATCCCCCTCGTGTTTTCTCCACAGGGCCCGGCCGACGGATCTGGCTGATTGGTCATTCTTACATCTACTGGGCCCACCTGCGGGCAGGGGTACGCCCGGGTGGGACACGGCTTGGAATACCTCGGGAGCTGGCGGAGGTCCGGTGGTTCGGGTTCTGGGGCATGAGATGGGGTCAACTATTGCCGGAGGTTGTGCAGTTGTCTACTTTATTAGGAGCCCCGGATGTCTTAGTGGTGCATCTGGGGGGAAACGATTTGGGGTCGCTGCCTGCGTGGGGCTTGGGGGAACTGATCAGGCGAGATTTGGCGCGCTTGCGAGTGCTTTTTCCACAACTTTGCCTAGTATGGTCGGGTATAGTTTCCAGGAATTATTGGCAGTGCGCACGCGATCAGGGTGCTATTGAGCGCTGTAGGGTAAAAATTAATAAGCGGGTTTCCAAATTTGTACTAGGCGTCGGGGGCTTAACAGTGAGACACCGTATTTTCGACCGTGAGGCAGCGATCTATTTTCGCCCGGACGGGGTCCATCTAACTGATGTAGGATTGGATTTATTTAACTTAGCGCTGCAGGATGCGTTGGAGCAGGCCATGGCGTTGCTTGGGGGTCGCGCCCGCTGATTTAGGCGTAAATGCAGCAGGGGCTAGTGGCGGGTATGGTCCTTGCCGAACCTATTGGGAAGAGGAGTACAGGAAAAGAAAGATGCTGGGTCGAGTCCCTCCCCTGACCTCGGAAAATGTTTGGGTATTTGGGCGTGCCCTCCGTGCCAGGAAAGGCGGCCAGGGGTTGGCATGTGGAATTGGAAGGCCAAGGTGAAGGCCAGGTATCTTGGACGAGGGGGGAGGGCCGATGCCTTGGTGGGGTGTGTACCCTAGAGGGTTTGTGGTACGGTTGGCAAGGACTAGTTTGAATTAAACCATACTTACACCTGGAAATTATTTATGGTTGGTTTATTTAAATATGTTTGTTAATTTATAAATAAAAGCTGTGGCCTTTTTTATACCACATATACGTTTCCTAGTTTTGATTGGGGGAAGGGAATGGATTTGGAGATGTAATGGGTCGCACCACACGATAACCGCTACCTACACACAAGAAGTTTTATGTCAGAACACTGACTTCATTGTAAAGGCCATGAGAAGAGTTGGATGTGGCGTTTTATAGCAGACTTGGATTATCATATAAGGCAGGTGAGAGCAACTGAGGATTGACTATTGGCTAGGGAGGTCATTAGAGGCGAGAAACAGGAATAGCAGCAATAAAATAAAACAATATCTTGGTTGTCAGGATAGGATCCTGATAGCCTCTCTCTGAGGGCAGTGTCAGTTCATAGACTCTGGTTTCTGTATTTCTGTATCTTGATCCAGTGTTCTCCAGATGGCTCCTGACCTTAACTTATCTTATCGTTTATTCAGACCTGTGACTTCAGCTTTCCTCGACCACTCTTCTGCTTGTCCTTGCCTGTACTGCGACTTGGAGCACTATTCCTGCACAGCCCCCTGTGCACAGACTCACAGCCCAGGTGGCTTCTTACCTGGTCACCTTGGTCTGTGTGTATTTGCAAGGGTGAGTGTATAACTCTGCATGTTGGACTCCACATCAGGTAAGATCCTGACATCCAGTATAATTAAAGTGTTATGATTGATGTAAATACAATTTCATAACATTTAGTCAAACAATTATAGAAACATTCAAATGAACCTAACGTTGAGTGAATAGGAGGCGGAAGGACCTGATGGCAGAACGGTAGAATGACGTTGAAGGTGAAGCATTTGGACTAAGCATAGAATGATGAGAAAAACCTATGGGGTAGGTGACACATTACAGCTGAGAAGGTCTCTGTATGTATCAGATTGTTTGCAATTCAATGTGTTCCATGTCCAATCCATAAAAGTGCAATCTTTCTATAAGTCATGTATGCTTCGTGCCCCATTGATTACCTGCTTGTGTGTTCTTATGTTGTATGGCATTAAGGATATATTATGACAACTTTATGCACAAAAAATAAAAATAAAGAATTAAAAAAAAAAAAAATTCTTTTTTTGCTATATGGCTTCCAGTCTGCATGAAAACAAAATGGTTGTTTTCAATCTGATATTATCTTACCCTAGAAGTTTTTATCTCCTGTTCTGTAAATTAGACTGTAATCACACACAGGAGGCTCCTGCAGAGTCTGGCAAGCTCCCAACAGAGCAGGAAATAAGAAATTCTAAATTAAACAGACTGTGCAATAAAGGAAGTGTAGATTTTAGATCTCTATTTACAGCAGAGACATGATCTATACACCAAAACTGTTTCATTAAGCCAATGTTGTTGTGTCTATAGCCTGTCCCAGCAGGTATCTTAATGTAAACACTGCCTTTTTAGAGAAAAGGAAGTGGTTAACACTATTGGCACCTATTTTCATTCACTATTGGATTTCTCCTGCTATATTCGGATTGACTTAAGGTGTGGTTTTATTTTTTTATTTTTTTTTATTTTTTTATCATATGTAAATTTTATATCAAACTGATGAATGTTTTTCCGAAAATGCTTCAGGACCAAAAATTTTTTACAATTAGAACCGTATCTATGAGGAAGAACTGAAAATGTTTGCAGTGGACAAGTATATTCTGTAAAATGAAATAAAAAAACAACTTTATTCCATGCAGCGCCATTGCTAGTGGAGGGATTTAGGGCTGTGAAGTGTTCATTTCCGGACCAGTGTATTGCTTAGTTGGCCTTCAAGTTGTTTTCAGTAATATGTCACAAGTGCTGACCTGCATTGGCCCACCCCTTGCTTTTAGAACACACAATGAGCTGTGGAATCAATCAATTCGGAGGCTTAGCAGCAGTCGGTAAAAGAAGCCACTGGATTTGAGCCAGCCACTAAAGTGTCCTGCAGGCAATAATGGAAGCTATTACAGGCCATTTTTATTATTTAGCAGACGGTAAACATACCGTGACACATACTTCAACTAGCCTGTGGTGAAAGTAACCTCACCACTGTTTTTTGGAGGGGCCTGTTTGCCAGCCTCCTATCCTCTGACCATGGCCCCTGTGTTAAACCCTGGTTAAAACCTTGTCATAGGTGCTTGGAGGGGCCTGCTGGCCAGCCTCTTGCCAAAAGACTGCGGGCCAAGTCAACGACTGTAAAGACCCATATTTTATTCCGCCTGCCACCCCGACCGGGTGCCTCCGTCAATCTTTGCTCCTAGTGCTCACCGAGGACTCCAAGCTCTCCACCGGACACCATAAGCACTGTAGACCCCACAAACTGCCGCAGCTTGGTTGGGGTCTCGCCGTCCACCCACCCTGGACCCAAGACCAGGATCCAGCTTCCAGTGGGTGAATCTCTCCTCCAAGAGAGTATAGCTGTGAAGTTCTTACAAGAGCTAGTGGTTATAGCTTGTATAGCTGGTCCCTACAAACACGAGGCAAGGTTCTATGTTGCAGGTGAAGTAAGACTGGTTTAATGATGACACACTGGCCTTTTATGCAATTCCCAAAGAAAGGTGTACCTTTGGACTTGGACTTTGTTGGGGACTATGACACAAAATTACAAACCAATAATGACAGAGTTACAATGTAAGGCACTCCCACACGCGGCATACAATCCCTCCCCTCTGCCTGGGAGATCGTCAGATACTGTATTATCCCAATTATCTACGGGCAGAAAAAACACATATTTTACAAAACCCCAAAAACACATGATATCTTCTGATAGCCCTGATCTTGGTGACCAACATATCCAAAAATCACCCACATCAGTTCAGGGGTTCAGGTATTTACTGGAAGTCACATTTTGACCGACCGCACGTATGGTTCCATGCCAAAAACAGTACCAGAGAATTAGGCTGTGCGGCCGATCTACTTCGGAGATTCTAAGTAAAGTTCAAAATATCGAATTTAGCCGTTTATGAGTACAGTCAGTGTATTTCTCTTGGTCGGTAGTTTCTTCTTACCGAACGCCATTCGAATAGCTGAACATCCATGGAATGTAAAAGTTTAGCGGTGTTTGTGCCGGCGAGTGTCTGATTTGAGTTCCATGCACTCGATGACCAAAAACTGCTAGATGCGTTCGACTAAACAAGATGGCCGCTGCCACGTGTTCGAATGGCTTCGGGAGTTCGAAGTGCTGCTTCGAAAGTTCAAATTGTTCCTGTTATAAGTCCAAGAGGCACAACCAGAGTCTTTTGTTCCCCAAAGTTCATTACAGGGGCCATAGTCACAGGGCAAGAGGCTGGCAATTATGGCCCTCCAAGGACCCATTACTAGGTCCAGTTCGTCACACCCTGGTTCGGTACTTTCCATAGAACCGTACGCTAGCTCCCTGACGGCTGTTCGCATGGGCCATAACCGCAAATAGACTTCAGGGGGACCTAGCCGCGAATGACACGGAACTATTTTCGGCATGCCAACTCAGCAGTTCCCGGTCGGTCCCCCAGCAGCACTTAGCTGCGATTCTATGTTTTGGGCATGGGACCATGCATGCGGTGGGTAAAAACTATGACTTCCAGGAAATTGCTGAACCCCTGAACTGATCGGGTTGACTTTTGGATATGTTGGTCACTCAGATCAGGGTTATCAGGGGATGTAACATTTGTGTGTGTTTTTTTTTTTTTCTGTACTTTGAGATAATTGATGAGAATTAGTACAGTTACTGATCCAATTATCTCCCAAGCAGAGGGGAGGGATTGTTTGTTATTGGAGTGTCATACATTTAATTACTGTTCTGATTGGTTTGTAAGCTTTGTGTCCCTGTCCCCAACAAGGTCCTTGTGGGCGTACACCTTGCTTGGGGACTTGCATAAAAAGCCAATGTGGCTCCCATTAAAGAGAGATTTGTTTATCCCTTCATGAAGTCTTGACTAGAGTTGAGCGAACCCGAACTGAAAAGTTCGGGTTCGTACCGAACATTACGTTTTTTGGACCCTGGACCCGAGCACGGACATATCACTGTATGTTCGGGTTGGAGTTCGGAGTTCAGCGATTTAATGACGCGTTTTGAAAGGCCGCAGGGCAGCCAATCAACAAGCGTTTGACTGTGATTGGCCAGTGCAGCATGTGACCCAGCTAGTAGGGACATGTCTATTAAACAGTAGAACCCCCAGCCTGAACCCCCAGCCGCGACGCACAAGTTTTAAACTAAAGGAGGGACCTATTGCCACCCTGGCCCCCACCCCTGAGCAGTGGGTGGGGGCCATAAATAAAAAATGGGGGGGGACCTAATGTCCTCCCCCCTGGCCCCAACCCCTGCGCGGCAGGTGGGGGCCCTAAATAACAGTGGCCCCCACCACTGAGCAGTGGGTGGGGGCCATAAATAAAAATTTGGGGGGAGGGGGGGCCTAATGTCCTGCCCCCCGGCACCCACCGCTGCGTGGCGGGTGGGGGCCCTAAATAACAATGGGGGGAACCTAATGCGCAGCGGGTGGGGGCCCTAAATAACAATAATGTCCTCCCCCCCCGCCCCGACCCCTGCGCAGCAGGTTTGGGCCCTGAATAACAATATGGGGACACACACCTAATGTCCTCCCCACCGGCCCCCACCCCTGAGCGGTGGGTGGGGGCCATAACTAAAAATTCCCACCCCCAGGTGACTAGGGGTCTCCAAACCCCTAGTCACCCCCTCCCCCCCCCAAAAAAAATACCCCTACCTACCCCCCTCATCCTAAAAATAATGAGGGGGGACCCTTGTCTAAATACCTGTAAAAAAAAAAAAAAAAAATAGACTTACCATTTGATGTCTTCTAAAATCATCTTTTTTCAGCCTCAAAAAAGGCCAAATAAAAATCCAGAATAATCAACGAAAAAAAATATCCTCCTCACCCATGGAGGGCTCCGCGCAGACTGAGCTCTGCAGGGTGGGGGAAGGCTTTTAAAGGCTCAGAGCACTCTGATTGGTGGGTTTAAGCCATCCAATCAGAGTGCTCTGACAGGTAAATGAAGAGACTGACAGGTAAGTCTCTACATTTACCTGTCACAGCACTCTGCTTGGTTTGAAATCCACCAATCAGAGTGCTCGAGGTCAAGTTCGAGACGGAACCCTGACTTTTTTCAAAGTTCGGCCGGACCTGAACATCCAGGTGTCCCTGCTGGCAGCACTGTGGTTAAGTCCAGAGAGTCCCCCCAAAGAAGAAGACCGATTGCCGGCGGGGGAACGCGACGATCAGTAAATACATGGGAGAGGGAGGGGAGAGGGTTAATGAATAAAATATATATATATATATTTTCTATTTAACGGAGTGCCTTGACCCTCAGAGCATCGGAAGCTATGAGGTTGTGGTGTAAGGAGATCCCCTGTCTTCCCACACACAGTGTATTATAACTGCAGCTATAAGGTTATGGTGTAAGAAGGCCCCCTGTCTCCCCGCACACAGTGTATTATAACTGCAGCTACAAGGTTATGGAGTAAGGAGGTCCCCTGTCTCTCCGCACACAGTGTATTATTTTCTATTTAACGGAGTGCCTTGACCCCTCAGAGCATCGGAAGCTATGAGGTTGTGGTGTAAGGAGATCCCCTGTCTTCCCACACACAGTGTATTATAACTGCAGCTATAAGGTTATGGTGTAAGGCGGTCCCCTGTCTCCCCGCACACAGTGTATTATTTTCTATTTAACGGAGTGCCTTGACCCCTCAGAGCATCGGAAGCTATGAGGTTGTGGTGTAAGGAGATCCCCTGTCTTCCCACACACAGTGTATTATAACTGCAGCTATAAGGTTATGCAGTGTATTATAACTGTAGCTATAAGGTTATGGTGTAAGGAGGTCCCCTGTCTCCCCGCACACAGTGTATTATAACTGCAGCTATAAGGTTATGGTGTAAGGAGGTCCCCTGTCTCCCCGCACACAGTGTATTATAACTGCAGCTATAAGTTTATGGTGTAAGGAGGTCCTCTGTCTCCCTGCACACAGTATATTATAACTGCAGCTATAAGGTTATGGTGTAAGGAGGTCCCCTGTCTCCCGGCACACAGTGTATTATAACTGCAGCTATAAGGTTATGGTGTAAGGAGGTCCCCTGTCTCCCCGCACACAGTGTATAATAACTGCAGCTATAAGGTTATGGTGTAAGGAGGTCTCCTGTCTCCCCGCACACAGTGTATTATAACTGCAGCTATAAGGTTATGGTGTAAGGAGGTCCCTGTCTCCCCGCACACAGTGTATTATAACTGCAGCTATAATGTTATAGTGTAAGGAGGTCCCCTGTCTCCCCGCACACAGTGTATTATAACTGCAGCTATAAGGTTATGGTGTAAGGAGGTCCCCTGTCTTCCCGCACACAGTGTATTATAACTGCATCTATAAGGTTATGGTGTAAGGAGGTCCCCTGTCTCCCCGCACACAGTGTATTATAACTGCAGCTATAAGGTTATGGTGTAAGGAGATCCCCTGTCTCCCCGCACACAGCGTATTATCACTGCAGCTATAAGGTTAAGGTGTAAGGAGGTCCCCTGTCTCCCCGCACACAGCGTATTATAACTGCAGCTATAAGGTTATGGTGTAAGGAGGTCCCCTGTCTCCCCGCACACAGTGTATTATAACTGCAGCTATAAGGTTATGGTGTAAGGAGGTCCCCTGTCTCCCCGCACACAGTGTAGTATAACTGCAGCTATAAGGTTATGGTGTAAGGAGGTCCCCTGTCTCCCCGCACACAGTGTATTATAACTGCAGCTATAAGGTTATGGTGTAAAGAGGTCCCCTGTCTCCCAGCACACAGTGTATTATAACTGCAGCTATAAGGTTATGGTGTAAGGAGGTCCCCTGTCTCCCAGCACACAGTGTATTATAACTGCAGCTATAAGGTTATGGTGTAAGGAGGTCTCCTGTCTCCCAGCACACAGTGTATTATAACTGCAGCTATAAGGTTATGGTGTAAGGAGGTCTCCTGTCTCCCCACACACTGTGTATTATAACTGCAGCTATAAGGTTATGGTGTGAGGAGGTCCCCTGTCTCTCCTCACACAGTGTATTATAACTGCAGCTATAAGGTTATGGTGTAAGGAGGTCCCCTGTCTCCCCGCACACAGTGTATTATAACTGCAGCTATAAGGTTATGGTGTAAGGAGGTCCCCTGTCTCCCTGCACACAGTGTATTATAACTGCAGCTATAAGGTTATGGTGTAAGGAGGTCCCCTGTCTCCCCGCACACAGTGTATTATAACTGCAGCTATAAGGTTATGGTGTAAGGAGGTCCCCTGTCTCCCCGCACACAGCGTATTATCACTGCAACTATAAGGTTATGGTGTAAGGAGGTCCCCTATCTCCCTACACACAGTGTATTATAACTGCAGCTATCACATCTGATGGATGGAAATGCTGATGGTGAAGTTCTCTGCTCCCCTTGGATTCACCCAGCACCATAATTTCTTCATCTCCTGCTGCTCGATAGTCCTAGTTTTATCACCCTCAGCCCTATAAGTCGCTCCCCCACCTCTGTCGGTTAGTCATTAACCCAACCTGAATTCCATCACTACAATCCTGCAATTCTTTTATCATTCATGGCACTAAAATTAACTAAATTCTGCTTATCATGTCATCATCCTCATCTCCACAATCCCCATAGAACCCTCTTGAAGCGGAGTAGTAGGGGTTAATCCACGGTATCTCCGCTGGTAGTCAGGATAAGCAGGTAAAACACAGTTGGCGTAGTTACAATACCTTTCTCCCAAGAACTAGACGACACATAGCTTGGAGGTCAACTGAGGCTTTTAATCACAGGCACAGTATTTATGTGGTTACAAATGTATGGGGTTTCCCGAGTCACGTTGCAGGGTTTGTCCACTTGGACTATAACCAGAGACTATATCTTTAAGGGTTGCCTATAGGTCTGGGGAGATATGTGCTTTACTCTGTATGTTGTATGCTACATGTATTGTCTGAATTGCCTGTATTTGCCATCTGCCGAATGCAAATGGCGGTTTGTATGGGGATTTTCTTTCGTTTCACGAACGGCACTTTGGAGGGCCGTTCGTGAACCGAACGCAATACCCCTAATAGCCCACACACTTAGAGGCATGTGGCGCTGGTTAACCGATTGCAACAATGTTGCAATCGGTAATTAGAGGCTCTCCTGGGTGGCCGTCGTTCGACTACCGACCATGCGGCGGTCGGCCGTCTTGGATCCTTTGTTCCCTCAGCGGTGCTAGGTCGTCGAGCGCATGGTACTAAAAACGGCTACTCGACGGCACGAACACCGCTGAGCCTCCAGGACGTTCGGGAGTTTCGGGCCATTCGGTATTTTTATATGTTTTATAAGAAATGTGTTTACCGTGCGGCGTTCGGTTATTTTAGCTGGGATCTGAGCGGTAATCTCACGAATGATGCGCTCAGACCCCAGCTATCTACCGAACGTCCATTCGTGTAAATCCACCGTACATTCAACAAGTTATGGATTTTTGTGTAAATTGTCGGTTCTGCTGCACGAGGGGATAATCCACTTAACGGTGGGTTCTGGGAGGAGGACCCCTCTCGTGCAGCAGTGCCTGATGGGAGAAATATGCTGTAATGTAAGTCCCCCATGTAGTCCCCTCTGGGAGTGCCCCTGGGAAGGGACTCAGGAAACCCCTTGCATGGGGACTTGTACAAATTGTGCAGCCGAATTAAAGGATTTCAGTTGACTCTCAGAATTGTGTCTCGTCCGGTTACTGGGAGGTTGGGGATATTGCCTTGTTGTTTCAGCGCTTGACTGTGGATTATTTCCTGAACCAGCGGAATTCGTGGATTTAATATTGGCGTTCCGCTACAGACTACATGGGGGACTGGGTTTTACAGCCAGAATACCCATCATACATTGCTGTACCAAGGAGATAATTATCCCAGAATGCATTGCTAATGGGATTATCCCTTGGTACAGAGAAATACAGTTTTTATATTAAAATCTATAACCGACATAATATTTATGCTAGACAGCTATTTAACCAACTTGCGCTCAGATCCAAGCACAAATAACCGAACGCAACCATTTCGGACCATTTCGTTTAACCGATTGCCTGAACTGAGAGAATGAAAGTCCCGAAAACGGAAAACTCCCGAACAGCTCGGAAGTCCAGTGGGGCTTGTGTTGCCGAGTAGCCGATTTTAGTTCCAGGCACTCGACAACAAAACCATGCTGGTTTTCCGCGAACAAAGATGGCCGCCGCCTTGTGTTCCGTACATGAATGGCGGCCACACGCAACAGACTGCAATTAACATCGATACATTGTTGCAAAGTACCTAATTGGAGACACATGACCTGTTATGGGTGGTCTCCCATTTGGTACTTTGCTTATTCCACGAATAGTGCGGTGATTCACTGTTCGTGGATAACCAGACTTAACATTAGCGGTATTCGAATGCTGTAACACACGAATGCCGCATACATTGCACAATAAAAATAACAGTAGCAGGAATATACAGTTGGCTTGAAAGTCTATAAGTGGCTAGATTTGCCACACCCCTGACCCAAGGACATTATCCCATCATAGTTACATACTCTGAAAAAAAGACTTGTGTCAATCAAGTTTAGCCTTTCTTGCATCTGTTTTTCCAAAAGAGGTAAAAAAAAGAAAATATACAAAAATAAAAACACAACAGTGTTTTCCAATTTTGCAACAAACTAAGAAAAAATTCCTTCTTTAACTCCAGAATGTTAAGAGACGGGGTGACAGACCGTACAATGGTATATCAAGGGTTAACCCTGTAATATAAGGTGACATGAAATCAATGTGTGACAGTAAAAATACTCTGACCTCCGCTAATGGTGTCTTTGTTGGGGGGTTTTGATTGGTTGCTATGACATTAATTATAAGAGGGACCCGAACAAACTCTGAAACCTCCCGTCATGTGGTATCATTCCAGGTCTGTGATGTAAACAGGGTTTGAATGCTATGAAATAATTATACGAAGGATATGTGAGGTTAAAGGAACAATTCAATGTTCTCGGTAAATGCATCGCAGATTCTGGGAATTACAGCAAGATTCCATTCACTCGTAACCTTTGCTCTGTCAGTTTTATCCATTAGATTGTTTGGAGATGTTTATTAATTGTTCGTACAGATGTAATAAGATTCAGAGCCGACAGACACCGAGTCTGTTCCTGTAACTGCATTGTAATGATTACATCCAAATCTTTAATCTCTGAATAATGATTAAATACAATGTGACTTTATTCTCCCACATTAACTGCTTCTGTCACCTTACAAACGAGCTTGACATTACAGAACGCGTCGTATTTAATGCGTTCCTGACGGTAAGTTCTGAGCTGCACAGATTGTATTTACTAATTGAAATCATATTTCTCCATAGATCTTGATTTAACATTTTTGGAAAAAGCTTTTCAAATGAAGGGGTGGGGGGCAGGCTTCCCCCTAAATAAGAAATATTAGTCAAAAAAACAGGGTGATGTAGGATATGACAGAGAACTTACAATCAAACCTTTCGCGAGTTCAAAAACGTTTTTCATTACTCGGTAAATCAAGGAAAATTTATTAAATCAAACTCCTAATGAGTCAGGTTTTAAATCCATTGGAAGAAATCTTTATAGGTTAGGATGGGGAATATTTATTAAAGACAAACCAAGCATATTGCAGAGTAACACAATACACACACACTATATGGAGCAATATAACACACATGTTCAAAGAAGACACAAAATAACAAAGACACAATTTATAACAAGCTAAGGAAGACCCGCTGCAATCTCTCTTTTTAATCACATCCCCGAACTGCCAAAATCCGCCCCCTGCGATTCACTCCCCTAAGGGGAGTATTTTGTTCCTTTTGATGCTCAAAATTAATGATGGAAGTGAACGAGTTTACACTTATTGTTCTTGTTTATTTTATCTGAACATTACGGCAGAGGAACAGAATTGCAGATTATGCTAACGTAGTGTACAGATAATCTTAATTTTAATAATGACAGGAGGCGAGTATTTTGCATAAACTTTCTTTACTTTATGCCTCCAGCAGCACAAGTCAATAAAGAAAAAGATTTAACCAATCAGAGTCCAGTACATCCGGTATATAAGTCCCTGACAGGCTCTCCATTTCCTCTTTCTTTGATGTACCCATGCCTGGAGAAACGTCCGATGTTGTGTTGTAGAAACTTGAACAATACAAAACTTGGTAACTTGCGATGTGAACTGGGAACATTCTGGAACCGCCGTCGCTTTACAATGCGATGTCAAACTGAAAAAAACAGAAACAAGTGAAAGGTTTTGGAACGCAACTATTGTCCACATAACACGTCTAATCTAACTTGTCCACATTAAACACTGTTTAACCTTTCTGTCTTGAATAATTTATCCCTGAGACTAACTTGTGACATAACTATGATCTGAGAGTGTTGTGTCCACTAGCTTTCATCATGTGAGTTAAGCATTCCTTGGTTCAGTTTTTACCTTTAACTTGTCCAATCCGCAGTATATAAAATATCAGTCAAAGAGGCTCCCGTCAAAAAGGCCCTAGATGCCGCCGCCCCCCTGACCGAATGGGCCCCAAAGCTAGTGTCAATTCCAGCTAAAGATAGTAACCACCTTATCCACCTGGCTAGTGTAGTTGTGGTGACTGGCTTGTGAGGTTTGGTGTATGAGATTAACAATTGTCCGGATCCGGAAGGCCGAAGGGGCGCCGTAACCTCTACATAGCAGAGCAGAGTCTCGACGACACAAAGGCGAGGAACCGCCGGAAAAAAGGGATAGGACACGGACTTTGAATCCGTCTTCGTCCTGCGCGAAATCAAAAACGTAACACCGACGGGGGTTATAGAAAAACCGTCTACGTCGAATGTCCGAACGTCCGAAACCTGTCGAAAGGATACTAAACATAACAAGAAGGTGAGCTTGGCCGACAATTGCCTGAGTGACAAGGCCGTGTTATCTGGCCATTCCCGGATAAAACGAATAACCACATCTACATCCCATAGTCGTTGATATTTCGGAGCTGGTGGTCTGGCTAATTTGATGCCCCTTAATAGCCTACACACTAAGGTCTCTTGACCCACTGGAGTGCCGTTGACCGGAATATGCGCCGCCGAGATGGCGGAGCGAGTTACATTGATAGACCGGTACGATTTCCCGGTGGAGAACAGGTAGGACAGGAAATTTAGTATGGCAGAGACAGGTGCTGTAAAGGGATCAAGGCCCCGTCCCAGACACCAGCGGTCCCATACATCCCATGTAGCTACGTCTTGTACCCGGTGCCCATGAGTCCCATAGGAGATCTTTAGTCGTTTGTGATAGATCTGAGACTGCCCAAGATCCCCTGTAAGAGTCCAGGCTACCAATTCTAGACGGTCCTGTACTAGTAATGGGTGAGGTTCTGCACTCGGGTTCGTGAGAAGCATTGGAAAAGTTGGCAGTACTAGTGGATGGTCCTGAGACAACGCTAGTAGGTCCGGGAACCAAGCTTGGCTTCTCCATAGCAGTGCTATTAGTATCAACGATGTTTTGGCCAGACGTATTTTGTGAAGCACCCTCGCCAGCATCGAAAAAGGTGGGAAAGCGTATGCCCCTACCGAGGGCCAGTGTTGCAGAAATGCGTCCACCGCCTCGCTCCGTGGATCCAGTAGCCAGCTGTAATACCTTGGTAGTTGTGCATTCGTGCGTGATGCAAAAAGATCTATGTGGAGCGGCCCCCTGAGCGTTCTCACCATGTCGAAGATCGTTGTGTCCAATTTCCAATCGCTGGTGTCCCGCCAATGACGAGAAAACCAGTCCGCGGTGAGGTTGTTGAGACCGGGTAAGTACTCCGCTCTGACCGTTATGTTGCGTGGTAGACAAAACCGATATATATCCTTGGTAGCCTCGGTCAAGGCTCGCGACCTGGCTCCCCCCAGGTGATTCACGTACTGGACCGCAGATATGTTGTCCATGCGTAGGAGAATGCAACAATCGGACATGTGTTTGGCTAGGTTGCGGATAGCAAAGGATCCGGCTATCAGTTCCAGGCAATTGATGTGGAGTTGTTTTTCTTCCTCTGACCACGGTCCCCCCGTGGACGCGTGTGCGCAGTGGGCTCCCCACCCCATAGACTGGCGTCTGACTCCACGACAAAGTCCGGGTTCAGACTGAAAATGGCTCTGCCGTTCCAAGCCTCCATGTGGAGGAGCCACCAATGAAGTTCTGTCCGGACCTCCGTAGTTATTCCTATTTCTTGGTCGTAAGAGTGTCCCCGCCTCAGGTGATGAGCTTTCAATCGTTGCATGGCCCGATAGTGGAGGGGTCCCGGGAAGATAGCTTGTATGGAGGATGACAGCAGCCCTACTATCCTGGCCAGGAGTCTCAGAGGAACCGTGTCTCTCCGCAGAAAACGTCTTATCTCCTTCCGAATGTTCGCAATCTTTGATTTGGGAAGGCGTAGCGTGCATGACACTGAATCTATCTTGAATCCGAGAAATTGAACAGTTCTTGATGGGGAGAGTGACGACTTTTCCCTGTTCACCATGAAGCCTAAGGATTCCAGAAAGTGCACTATAAATTTCGTCTGAGATCGAAGTCTGGAGTCGCTTCCACAGAATATCAGAATGTCGTCCAGGTATATTAGGCAGCGGATACCCAATGTCCGTAGGTGCGCCATTGCCGGCTTGAGCAGTTTTGTGAAGCACCACGGTGCGGAACTGAGTCCGAACGGGAGACACGTGAATTGACATGTGCGACCCCTCCAGTGGAAACGAAGGAATGGTCGACTGGACTGGGCTATCGGGATCGATAGATAGGCGTCCTTTAGATCCAAGCGAGTGAACCAGTCGTGTTCCAGGAGTAGGTCCCTGAGAAGATGAATGCCCTCCATTTTGAAGTGCCTGTAGGCTACGAATGCGTTCAAATCTCGTAGGTTGATGACGGGTCAGTAGTCTCCCGTCTTCTTCTGGACAACAAATATATTGCTGATGAAGCCCGTGTCGTCCGGAGCAAATTCGACCGCTCCCTTGAGAAACAAGCTTTGAATTTCGTCGTCTATGAGTTTGGCGCGTGACGCCGACGTTCTTATCGGTCGCGGGCGACGTGCCTGGGTCGGGGCATCCGTAAAATCTATCTCGTAACCCTTGATCGTTCGGAGGATCCAAGCGTCAGAAGAAATCTGTTCCCAATTCTGTGAAAAGAGAGACAGTCTGCCAGCGGTTAAATGAGATTGGCAAGATATTGGTGTGAAGAAATGACTCCGTTCATCAGAATTTCTACCTTTGTTGCACAGTTAATTCACCCAATTCAGCTGGAATTCGGCATATAGCTATAATTGCTACCCTTCGGATGGATTCAGGCGAATTCCCCGTGTAAAATCTAGGTGGCCGCCATTTCGGCACTTTACACGTGGTCGCGGCCATTTTACGTGCGAACAGCGGTGTTTGCCCGTCAACGCGTGGAACTAAAATCGGATACGCAAACAGGCGAACACCGCTGAGACCTCCATACATCCAGAACTTCGCACGGAAAAAACCGAATCACCGGCCGTTCGGTAGTTACATGCAACTTCGTATGGGGATTTCAACGACCACGAAGATGCGAACGGATGGCAGGACTTTCGTCTTTTTTATTCGCCTAAACGGAGACCGACCGCAGGGCCAAAACTTATGGAACTATTTTCGGCTAGATGATCCGTGCGGTCGGTCAAAACTTTAGTGCTCCATAACTCCCGAACCATTCATCCGAATGGACTGATTTTTTGACATATTGTCCCCACAAGTGAGCACTATCCAGCGGTGCCCAATTTAAAGGTGTACCCCCTGTTTTTGGGGTACATCCAGAACTGGGGTAAAATAGTGCACGTTTTAATGAAGTTAACTGTTTATCAGAGGGGAGGGAGGTAGGGGCTGTAACCTGTACCTGATTGGTGATTTAATGCCTCCCCCTGGGTGTGTATTTTTTGTATGTAACCCTAATAAAAAGCAGGCTGGGGATTCCAGACCTCAGATCTACTTGTATCCTGATTCTGGACTCTGACTGTTATTTGGGAATTCGTATGCTTTACCAGGGGGATTATCTTGGGAAGCTGTTATATTTCTTATGGACTTTATTGCTTGGATCTACCCTAGACGCTGGCATTGCAGGAGGAATTATCAAAGCGGTTCAGCTATACTTGATTTCCTTACAACTGGTGGCAAGCGGAGGGATTCGAACCCCAAATGGACATTTCAAAACAAGCAAAGGAATGAATGGCTCAGCAGTACCAGCTACTTAAAAGAACCACGCTAAAGGACTTACTGGAAGCTTGAGGCAGAGTGGCAAGTAACAAAACAAAAGCCACGTTAATTGCGGAGTTAATGCAGAGCGATAATACCAGTAATATAGAGATGGATCAAGAGGAAGAAACCGTGATGCAAAAGGACATCCGATGGACACTCAGTTTATTGGGACCCAAGCCATCCTCAGAGGCGATACTGCAGGTCGTAGCACAAGCCAGACAAGCGCAAAAAGAGCGAGATGACCGGGACAGAGCGTCACAGGGGGATTTGCTACACCCCCCGAGAAGTATTGGGGAAATACCAAAGAAGGTAAATTATGCAGCGTTTAAATCATTTGTCGACAATGAAATGGAAATTGACAGTTACTTGCAAGACTTTGAACGTCAGTGTGCACTGGAGGGATTAGACTCCACCAAATGGGCTGCAGTCGTCAGCAGTAAATTGTCAGGTAGAGCAGCCGAGGCGCTGCGAGCAGTACCTGAGGGGGACATACATAATTATGAGAAAATAAAAGACATTTTGTTGGCCAGATATGCGGTAACTCCGGAGGCATACCGGAAAAAGTTTAGAGACCTGAGAAAGTCTGGGAGAGATTCCCATACGGAATGGGCTTTTCGCTTGCAGCGGGCAGCCCGCAATTGGATGAAGGGCTGCCAGGCAACCACCCTAGAAGAAGCTTTGCAACTAGTAATACTGGAGCAATTTTTTAATCATACTGCAGAGGACATAAAAGACTGGGTAAAAGATAGGAAACCAAAAACCGTGGAGGAGGCCGCTAGGCTAGCGGACGAGTACCAGGATAACAGGAGGAAGGAGCCAGGGGCGAGCAGACCACCATTTAAGCCTCAGTACACAGCTCCAACAAACCCGGCTCCACCTAGACCTGCCATAGGTAACCCCCCACCAAACCCAGCAAACACACCTCGACCTCCTGCAGTGTGTCACTACTGCAAGCAACCAGGACATTACAAGCATCAGTGCCCTCGCTTAAACCGGGGAAGCTGGGAACGGCCAGCCCCACAACAACCCAGGGCAGCTGCTCACTGTGTGCAACAGGAACACACAGGCCCTGCCCTTAACCACGAAGAACAGTGGAGCGTATTACATGAGGTCAATCCAGTACGAGCTGGGGGGGACAACCGGGACCACCACCGCCAATGGATTACCGTCGATGGCGTGGGGGCCCGGGCGCTGAGAGACTCTGGGGCTACTTTGACTGTGGTACAGCCCCACACGGTCAGAGCACAAGCTCGCACCGGATGCACAGTCGCTGTAAGGGTGGCTGGGGGCGCTATTCACAAACTGCCCACCGCTAATATGCTTGTTGATTGGGGTTCCGGCTCTAAACAACTGGAGGTGGGGATTATGCAAGAACTGCCCGCCGAGGTTTTGTTGGGAAATGATGTGGGATGCCTAACCTCTCAACTAGCCCGAGACCCCACTGCCGAGGCCTACCCGGTTACCACCCGAGCTCAAGCCAGACTGGAAGCTCCGCTGCACTCTGAGGAGAACCAGGTAAGAGTCGAAATACCCCCTTTACCCGATCCCCCCGTACCCTTCTGGGATACCCCCCAGGGTTTGAACAGGAACAGCGTACTGACCCCACATTAGAAGGCTATAGGAAGGCCGCGGCCGCTACCCCCGAGAACAACCCGCACGAAAAATTTGAGTGGTATAAGGGGTTGCTATATAGGGTAACCGAGGGGGTGGGACAGGGGGCTACCCAGGTCATAAAAGACAGTTAGTTGTGCCCCGTAAATTTCGGGCTGAGTTGTTAAAACTCAGTCATGACATTCCCCTAGCAGGACATTTAGGGGTCAAAAAGACCAGAGACAGGTTAACTCAAACCTTCTTCTGGCCCAGAGCTACCCAGGACCTAAAGTACTATTGTAGGACATGTGATGTATGCCAAAGGGTAGGAAAAAGGGGAGACCTTCGGAAGGCTAAGCTTCACCCCCTACCCATCATTGAACAGCCCTTCCACCGAGTAGCGGTGGATTTAATAGGTCCCCTCAGTCGCCCCAGTCCGTCGGGCAAAAAGTTTATCCTAACGGTGGTTGACTACGCCACTAGATACCCGGAGGCAGTCGCCCTCACCAATATAGAGGCCGAGACCGTGGCAGAGGCCCTTATTCAGATATTCACCTGAGTAGGTTTCCCACAGGAGATACTCTCCGATCGGGGGACGCAGTTCACAGCCACCCTGACGCAACAACTGTGGCAGAGCTGTGGAGTGCAGCCCCTGTTCAGCGCCCCGTATCATCCCCAGACTAACGGGCTCTGTGAACGTTTCAATGGCACTCTAAAACAGATGCTAAAAACGTTTACAGAGTCCCACAAGAATTGGGAAAAATTCCTTCCCCACCTTCTGTTTGCCTACCGTGAGGTGCCCCAGGCCTCCACTGGGTTTTCCCCCTTTGAACTCTTGTACGGGAGAAAAGTTCGGGGCCCCCTGGAGCTCGTACGGGAACACTGGGAGGGCAATACAGATGAGGGGGGAGTCCCTATCGTCCAGTATGTCCTGGAGTTCCGGGACCGTCTGCGGGCCCTCACCGAATCGGTTCGGAAGAACCTGCAGGCGGCCCAGGAGGACCAGAAAAAGTGGTACGATAGGAGGGCCCAGGATAGAGTGCTGGACTTAGGGCAGAAGGTACTGGCTCTGAGGCCCGTTAAAAAGGACAAGCTGCAAGCAGCCTGGCAGGGACCCTTTAAGGTAGTGGAACAGGTTAGCGAGACTACCTACATCGTGAGCAAATGCGCAGATGAAAGGCTGACCAAAGCCTTCCATGTGAACATGCTCAAACCATATTTTGAAAGGACAGAGGAGGTGGGCGCCGTGTGCGCCCCCGCCACAGAGGATAGTGAAGGGCTTCCCCTGCCTGACTTGCTGGAGACCACCCCCTGTACTATTGACCAAGTAAGCTTGGGGCAAAATTTAGACCTCCTGGAGAAAGGTGAGGCTACCCATCTGCTGCAGGGATACCGAGAGATGTTTTCCGCTACCCCAGGCTATACCTCCGCTGCGGTACACCGTGTGGAAACCCAGGGAGAGACGCCCCTACGGCAACAGCCATATCGGATCCCGGAAGCAGTACGTGAGAGTATGCTCACCGAGTTAAGGGATATGTTACGGCTAGGGGTAATAGAACCCTCCCAAAGTCCTTGGGCCTCCCCGGTGGTACTAGTACCGAAGCGCGACGGCACTAAGCGCTTCTGTGTAGATTACCGGAGGCTTAACGACCGTACCATAACCGATGCCTACCCCATGCCTAGAATAGATGAGCTCTTAGACCGTATGGCGGGGGGGAACTACTTGACTACCCTGGACCTGTGCAAGGGTTATTGGCAGATCCCCTTGGAGCCTGCGGCCATCCCCAGGTCGGCGTTCGTCACCCCTTTTGGGCTATACCAATTTAAGGTGATGCCCTTTGGGATGAAGAACGCTCCGGCTACGTTTCAGCGGATGGCGGATAGGCTCCTGGAGGGGTTTCAGGACTTCGCATGTGCGTATCTAGATGATATTGCCATCTATAGCCGCACATGGGGAGACCATCTGGGTCATGTGTCCAGGGTACTCGAACGAATCCACCTCGCCGGGCTCACTTTGAAACCCGACAAGTGTCACGTAGGCCTAGCCGAGGTCCAGTATCTAGGCCACCGTGTCGGCTCCGGTAGGCAACGCCCAGAGCCCGCTAAGGTAGAAGCCATAGCTAACTGGCCCCAACCACGGACCAAAACCCAGGTACTGGCTTTCTTAGGGACGGCCGGGTATTATAGGAAGTTCGTCCCAGAATATAGCGCCCTGGCCAAGCCCCTCACGGACCTTACCAAAAAGGCCCTTCCCAAACAGGTCTCCTGGACCCCAGAGTGCACGGACGCTTTCCAGAAGCTCAAAACGGCCTTGAGTGAGGCCCCTGTGTTGGCAGCACCCGATTACACTAAACAATTTCTTGTCCACACAGATGCCTCCATGTTTGGGCTGGGAGCCGTGCTAAGCCAGGTGGGGGCGGATGGCATGGAACACCCGGTGGCATACCTCAGCCGTAAACTTTTGCCCCGAGAAGTCAGCTATGCCACCGTAGAAAAAGAGTGCTTGGCCCTCGTGTGGGCCCTCAAGAAACTTCAGCCCTATCTGTATGGGCGAGCGTTTACCCTTATGACCGACCACAACCCCCTGGTATGGCTCAACCGGGTAGCTGGTGACAACCCCAGGCTACTCCGGTGGAGCCTAGCTCTCCAACCATACAATTTTACCATGCAGTACCGTCCGGGTAAACAAAATGGGAATGCGGATGGACTGTCCCGCCAGACCGAACTGGACACCTAAAAACGTACTTTCATCGGACATCCCCAAGCCAACCCGACAGGGTCTAGGCGGGTATGCCGACCTATGGACTTATAGGGGAGCAGTGTGAAGAAATGACTCCGTTCATCAGAATTTCTACCTTTGTTGCACAGTTAATTCACCCAATTCAGCTGGAATTTGGCATATAGCTATAATTGCTACCCTTCGGATGGATTCAGGCGAATTCCCCGTGTAAAATCTAGGTGGCCGCCATTTCGGCACTTTACACGTGGTCGCGGCCATTTTACGTGCGAACAGCGGTGTTTGCCCGTCAACGCGTGGAACTAAAATCGGATACGCAAACAGGCGAACACCGCTGAGACCTCCATACATCCAGAACTTCGCACGGGAAAAACCGAATCACCGGCCGTTCGGTAGTTACATGCAACTTCGCATGGGGATTTCAACGACCACGAAGATGCGAACGGATGGCAGGACTTTCGTCTTTTTTATTCGCCTAAACGGAGACCGACCGCAGGGCCAAAACTTATGGAACTATTTTCGGCTAGATGATCCGTGCGGTCGGTCAAAACTTTAGTGCTCCATAACTCCCGAACCATTCATCCGAATGGACTGATTTTTTGACATATTGTCCCCACAAGTGAGCACTATCCAGCGGTGCCCAATTTAAAGGTGTACCCCCTGTTTTTGGGGTACATCCAGAACTGGGGTAAAATAGTGCACGTTTTAATGAAGTTAACTGTTTATCAGAGGGGAGGGAGGTAGGGGCTGTAACCTGTACCTGATTGGTGATTTAATGCCTCCCCCTGGGTGTGTATTTTTTGTATGTAACCCTAATAAAAAGCAGGCTGGGGATTCCAGACCTCAGATCTACTTGTATCCTGATTCTGGACTCTGACTGTTATTTGGGAATTCGTATGCTTTACCAGGGGGATTATCTTGGGAAGCTGTTATATTTCTTATGGACTTTATTGCTTGGATCTACCCTAGACGCTGGCATTGCAGGAGGAATTATCAAAGCGGTTCAGCTATACTTGATTTCCTTACAATTGGTTTTAGAGTGCTCGCCTGTGTTGTTGCGTCCGCGGCCGTGTGTCCCTCTGGCACGGAAGGAGTCTCTAGTGAACGGTGGCCTCCATGGGAAGAAGGCTTGTGACGCTTGGTTCCTGAGGCCTGTCGGCCAGAAGCGGCTGGTGGCTCGGCCCCGTTGGCGGCCAGCCCTGCCGAAAACCCCTCTGTACGTTGTGGGTTTGCGGAAGACTTGCTTGATCGAAGTCTGTGCTTTGCTTAACGTAGTGAACAGGTTCACATGTTTCTTCAATTCGCCTATGAACGACTCCCCAAACAACTGGCCATTGGCTTGTGGGCCCAACTCCTTTTTACCAAGCTCCAGAAGTTTGGAGTCCATTTTAAGCAAAGCCGCCTTGCGTCTCTGCGCACATAGAGCTGCGTTAGTGTTGCCCAACATACAGATCGCTCGTTGAGCCCATTCCCGGATGTCATGGGCGTCTAGAGCGTTGCCTCCCGTGAGGGCATCATCAGCCAGGTATAAAATCTTTGCCAGTGGGCCCAGCATGTCCAGAAGCTTATCCTGCGAAGCCTTGAGGCCCTTCTCGATGCCTTTGCGCGGATCCCGGCCCGCTCGCAACATGAACAAGACCACCGTAGTATCGAATTCCGGAGTATGAGCAATCTTGTCCGGAAGCATGGGCATGGGACTGTTATGACCTTGGAAGCCCGCTCGCAACATGAACAAGACCACCGTAGTATCGAATTCCGGAGTATGAGCAATCTTGTCCGGAAGCATGGGCCTCGGACACTCTGCCTTTAGTCGTACACGCATTTCTTTTTCCATCGGCTGTCGCAGCCAGAAGTGGATGAATTGGGCCAGGTGATCTGGGAGACCCCACTCCGAAGACCTTGGGTGGCGGATTGTGCGTGGGTTGAACATCGGCGTGCCCTGGGGGTCCAGGAAGGCACCCTCTTCCGACCCTTCTGCTCGGATGCGGGGTTTCCTATGCCCCTGCCGGACCTCCTGGTCTTCGTCTAAGTCAGACCCCGGGTCCTCTCGGTGAGTGTCAAACCAGTCCTCCTCTTCGGACGGGGAATCCTCCGCCTTCCATTCATCCATAACCTCCTTGGAAGGCATTGGTTGATTGGGCTCAAGGAATACGTCAAGCCCTTTGAAGGCATATTTTGATTGGGCTCTAGGACTGTCATGCCCTTAGAGCCCAAAGAAGGCATAGGTTTATTGGGCTCAAAGACTGCATCAAGTGCTTGGAAGGCATACAGTATCTCACTGTGGCAGGACCTCTACCCTTTTCTTGAAATGTCTTTATGTGATTGCCTGTATTCCCCCCCTCCCCTCCATGTATTTGTATGTTTTACCTGTTCCCTATTTGGGAGAACTTATACAAATGGGTTCCGTTAGTCTCCCGAACAGGGACCACGTCAATACCCCATTAAGAATGTTTGTTTAGAACGTTCACACCTCACAAACGACGTGTGAAAACCACATACCGCAAGGAAGCCTCAGCGCGTGCCTACCCTGGGTCTTTGTCTTTGTGTGTGATCCACCCCTTGCATGGGGAAAAGCATAAAGTCGAATGTGGCCAATAAAGTTGTTGTTGTTGTACGCCTGGAACTGTGTGTCATCCAGTCATCTTCGTTCTGTATCAGTTGAGGTAACCAATCGGGTTACCCTCGGCCCGCTACAACTGGTGGCAAGCGATGGTATCCTATGTCCCTGCGAACAGATCCATGGACTATAGTTACCTCAAGAGACAAACCCTACAGGACTTGCTGGAAGCGAGAGGGAAATCGGCAGGCAACCATAAAACAGTGGAGCTGATTGCCAAACTCATGGAGGACGATCAGAGAAGACAGGAGTCGGCTACTCCACAGCTGGAGGGGGAAGAGTGGTCAAAAAGGCAATAAGGCAGCACTTTGCCTTATTCCCAGGGATGCCCCCATCTGAAATACTAGCCAAGCTCATCGCGGAGACCCACGCATTTGTTCTGGCTCAGAAGTAGGGGGGGGTCACACTACCCGAGGGACAGCGGGCAAGAGGAGCCGTCTACACCTACACACAAGCCAAAGCTGCCATACAACGCCTTAAAGTAGTTTAAGGAAGCAGAAGAGGGCTTTGACTATTTCAAATGCCAGTGCCTCCTGCAAGCAGTCAACCAACCTGACTGGGTAACCATCTTGTCCAGCAAGTTGTTGGGGAAGGTGGTGGAAGTGTACCGGGCTGTAACTGAGGAACAGCTCCGGGATTACCCCTTCATTAAGAAGGTACTACTGGCCAGGTTTGCCATCACCCCAGAGGCATACTTCCGAAAATTCAGTGAGACCAAGAACGGAGAGAAGGACTCCCATACAGAGTGGGCATGCTGTATCACCCGGGCCACCCACAACTGGATAAACTCTGAACATACCAAGTCCCACCCCCCACCCCCCGTGATCCTACAGCTCTTCATGTTGGAACATTTTTAAAACGGGCTCCCCATTGAGGTGTGGAAGTGGGTGAGGGACAGCCAGCCCAGAACTTTAACTGAGGCAGCACAGAGAGTGATGACTATGCTGACACCCAGTGGCCCCAATGCCCAGCTGCTCCTGTGACCTACAGACTCCCCTTGCGCCCTACAGCCCCAACCTACCCCCCACCAAGAAGCCCACCACCCAAGGGTACCCCCACAGGTGGCCCCAAATGCTTCCAATGCCATCAACCTGGCCACCAAAAAAGGGACTGATCTCAAATCCGACCCCAGGGGTTCGCCCTATGATCGCTCAGACCCCAAGACCTTTTTTCAGCCCCAAAAAAGGCCAAATAAAAAGCCATAAGAACCAACGCAATTAAAAAAAAAAAAATTTTTTAAAAATGAGCGCACAAAAAAATAATCCATCTTCACCCATGGAGGGCTCCACGCAGACTGAGCTCTGCAGGGCGGGGGAAGGCTTATAAAGCCTTGCCACGCCCTGCAATTAGGCTAAGAACACTCTGATTGGCTGGTTTAAGCCAATCAGAGTGCTCTTTGTCATTGTACACAGCGTGGGAAAATTCAAAAGAACTTTCCCACGCTGTGTAAAATGACACAGAGCACTGTGATTGGATGGCTTGAAATCCATCCAATCACAGTGCTCTGTGTCATTTTACACAGCGTGGGAAAATTTAACTTTCCCACGCTGTGTAAAATGACACAGAGCACTGTGATTGGATGGATTTCAAGCCAAAATTTAACTTTCCCACGCTGTGTAAAATGACACAGAGCACTGTGATTGGATGGCTTGAAATCCATCCAATCACAGTGCTCTGTGTCATTTTACACAGCGTGGGAAAGTTCAATTTTCCCACGCTGTGTAAAATGACACAGAGCACTCTGATTGGCTTAAACCAGCCAATCAGAGTGCTCTGTGTCATTTTACGCCCTGCCTAATTGCAGGGCGTGGCAAGGCTTTATAAGCCTTCCCCCGCCCTGCAGAGCTCAGTCTGCGCGGAGCCCTCCATGGGTGAAGATGGATTATTTTTTTGTGCGCTCGGTTTTTTTTTTTGGTTGGTTTTTTTTATTGCGTCGGTTCTTATGGCTTTTTTTGGCCTTTTTTGGGGCTGAAAAAAGAAGATTGTAGAAGAAAGAAAACATCAAATGGTAAGTTATTTTTATATAATTTTTTTGTTAATTTAAGGGCCCCCACCCACCGCTCAGGGGTGGGGGCCAGGGGGGGACAATAGGTCCCCCCTTATTGTTATTAGGGCCCCCACCCACCGCTCAGGGGTGGGGGCCGGGGGGGGACAATAGGTCCCCCCCTTATTGTTAATTTTAGGGCCCCCACCCACCGCTCAGGGGTGGGGACCGGGGGGGACAATAGGTCCCCCCCTTATTGTTAATTTTAGGGCTCCCACCTACCGCTCAGGGGTAGCGGCCAGGGGGAGGACAAACGGTCCCCCCTCTATTAGTATTTAGGGACCCTTTTTTTTTTTTAACAGTGAGCATTTTGAAAAGCCTGAAAAGTCAGAGCCTACTATATGTGGCTCTGCAAAGTGTGAGTGTGAAATCTATATCCAACATTGACATTTTATGTTTATACAGTATTATGCTTTGTATTGTCTGTTTTTTAAGTGAAATTCTAAATTTGATGGCCAAATGTGAATAAGTATTGTCAACTTATTTCTTTATTTTCTTATTACACTTTAAGTTGTGCCCCTATCTCTATCTTTGTTTATACTATTTCGATCCGTTACACTAACCTACCCAGTCTACATACCCCACTATCCAGAACCCAGCCCACCCAGCCTACATACCCCACTATCCAGAACCCAGCCCACCCAGCCTACATACCCCACTATCCAGAACCCAGCCCACCCAGCCTACATACCCCACTATCCAGCCCCCAGCCATATCTACCCCTATATGTGGAACCCAATCTACCCAGCCATATCTGCCCCTCCATCCAGAACCCAACCTATCCAGCCCTACAAACCTCACTATCCAGAACCCAACCTACCGAACCCTATCTGACCCTCTATCCAGAATGCAATCTACCCCTCTATCAGATCCAAACCTACCCAAGCACTATATATCTCTAATTTCTCCTACATATCTGCATGAGAAGCTGCATCCACAATAACCATCTATAGAGTGAGTCCTCCATCATATTCTCAGGTGGGAATTGTTCCACCAAAGTTTCTAAGTTAGAGCTGCAACTAAGCTCCTATAAAGTGTAAGTGCATATAGTTTATTTACCTTTACCTTACTGTATTTTTTACATACTTTACTATCAGTTTCTTATTTCTCCTCCTTATTATGGTTATATATACATACTCCAAGGACATTCCAGGACATTCCAGGTGCTGCCCCTCCCTCTTTGTTTTTACCTGCTTATCTACGGGACAAGAGAAACCCTGGATTTGGTGACCTAGCTGCCCTTTGAACTGTACCAGTACTGGACAAGTGAATATCCTCTTGCTTTTAACTAAAAATGGGTGCCAAGCATGGGGTACCTACCATAGGGTAACTATTAATGGGTATTGGACATTTGGTAACCATGGGGTAACTCATAATTGGACATGTGGTAACTGCTATGAGGTAACTGATCATGGGTATCGGACATAGAGTAACTGCTGTTGGGTAACTGATAATGGGTATTGGACATGGGGTAACTGTTATGGGGTTACTAAAATTGGGTATCACACATAGGGTAATTGCCATGAGGTAACTGATTATGGGTAACAGACATGGGGTGATTTCCAAGGGGTAACTGATTATAGGTATCGGACACTGGGTAACTAAAAATGGGTATCACACATGGGGTAAATTACATGGGGTAAGTGATAATGGGTTTGGGACATGTGGTAACTAAAATTGGGTATCAGACATGAGGTAACTGATAATGGGTATCGGACATGGGGTAACTGCCACAGAGTAATTGATAAAGGGTATCGGACATTGGGTAACTGCCATGGGGTAACTAAAATTGGGTTTGGGACATGAAGTAACTGATAATGGGTGTGGGTTAACTGATGTGGAGTAACTGATAATGGCTATTGGACTTGGGTAACTGATAATGTGTACCAGACATGGGGTAACTGATAATGGCTATTGGACTTGGGGCAACTGATAATGTGTACCAGACATGGGGTAACTGATAATGGCTATTGGACTTGGGTAACTGATAATGTGTACCAGACATGGGGTAACTGATAATGGCTATTGGACTTGGGGTAACTGCCACGGGGTAACTGATAATGGGTACTGGACATGCGGTAACTGATAATGGATATGGGACATGGGGTAACTGATAATGGCTATTGGACTTGGGGCAACTGATAATGTGTACCAGACATGGGGTAACTGATAATGGCTATTGGACTTGGGTAACTGATAATGTGTACCAGACATGGGGTAACTGATAATGGCTATTGGACTTGGGGTAACTGCCACGGGGTAACTGATAATGGGTACTGGACATGCGGTAACTGATAATGGATATGGGACATGGGGTAACTGATAATGGCTATTGGACTTGGGGCAACTGATAATGTGTACCAGACATGGGGTAACTGATAATGGCTATTGGACTTGGGTAACTGATAATGTGTACCAGACATGGGGTAACTGATAATGGCTATTGGACTTGGGGTAACTGCCACGGGGTAACTGATAATGGGTACTGGACATGCGGTAACTGATAATGGATATCGGACATGGGGTAACTGATAATGGGTACCAGACCTGAGGTAACTGATAATAGCTATTGGACTTGGGGTAACTGATAATGGGTACCGGACATGGGATAACTGATAATTAACATTTTTATAGTGTCGCATGTTATATACATATTGTCGTAACATTGCAGAAACTCACATTGTCGTAACATTGCAGAAACTCACATTATTTGGATATTTTTGAATGAAAGCAGGGTGAGAATCTTTGTAGGTTTTTATGTGGAAAGTACCACTACTGCCCTGTGCTGATTCATTAATTGTTCATAAAAAAACTAAGAAACCATTTGGGGTAGAAGTTTGGACTACGACAGAGCTGGACCTCGCTCGCAGCCAGGAAAGAGCTGATAGAATCCCTGTGGCTGATAGATTGTTTAAATAAAACAAAGGCATGAATTTGATTGATTTCCACTCTTATAAAAATTGTTGAGAGCAAGTAACACTGAGGGCGTCCCACTGGCCTGGATTAGATATAAACTACACTCGGAAAGACGCGCAATGGGACGCTAATCTCCCGCTGCTACCAAATTGGTAACTAAAATGATCTGTGTTCGATGTGTCTGAATGAAGGTGAGAAAAGACTGAGAATGTGATAAACTGTCCCCTCCTGCCAGGCGGCTGATGGGGTTTGGATTCTAAATACAAGCTTTAGATCTTTCTTCCTGTTCCTGTGTCACTTGTCATTGTCTCTCACAACACCAGGAATTGATAGAAATATGTCACCTGCCAAATCAGAATCATGACTTCCTTCTAGCAGCAGTTAGTGACCTAAAGAGCTTGCAATCTAAGCTGTAAGCAGGGACAATCTGATAATATAACTGGTATACTAGAATTGACCCCTGGAGCTTGCTGTCTATTGTAATCCAGTCTGTAATCCTGATGAATTTACAGCACGATTAGGGCCCAAGTTATTCTAATTACCAGAAGAGCTACTATCAACTATAATAGAAATAAATTCCTAGATTTCTAGACAGAGATTGGACACCTAGAAACCCACAGAACATTGTGCTATTATTCTGGGCCTGTGAGCTTGCAAACATTGCATTGTAGGGTAGTGGTGGGTGGTCGTTGTGCTTCGGATAAGTAAATATGTAAAACAAAAACCAGAGAGAGTCCAATAGTGGAGTATATTGACTATCAGGACTGGAATAAAAGTACAGAAATAATTTGTAGTTCCCAAAAGAAAACCGATGGAAAAGGCTGCCTGGTATAGAAAGCAGGACAGAGAGTAACCTTATAATGATTAACTAGTAAAATACATGGTCCGTGAAAAAGGCATTTCTGATCTGTCTAGTGATCACTTAAACTCCCACATATCAATGAAATAAAAGGCTTTATTAAAGTGTTTGCCAACTAGCCCCTCTTATATTCTTATTAATATTATATACCCATAGCAGTTAAAGTAACCACCATTTCATTTCCAAGATTAACAGTGATAAGGGATACAAAATAATGTCTCCTATCGATACCCTTAAGTGGTTTGGAAACAACAAACTGTAAATGCACAAAAAGGCTACTGCATATAAAATGAAAAACGTAACGAGTAAATAGACTGGGCCTCTATTGAGGATCAATAGCAAAGTATAGCATAAGGTAGAGATATGCAAAGATCCCTCTCTCCCTTTAAAACTGACTAGACAAAGAAAATGAACAAAGAAATTGAAAAGTGCATAGTGCTGTAAATAAAGTGCACAGTGAAATAGTAAATGTGCAAAAATTTGCACGTTTCGGTGCCACTTAGTGTGAGGCAAGATGCAGACTGAAAGGATCTCCAATATATAAGGTTGGGTCCACAAAGCAATTAGGTTAAACCTTCTAAACCAGATGTGGAGTTTTCAAGGGTAACCAATTTTTGAAAAGCTGTTATCAATCTCTCATACATTATTGGTGCCCCACCTGTAGTAGCCAGTAAACTAAACATTTAAAATTCTTCATTAGGCAAAATGTCATAAGTTAAAGTTGTGGCGGACCCCCTGGCACCCCGACTGGGTGCCTCGGCTGATTTCTGCTTCCTAGTGCTCACCAAGTACTCCAAGCACTCCACTCGACACCATAACAACCGTAAACCCTGCAGCCAGCATTACAACTTGGTTGGGGTCTCGCTGTCCTCCACCCACCCTGGACCCAAGACCAGGATCCAGCTTACAGTGGGTAGACCTCTCCTACTCCAGAGAATATAGCAGGATAGCTCTTACAAGAGCAAGTGATTATAATCCAAGGGAGTATAGTGATTATAGCAATCCCCAGAGTGAATATAGCTGTTCCCTCCACACATGAGACGAGGTTCTATGTTGAGGGTGAAGAGGAACTGGTTTAATGGGAGCCACATGCAGTCCCCATGCAAGGGTTTTCCGGATACATATTCCAGGGGCATTCCCCACTGGACCTGAGAGGGGACTGTGACAAAGTACACACTGTAATTACATTGGCTCTGAGGTCCAGGACACTCCCACACAAAACAGGATAATCCCTCCCCTGTGCCTGAGAGATAATTGAGTCAGGAACTGTACTAAACTCCATTATCACCAGGCACAGAAAACATACATTATAACAACCTCCCAAAAGTACCCCCAAAATACATGGAAACCTCACAAAGTCACATCCCCTGATAGCCCTGATCTGGGGGACCAACATATCCAAAAATCACCCAGATCTGTTCAATGGTTCAGAATTTCCATGGAAGTCATAATTTTGACCGACCGTGCACATGGTCCTATGCCCAAAACAGTTCCAGGGAATCAGGGCTAATGGTAGGTCTCTCTTTCTGGAGTACAACAGTACATAAATCACAAAGGTTTTTTAAAGGGCCCATAGTCTTTTGGCAGGAGGCTGGCAAACAGGCCCCTCCAACAGAGTTTACAGAATGTATATACACATAAAATCATTTATTTAAATATTTACAAAGACGTTATAGTTCTTAGAAAAGGTAACACATAGCAGAGAAAATGAGATATTACTGAATAAATGGGGTATATGAAAAACCTTTATTTAGACCATTTGGATATGGCTACCCTTGTATATGGCTACCCTTTTTTCCTTAAAGGGTTTTTGGAGTCATTGAGGTTTCAGTGGGTATCTTCCACAGATGAGCAATTTCTACGTAATCTAAAATATAGCCCAACTGGTATACCCCTTTTAAGGACTGGTGGATGATGACTCAGCCAGTTAAGTAAGTTGTTGGTTGCAGTCGTGTTTTGACATAAGGTGGTCTCTAGTTTACTATCCATCCCTATGAAAATTGTAATATCAAGAAAGTTGATACAGTTGCCACCAATTTCTGAGGTGAATTTAAGATTTATATTAATGTAAAAACGAAAATTATAGGTTGCACCACAATAAAATCAATGATAAAACCAGTGGTATACTTACATACAAAATCATAAATGCGAAATAGAATAGTCCTGGTTAAAAGACATATTGATGAAAAGTCCAAATTGATTGAAGAATTTGAGTGAGATATGGATATGTTGGTTGTAGAGGTTCTGAGGTAGTGGGATATTCAGATTCCATAGGAGTATGTAAATTAGAAAAAATTCCAATAGTGTAATCTGTTTCTGGTAGTGAAAAGAGGAGTTTAGAAGCAATGGTAATACTCCTACTCACCTAGTAAAAAGCTCAGTTGTAAATGGCATTCAGTGGCGTCGATCCCCCACTGGTAGGATGTAGGTGTTGGTAGGTGGTGAAGGTCCTCGGTATTGGGAGAGAGATAAAACCAAAACTAGTGCTCTTTGTATAAAGTAATAAACACGTGATATTTAAAAAGGTATAATACTCACATTTAAGTGAGCAGGGTATACTGTTCACTATAATAGCATGGGTGGTATAATCCCCACCTGGGATTCTTGGGTGAGAAAATACTCCAAAATTCTTGATGACCAGGTTAAAAACAAATTTAAAAAATAAAATATGTAAAGAAGGTATATGGCACACACAAAATTAAGGGGCCAATATTCCTTTCATGGTACATATAAAAAAGTATTAAAAACAGCCAAAACGTGTTTCGCCAACACAGGGCTTCATCAATTGGCAATAAGAACAATAACCTGGTAAGTAGTGGTTTATATAGGCAATACATTCAATTAATTATTCAAATTTTGACACCAAAATGACGTCATAATTATAGGACACATATAGAATACAAAACAAATTGTTAGCAGTGTTAAAATGATATGTAGATTATACAAACTATAAAAATATAATTGATTTATTAAAATGAGGGTTGTATAAAATATATAACAAGAAAGTATATAAGGAAGTGTAAGGGAGCGGTCACGTGGTGCGCGATAGATTGTGACGCGCTATACCACATGACTTGCCGTGAATCAATATGGGAAATGTATGCTGCACTAAACCCTCCGGCTGTATTGCAGCGAAAACTGTGTTGGAACTGGGCGGAGCATTCCTTTGAGGATATGCACGTGTAAGAAAACAGAGCAGTGGGAAGGAGTGAAGGCGGACCGTGGGATGGACGCAATGTGCGTGCGCATCCCACGGCAGTGCAGTGTGGGAGATGAAGTCCCCGGGTAGTCTATGGCTCAAAAGTCTATGGCTACAATAAAAGAAAAAAAACCAATTGACTTTTGCATTAAGGTTACAGAGATACATGTGTATTAACATTGAAGTTACAATAAGGTTACAGAAATGTATGTGTATTAACATTGAAGTTATAAATATAAATATCAATAGAGACATATGAGGATATTTTGGAGAGCTGGCTTTAACTGACAGAACCTCTAATATGGAATAATTGCAATAAATAGCTATAATATGAGGATAAAGACCCATTTGAGAGGAGATGGAGTAAAGCATTCTATTAAAAACTATAATGTGAGGAATATAACCTAACTTGTGGGAGTAGAGGGGGGAAAGAGGGAAGGGGGTAAACCATTTTATTAAAAGAGTAACCTACCTTTTAAAGCCAGAATAGATATTTTCTTCTTTTATTTGTATTTATAGACCTTAATTGGTGGGTGAAACTCCCATCTTAGATAAAGAAAAGGGAGATATGTGAAAATCAATTGAAAAGGAGAGAAGTATGTTAGGTAGGGACATATAGGAAAAAAGCATGTGCGGGACCAAAAAAAATATAGATATAAAAATGAAAATATAAATGAAAATTTTGTGGAAATAAAAATAAATATAAACATTTTATATAAAAATAAAAATAGAGGTAAAAATAAAAAAAAATAAAAAAATAATACAAAAATAGAAATAAAAAGTAAAAATAGAAATAAAAATAATAATAAGAGTAAAAATAAACGTAGAGATAAAAAAAAGGTAGAAGTAAAAATAAAAATGAGATTAAACATATATTAAAAATATTATTGCAAAAAACCAATTTTATAAAAAATGTAAAAGATCAAATTGAACATTAAGACCTTCTGGATAGAGAGTTTTTAGCTGGAAAACCCAATTAATTTATCTTTTACCTATGATTTTTCTCATTTCTCCACCTCTCCCAATACATTTTAGTAGTTTTGGGTCTTTATTATGTTTTATAAAATGTCTTGACACAGAATGGTTTTCGAACCCTTTAGCAATGTTTCGACAATGCTCTGCTAACCTTATTTTTAAACATCTTTTAGTCATACCGATATATTGGGCACTCCAACATATAAATAATATTCTTTAATTGGGTATGATTTACCAGTGTTAGTGGAGGAGAAGCGGGTAGTCTTAGATTTAATTGTTGGGTCTGTGGTTTTACATACAATACATTTATTGCACTTGAAAAACCTTGTGTGTTTTTTATGCTTTTTTTTTGTATAGTTTCTTGTAAGAATGCTTTTGAAACTGGGGGCTCCACTAAATATAATGTTAGGTCTGTCTGAGATTTGGTCCTTTAAAATATCATCTTGTTTAAAAATATGCCAAAGTTTGTTTATTATTGTTTTTCATAATTTTGTTTTTGTTTTTAAAATCCAAAATGATTGGTAATGTTGGAGGGTCTTCTTTTCAATCCCTATTAGTTTTGTATTCTAATAGTTCTTTTATCTCTTTATTTCTGACCATGCTTAGAGCTGCACCTAATTTTTCTAAAGGATATTTTTTCTCAATGAACTTATTCTTTAATAAGGTAGATTGGATTATAAAATCATTGGTTTGGGAGCAGTTGCGATGAAGGCGGAGAAATTTACTCTTTGGGATACCATCTAGCCAAGGTTTATATTGGCAACTGGATTGATCTATTATAGTATTAGTGCACACCTTTTTTAAAAAAAGTTTTGGTTTGGATAGACCCACCTTGAATAAAAATATTAAGAAATTGACTCATACCTTGCTATACTCTGAAGTTAGGATCATACCTTTATCATTGTCGTTAAGATGGTTTAAAAACAGTTTAAGAGTTATTTCTGAACCTTGCCAAATAAGAAAACAAATCATTGATATAGCGGAAATAGGAAGCCAAGTTTGCCCGCCAGCTATGTTCTCCCAAGGTGGCCGAAGACTCCCAGTCGGCCATAAAGAGGTTGGCATAGCCGAGGGCAAAACTAGTTCCCATAGCTGTCCCTTTTCTTTGAATATAAAATGAGGTCTAAAAACCAGAAGTAGTTGTTCGTTAAAATGATCCTTTTACCTTCTGTGATAAAATGGATTTGATACTCTGGGACTAAATTTTCTATCTTTAAATTTTTTTCGACTGCTTCACATCCTATGTTGTGCAGTATTATAGTGTATAAGGATTGGACATCGCAGGTAACTGGGATATAGTTTGGACACCAAGTAAAATCATACATGTGCACTTGTCTGCTGAGATGCGCTATGTCCCTTGGGCCTTAAACTCCTTTACTGTGTTTACCTCTACCACTTCAGCTGGAAGGCTATTCCATGCATCCACTACCCTCTCAGAAAAGTAATACTTCCTGAAATTATTTTTAAACCTTTGCCCCTCTAATTTAAGACTATGTCCTCTTGTTGTGGTAGTTTTTCTTATAGAAACATAAAACTAGCAGCCAATCTGCAAATAGTTAAAATCTCTTGACAGACTGAGGCTTAATTATGTGGCAGCAAGCCAGTACTTGCTAGCCAGCCGCCACACGAAAAAAGTGGGAATAAATAAAAATCCTATGGGGGTAAATAACGCCCCCATATTATTGTAATGTAAGATTTAAAGCTCCATACTTGCCATGCATTTAGTTAGGGCATATCTATTAAATACTTAATACTGCAGTCACTGCCATGGGGTCTATGAAATAACAGAGGAAAATAGTCCATGTGCCCTCAGCCGTAGGCATCATGTGGATGCTCTCCACCCAGCCCCCATCCCTTGGTGGGCCCAAATTAATTATAATTGTAAAATAATGTATACCCCCTAACACTGCAGGTGGCTTGGGGTGCCCAATTCTCCCTCCACAATATAAATAAAGTATCCTACCAGCACCCCCTCACTCTAATAATAGTGAGAGAGGAGCAATTAAGCTGATACCTTTTGGGAAAAAATTATACTTACCATCAGACGCCTTCTTTTTTAAATTTTTTCCAAAAAAGACCAAATAAAAATCCATAAATCCCAACACAACTGCTTAAAATAAAAATCCAGATAGCAAAAAAAAAAAAAGCTGAAAAAAACTGCAATAAAATGAATCAATTATAGGCCTTTATAGGCCTGACCGCAAGCCCTGAGTCTCTTTAACTGTTTTGGGCATGGGACCATGCGTGCGGTCGGTCAAATAAATGACTAGCATTGAATTTCTGAACCCCTGAACTGATCTGGGTGATTTTTGGATATGTTGGTCATCCAAATCAGGGCTATCAGGGGATGTAACAGTTGTGGGGATATTATGTGTTTTGGGGTACTTTGGGGGTTTTATAGAAATAAATATTTTTTTATTAATGATATTGCAGAAGGTCTTGATGGTAAGGTATGTCTTTTTGCTGATGATACAAAGATATGTAACAGGGTTGATGTTCCAGGAGGGATAAGCCAAATGACAAATGATTTAGGTAAACTAGAAAAATGGTCAGAATTGTGGCAACTGACATTTAATGTGGATATGTGCAAGATAATGCATCTTGGACGTAAAAACCCAAGGGCAGAGTACAGAATATTTGATAGAGTCCTAACCTCAACATATGAGAAAAGGGATTTAGGGGTGATTATTTCTGATGACTTAAAGGTAGGCAGACAATGTAATAGAGCAGCAGGAAATG
Source organism: Pelobates cultripes (assembly GCA_933207985.1). Lineage (NCBI taxonomy): Eukaryota > Metazoa > Chordata > Amphibia > Anura > Pelobatidae > Pelobates > Pelobates cultripes. The sequence goes on from OW240918.1 coordinate 1,278,150, forward strand.
CTAGCAGAATGCTTGGTTGTATAGGGAGAGGTATTAGCAGTAGAAAGAGCTTATGCCATTGTACAGAACACGGGTGAGACCTCACTTGGAGTATTGTACACAGTACTGGAGACCGTATCTTCAGAAGGATATTGATACCTTAGAGAGGGTTCAGAGAAGGGCTACTGTTACGATTGCCCCCAGTCTAGCAGGGGGGTTGATCGCTTGGAGGTCCTGGTTCCCGCTTTAGAGAGTCGAACGGAGGTCTTTCGGTAGTAAGCTGCAAGTGTAGAATATCCCCAAACACAGTATAAGCATCAATATCCCGGATCCCTACAACATGAGTCGAGGCTGCAAGTTGAGGGTCAAAACGAACTGGCTTTACTGGCACACAACATGGCAATTTATGCGATTCCTCAGGTCCAAAGACAGCCCATGCTTAGAGCTGCACCTAATTTTTCTAAAGGATATTTTTTCTCAATGAACTTATTCTTTAATAAGGTAGATTGGATTATAAAATCATTGGTGGAATACAGGTACAGTACAGACAGGTAACCAATCACAGTACAGTGTATCATTTGAATTAGTACCCGCCCAGCTTGGAGATAATGAGGCCAACGGTTATACAATCTAATTATCTCCAAGCGCACAAAAGACCACGTTTTATTATGTCCCAGAAAACTGTATAAAAATCCATAACTTTAACATTAATAGAGGAAAACAGCTCATTCTACCATTCATTTAATGGCTCGCGTTCGGGTACATTAAACATACGAATGACGCTCCAATCCCACGAACAGAATGGGATTCCATTCGGTATTTTGGATCGTGAGTCTCTGATGACGGCCATGTTTTCAGATGGTTTAGCGGGCAGCGGGACCTCGCCTCCAACTTATGGAACTAAACTCGGGTATAAGTTCATGCGAATCCCCGCTGTCTGTCTTGTAGTGGAACTCGTTCGGTACATGAACGAGGACCACCTGGTAGCATGGTACTTGAGTTGCGGTTAACCACAGAAACCACAGGCTAATTGCCGCCACACGACCCACTGTAGGTGGTCTCCATTCGTGTGGTTGTTCGGTAGGTTCCCTTCGGTGCTTTGTGTGCGAAGGTCGATCCCCCAGGCCCATCAATTAGTCTGTGGTTAACCGCAGACCGCAGCCGCCTGGGTGGTTAATGGCCGCCACACTCCGCTGGTCGGGTGGTCGACCGTTCGGTACTTTGCGGGGTGACGAGGTTAAGTGGCGGCACACGCCAGCATTTGGGGGGTCTCTCGTTCGTATCACGAATGGGGTCTTTATAAGAGTTCGTGTAATCCATTCGTGTTTTCCTCGGCTTAAACGTATAGAGTTGTAACAGTAGCAATCGGTATTAACAGTAACAAAGTCATTTCGAGTCTTTTGTAACAATGCTCCCTCTTTGTGGAACACTCTGGCAGACACTGTCTGACCCCTTTTCGGGGCAGACTAAGGCTGTCCAGACTAGCAAGTTTATGCTGGGCTGAGGTCAGTTTGCCGGGATAACCCGTCGGCGTTGCCGTTCTGCTTCCCAGGTCGGTAGGTGATTGTAAAATTAAACGGTTGCAAAGATAAGCTCCAGCGTAACAATCTGCCATTATCCCCAGCGACCCGGTTGAGCCACACCAACGGGTTATGGTCTGTAACCAGAGTGAACTCTTGTCCATACAAATAGGGGGTTAACTTCTTTAATGCCCACACCAGGGCCAAACACTCCTTTTCTACCGCGGCATAGCTGACTTCGCGTGGTAGGAGTTTTCGACTGATGTAGGCAATCGGGTGTTCTTTCCCATCATCTCCTACTTGGCTGAGGACAGCTCCCAGCCCGAACATGGAAGCGTCTGTATGAACAATAAAACGTCGATTGGGGGCTGGGGCATTAATCAAAGCAGTTTTGAGCGCTTGGAAAGCAGTTTCACAGTGGGGAGACCACAGGACCTGTCGGGGAAGGTTTTTCTTTGTCAGGTCGGTCAGAGGTTTGGCAATAGCGCTATATTTGGGTACAAATCTCCTGTAGTACCCGGCGGTACCCAGGAAGGCTAGCACTTGGGTCTTAGTGTGAGTGGTGGGCCAGTTTGCAACTGCCTCTATCTTAGCCGGCTCCAGTCGCTGTTTCCCACATCCTACCCGGTGGCCCAGGTACTGTACCTCAGCCATCCCAAAGTGTCATTTCTCTGGCTTCAGGGTCAGGCCCGCGGCCCGAATCTGATCCAGGACTATTCCCACATGAGCCAAGTGTTCCTCCCAGGACTCACTATGGATCGCTATGTCGTCCAGGTATGCGCAGGCGAATTCCTGGAAGCCATCAAGGAGTCTGTCCACCAAGCGCTGGAATGTGGCGGGGGCATTCTTCATCCCGAACGGCATGACCTTTGTGGGGATATTTATGGGATAATAATAGTAACAGTGAGAATTGCCCACTAATTCAATTCTCAGATCCCAAAGAACGTTTATCGTGTTAAGTGAGAAGTATTTCATATAATAATATCACAATTTTGTTATAAAAATAGATTTATTTATAATAACAAATTAATTAATAATAATAATAATATGTAACATGCGTGACAATAATCAATGAATATCCAGTATAAAATGGTATGCAATACAAAGGAATGGCTATACACGTTTCAATGGCTAAACAGCATTTTCTGTCAAGACTTTTGACGATTTATGACTATCTTTCACAGAGAGAAAGCGAAACTTTTCACAGCGAAGGGCCATAAAACCCTAGCTAACAGTTAGAATAACCCTTTCAATGCTGGCTAGATCTCCTAGATAATTAAGATCTATTCTTATGTAATTTTAAATAAAATAACATTTAAACCGGTTCATTAGTCATTTCATGGAACCATCCAATAAGAGAATCTACCATGATTATATAAGCAGAATTTAATTTGTCTAAAAGATATCTTATCTTAAATTAGAGCAAATCAATACACCTGGATAAAAACAGCGGTATGCTAACACGTGATAATATCACATCCATATATAATTATTCTTAATTCCACCTGCAGAATGGAATGTTTATAACTATATATTCTTTAGTTAACTAAGATTTCTTAATATGGAAATCTGACCGTACTTTATCCAGTCATATATAATGCTATTAGTGAATTTTAATTAATTTAAATAATTAAATGAAACCAGTATAATTACCAGTTGAGTAGATATTTCATCCGATTGGTAGATAGTCTCAGGAACTTATTTGGATGTCTGTAGGTGCATGGAGGTGTGTAGGTAATAGTGTCCTAGAGTGTCATTGCTCCCGACTGCTCACCTCTTTGCTTTCTTTGCATCTCCTTCGCATACCCCTTGTCCTAACTTTTAAAGGGCCAGACTCTCTGTACGTCATCAATTGATAACCCAATAGAAGCACTAAAGGTGTGGTTATCTTCCAGATCGCAATTTAGTTATTTGGTCTATAGAGGGCAGTCTTGTCCCACTAAACATACCTATCCAGAAAAGAGTTAACTTTTCTTGGTGGCTATTTTGATGTCATTTTGCTAATATAAAATGACTATCATAACTTACATTTGCTGTCAGATCAAACAGTTTCTTTAGGTTTTGTCCAGACTTAGTGTCCGCGATTCCTGCTATAATTTCTGATATGGCAGATCATGAACTAAGTTTAACCTTCTCCGTACAATGGTACCTTACACATATAGACAGTAGAATTAATTATTTAATCTCCTCTGTCACAAATGTCTGGGTTTAGATTTGATCTATTCCATTAGCATTTTAGACAGTCTATCCAACCCCCGTTCTCCTTATCACTTGGTTTGTTTATACTATGCATTCCTTTAGCTCTGGCAAAGTGGTTAGTTTTACAGATAGAAATCTTGTGTCTTTTTGTTAACTTGGAAATAACAAAATGGAGTCTGCTCTGTTCAGAGTGACTCAGAATATACACTTTTAATTTCTATCATAGCACAAGATGTCTGCCGATATAAATACCCTGACACCTTAAAGTGGTACAAACCGAACGGGGTGACGAATGCCGACTTGGGGACAGCCTCCCTGGCCAGAGGGATTTGCCAGTAACCTTTACAGAGGTCAATGGTAGTTAGGTAGTTCCCCCTGGCTATGCGATTCAGCAGCTCTTCCACTCTGGGCATGGGGTAAGCATCGGTGACGGTTTTGTCATTGAGTTTCCGATAGTCCACACAGAATCTCGTAGTACCGTCCTTCTTGGGTACCAGAACCACTGGGGATGCCCAGGGACTATCGGAAGCTTCAATGACCCCTAGCCGGAGCATCTCGTCTATTTCTTTTTTCATGCCTGCCCGTACTTCCTCCGGAATTCGGTAGTGGCCTGTCTTAAAGGGTTTTGCCCGGGGGTATCTACTTGGTGGGTGGCCAACTCAGTGCACCCTGGTTCTTGAGAGAACATGGCTTGTTTCTCTCGGAGCAGTTTGTGTAGCTGCTCCCTCTCTACTGGGCTAAGTCTGTCCCCGATCTGTACTTGGCTCACTACTTCAGACGGGGAGTTGGGGGTCAATAAGTCGGGTATGGGGAGACTGTCTGCGTCCTCAAACGCAGGACTACATATGGCTGACACCTCCTCTGGCCTCTGTAGGTATTCTTTCAGCATATTCACGTGAAAGATCTTTCGTAGGTTCTCATCGTGACAGCTGGCGATCACATAGGTAGTGTCCCCTCTTTTCTCCACTATCTGATAAGGACCCTGCCAGGCTGCTTGCAGCTTGTCTGCTTTAACTGGTTTTAATACCATAACCTTCTGTCCTATACAGAAGTTCCTCCGCCGTGCCCCCCGGTCGTACCAGACTTTCTGTCGCCCCTGGGCCGCCTGGAGGTTGGCCCGGACTGACTTAGCCAACTGCTCCATACGGTCCCGGAGCTCCAGCACGTATGGCACGATGGGGACCCCGGCGTTCTCGGTCTCTCCCTCCCAGTGCTCATGGATAAGGTTCAGGGGGCCCCGTACCTTACGACCGTACAGCAGCTCAAAGGGAGAGAATCCGGTGGTTTCCTGGAGCACCTCCCAGTAAGCAAACAGGAGATGCTGCAGGAAACGTTCTCTATACTCCTGAGTGAAGGTTTTTAACATTTGTTTGAGGGTTCCATTGAACCTCTCACATAACCCATTGGTCTGAGGGTGATATGGGGAGCTGAGGAGGGATTTTATCTTGCAGACATGCCATAGCTGCTGGGTTAGCTCTGCTGTGAACTGAGTCCCTCTGTCGGATAGGATCTCCCGAGGGAATCCTACCTGAGAGAATACCTGCACTAACGCATTAGCCACCGTGTCTGCCTGGATATTAGATAAAGCCACGGCTTCCGGGTAGCGGGTAGCATGGTCCACGATGGTAAGAATATATCTCTTACCAGATGGACTAGGGGTGGCTAGAGGCCCGAATAAGTCGATGGCTATCCGGCTAAATGGCTCTTCGATAATGGGCATGTTAACGAGGTGTGCCTTGGGGTGGTCTCCTCGCTTGCCTACCCGTTGGCAGACCTCACATGTGTTACAATAGGTCCTCACATCTGCATGTACCCCTGGCCAGAACAGGGTATGGGTAATGCGGTGAAGGGTACGGGTTACTGCCAGGTGTCCGGCTAAGGGAATATCGTGGCCCACCCGGAGAATATCCGTCTATATTTGTGGGGTATTACTAGCTGTCTCCTACGGTGGCCCTTCTTCTCTGTGTGTCGGTACAGTTGGCCCTGTTCCCATGCTAAAGTCTCCTGGTCTGATTCCCCAACCCCTGTATCAGCCCTTTCCCTATACTTCTGGAGCGTCGGATCAGTTTTGGTCTCAGCCTCAAAGGCTGCAGGAGTGTCCCAGGGTAAGGGGGCAGGAGGGGTGGTCACAGTCGGGTTAAGTCTTACCTGAGTCTCCCGCACCGGTGAAGGATCTCGAACTCGCCCAGCTTGGGACCGGGTAGTCACTGGATGTGCCTCAGAGTTGTAGGAAGGTGCATAGGCTGAAGTCATGGGTCCCAGGTCATTTCCCAGCAAAACTTCAGCTGGTAAGCTATCCATAATCCCCACCCTCACAAGTCCTTTTCCCGCACCCCAATCCAAATGTACCTTTGCTGTGGGTAGTTTGTATATGTCCCCTCCAGCCACCCGAACAGCCACTGTGTGAGGAGAGCACTTGTGCTCGGGGACTAATCGGCTTTGCACTAAGGTGATCGTGGCCCCGGTGTCTCTTAACCCCTGGGTGGGACGACCCTCTAGTAGCACTTCTTGCCGGTGATGTTGCCGATTGTCGCTGGCGGCATACACAGGGTTAGCTTCATGTAGGGGTCCCAGGTATTCTTCTAAAGGGCTGTCCTGTTCAAGGCAAAACGCTCGGGCCGGGCAATTATTTCCCGTTGGAGACGAATTATAGTTCCGTGTGGGGTAGTTATTGTTGAGGGGGCAATTAGCAATCAGGTGCCCCGGTTGCTTGCATTTGTAACACGTGGGAGGAGAGCGCTCCTGATTGTAGTGGCTGGGTGGTCCCGTGTACCGTGTAGGTCCCGCTGGTACAGGTGTGCGAAACTCCGTTCGTGGGGTTGTTCGGTACACCTCTCTTGGTTCGGGGCGAGCTATCGTTCGGGAGTTGCTGAACTCCTGACCCTACGCATCCCGGTGTTCGTCCGCCAGCCTTGCTGCTTCATGTAGGTTAGCGGGACGCCGGTCTTTCAACCACTCCCGGTCTTTTTGTTCAAGGCCCTCATAAAAATGTTCTAACAAAAATAATTCTAATATTTCCGCTGCTGTAACGGCCTGACACCCGGTAATCCAATGGGTAGCAGCTCTCCGCATTCCGTGGGCCCATTCGGCATGGGTATCATTCGCCTTCTTTTTCGTGTTGCGGAACTGCCTTCGGTATGTGTCCGGGGTCACAGCGTACCGCTTCAGTAGCGTCTCCTTTACTGTGGGGTATTGGGCTACTTCTTCAGCGCTGAGTGTCCTGAAAGCTTCCATGGCCCATCCAGTTAACTTTCCTGCCAGGATACGCGGCCACGCTGTAATGGGTATTTGGTGTAGAGCACATTGTCTTTCGAAATCGGCTAAAAACTCATCTATCCCCATCTCGTTCTCCACGAACGGCTTGAATGCCGCGAACGGAATTTTCGGCTGTTGTGCAGGTTCCGGGGAGCCGTTGTGGCCATTAGCGGCGGCTCCCTGCTGTGCGGTCACCATGTTCAGCTTGTGGGTTCTAGCCCGTTGTATGTCCACCTCGGCCTCTGCCAGCAGTTGCTGCACCAGCTCTACGGAGGGGTTTGGCCCGTATAGGGGAAGTCTTTCCCGGACAATCCTTGTCTTTTCGTCGCTGGGGGTTACCGTCGGTTCTGCCATGGTGAAGCTCTGATCCAACTCATTTAGATCGGCAATCAACTCTCTCCTTGGCCGGTTACTTGCGTTTCCCCCTCGGCTCTCAAGTAAATCCTTTAGCGTGGTACGTTTCAGCTTATCGTAGTTGCTCTCCATCCGTCCTATATCTCTCTCAGGAATTCCAGGATGATCCCGCCTCTGCCACCAATTGTTACGATTGCCCCGGTCTAGCAGGGGGGTTGATCGCTTGGAGGTCCTGGTTCCCGCTGTAGAGAGTCGAACGGAGGTCTTTCGGTAGTAAGCTGCAAGTGTAGAATATCCCCAAACACGGTATAAGCATCAATATCCCGGATCCCTACAACATGAGTCGAGGCTGCAAGTTGAGGGTCAAAACGAACTGGCTTTACTGGCACACAACATGGCAATTTATGCCATTCCTCAGGTCCAAGGACAGCCCCCTGTGGACCTGATGGAATACAGGTACAGTACAGACAGGTAACCAATCACAGTACAGTGTATCATTTGAATTAGTACCCACCCAGCTTGGAGATAATGAGGCCAACGGTTATACAATCTAATTATCTCCAAGCGCACAAAAGACCACGTTTTATTATGTCCCAGAAAACTGTATAAAAATCCATAACTTTAACATTAATAGAGGAAAACAGCTCATTCTACCATTCATTTAATGGCTCGCGTTCAGGTACATTAAACATACGAATGGCGCACCATTCCCACGAACAGAATGGGCTATTTCTGCCGTATAAAGTCCGTTCGGTATTTTGGATCATGAGTCTCTGATGGCGGCCATGTTTTCAGACGGTTTAGCGGGCAGCAGGACCTCGCCTCCAACTTATGGAACTAAACTCGGGCATAAGTTCATGTGAATCCCCGCTGTCTGTCTGGTAGTGGAACTCGTTCGGTACATGAACGAGGACCACCTGGTAGAATGGTACTTGAGTTGCGGTTAACCGCAGAAACCACAGGCTAATTGCCACCACACCACCCACTGTAGGGGGTCTCCGTTCGTGTGGTTGTTCGGTAGGTTCCCTTCGGTGCTTTGTGTGCGAACGTCGATCCCCCAGGCCCATCAATTAGTCTGTGGTTAACCGCAGACCGCAGCCACCTGGTGGTCGACCTTTCGGTACTTTGCGGGGTGACGAGGTTCAGTGGCGGCACACGCCAGCATTTGGGGGGTCTCTCGTTCATATCACGAATGGGGTCTTTATAAGAGTTCGTGTAATCCATTCGTGTTTTCCTCGGCTTAAACGTATAGAGTTGTAACAGTAGCAATCGGTATTAACAGTAACAAAATCATTTCGAGTCTTTTGTAACAGCTACTAAACTGGTTCATGGATTGCGGGATAAAACTTACCAGGAAAGGTTAAAGGATCTTAACATGTATAGGTTGGAGGAAAGAGAAGACAGGGGGGATATGATAGAAACATTTAAATATATAAAGGGAATCAACACAGTAAAGGAGGAGACTATATTTAAAAGAAGAAAAACTACCACAACAAGAGGACATAGTCTTAAATTAGAGGAACAAAGGTTTAAAAATAATATCAGGAAGTATTACTGCTGAAGTGGTAGAGGTTAACACAGTAAAGGAGTTTAAGCATGCATGGGATAGGCATAAGGCCATCCTAACTATAAGATAAGGCCAGGGACTAATGAAAGTATTTAGAAAATTGGGCAGACTAGATGGGCCAAATGGTTCTTATCTGCCGTCACATTCTATGTTTCTATGTATTTTTTCTGCCTGGAGATAATTTAGTTAATGCAGTATCTTCCTCAATTATCTCCCAGGCAGAGAGGAGGGATTGTGTGCTGTGTTTGAGAGTGTTGTGCCTTGTAACCTCATTGTTATTGATCTGTGACGTAAATCAGTCTACCATCAGGTCCATGTGGGCGTACCCCTTGCATGGGGATTGTCATATTAGGCCAAGTGTGGCTGCCATTAAAGAGAGATTCGTTTACCCCTTCATGAAGTCTTGGCTCGTGTTTGGGGGATTGGAGAACTACATACACTCTGGGGATTGCTATAATCACAAATGCTCCCCTGAGTATAATCACTAGCTCCTATAAGAGCTGTTCCTGCTACGCTCTCTGGACTCGGAGAGGTCTACCCACTGTAAGCTGGTCCTGGTCTTGGGTCCAGGGTGGGTGGAGGACAGCGAGACCTCAACCAAGCTGCAGCGGTTTGTGGGGTTTGCGGTGGTTATGGTGGTCCAGTACAGTGCTTAATGTGCTCGCCAGTACTAGGAAGCAGCGATTGATGGGGGTACCGGTCAGGGTGCCATGCAGTCCGTCACACACCTGGTTAGACATTCCCATTACATGTTCTTCTGATTACACCTGGCTGAACGTTCCGGTGGTGGCCCGCCTGGCACCCCCAGTGGGTGCCTCCGCCAATTGCTGTTTCCTAGTTCTTACCGAGTACCACAAGCACCGCACCAGACACCATCAGGGTAGATACAGCTTTTTCCCCCACACATGACTCTATGTTGAGGGTAACCAGGAACATGTTTATTGGCAGCCACAACTGGTCTTATATGCAGGTCCCCATGCAAGGGGCACTCCCCCCTGGACCTGAGAGTAGACTACAGTAAAAACATACACAATATTACATTGGCTCTCAGGTCCAGGACACTCCCACATGAAACAAGATAATCCCTCCTCTGTGCCTGGGAGATAATTGAGTCAAGTACTGTATTAAACTCAATTATCTCCAGGAACAGAAAACTTAAATTTTTCAGTGTCCGAAAACAGTTGCATGAACTTGACAACCAAACACCGCTGCCTGCATTCACTGGAACTAGATGGCCACCACCTCGTGGTCATTCATGTGAACAGCGGCCACCCAGACGAACACTGCGGTGGAAAGTGTTACAAACTGTCAACTAGGCATTACAAGCTCCCGGGTGGTCTCTGGTTTGTGCGCCAGTTTGGTTCCCAAACCAAATATAAAATCCACAAACCAAGTCTGTTCTAGGTTTTAAAGAACACGTGGCAGAGGCATTTCTGCCACACATCTTTCCCCCCAAGGGAAAACTAACCAGGTACCTGACCTCCTGTCAATCGGTACCTGAGTTAGTCAAGTAGCCCACCCATAAACAAGTTGTGGCAAACCTTGGCGCTGCAGCCTTTTGACTTTACTATCCACTACTGCCCTGGGAAACAAAATGGTAATGCCGACGGGTCATCCAGACAAACTGAACTTGAAAAGTGATCTGTGGGTACTCCTCCGGACATCCCCAAGCCTGTGTATGCCGGCTTGTAAATCTGGGGGAGCATTGTGGCAAACTTAGCCACTTCTGGACACTAAGCACTGGGTGAATACGTTGATTTTGTTAGGTTTTCTTATGTCTGGGTAAAGAGCATTCGTATGCTAGCGGCAAGAAACCGCGAGCCTTTATATATTAGTTTCACAAACAGTATTTAAGCCCCCTGTTCGTGAAACGAATAAAACTACCAAATGGGAGACCACACAAGGGACGCGTGTGTCTCCCATTAATGAAATAGCAACAATGTAACTGCCGCTCATTAATGGTTTTGCGGATGGTTGCGGTTCGCTTAACGGAACACGTGGCGGCGGCCATCTTTGCTCACGAAAGACCAGCGGTGTTTGGTCGTCGAGTGCGTGGAACTAAAATCGGCTAAACGACTTCACAAACACCGCTGGACTTCCATGTCTTTCGTTTAAAAGGTTCGTTCGTTAAATAAGACGACGTTCGACAAATTAAAGCTTATGGTCCAATGTATCGTTGTGTGTGTGTTCGTATGAACCCTTCATTCGAATGGCTTTGCTATTCTAGTGAATGGATCTGAGAGGTATTTCACCAGATGGTGCGCTCAGATCTCAGCCATTCATTCGAACAAATCCAAGCAAAAATGTACAAGTTACATATTTTTATGTGACATGGTGTATTTTGCTGTAAAGAGAGTTAATGCAATTAACAGTATATTCTTGCGCAATTATCTCTCCAGTACAGCAATGTATGATGGGAAATAACATTGCAGGTTAAGTTTTCCACAGAGTCCACCTGAGGAAAACCCCTGCAATGCCAGTCTGGAAACCCCTTGCATGGGGACTTAAATAAATATGGTGACCTTGTAATAAAAGCTCAGTTGACTCCCAAACTATGTGTCCTGTATTTTGTATACTGTATCCTGACTACCAGCGGAGATACCGTGGATTAACCTACTACTCTGCTACACAAGTACTGGACCTGGTGACTTCTTTAGCCCGGCTCTGTCCTATGTGTCTCCAGCTGTTAAGTGAGCATATGGTTCTCCCGGCCTCTCTGTTGCTCTCCGGCCTTTCTGTTGGAGTTGGGGATACCCGGTGGGCAGAGACCAGCTGTGCTCTGCCCCGCAGCCAGCGTTACAGCTGGGTAGATCAGAGGGTCATCATGTCTTGGACTAAGGACAAGGGGAGAGCAGAGGTCAACTGCACTCTGCCCTGGTGCCAGCACTTCTGCTGGGGTGGCCTGTGGGTATGCAGGCCCTGGACAAAGGGAAAAGGGGTGGGCAGAGGCCAACTGCTTTCTGCTCGGGTGCCTGCTCTTCTGCTAGGATGGGGTCAGTGGACACTGCCATCTCATCCACTACCCCCAGGACCCAGTTGTGAATTTGCTGCTGCAGGGAAGGATCATCCACCTCCTCCTTCTGGTATTCCTGCTGTAGCTCTTGGGGATCTGAGATGGCTGTCCAGCAATGATGCAAAGACCGCGGTTCCATCTGCACCATTGGGGTCAGGGGCGCTGTCCCCCTGTAGTTGGGGAGAGGGACCAGTTGTCTCCTCTCCCAGTATCTCTGGCTGTTGTTGGAAGGTGAGGCCGGTTGCCTCCACTCCCCAGGACGCTTTCTGCTGTAGGGTAGAGGGACCGATCATCTCCTCCCCCTGTAATAGTTCTGGTGATTATGGTGTCCCTTTAATACAACGTCTTTATCTCACCGGTCGACTCTGAGTTACACGGAGAGCAGGAGACACAAGTGAAGATGCATTTTGTTTGTGTATTTCTCCCCCAAGCCCCTTTCATGTGTCTCTTAACCCCAACCCCATTGTCTCTTTCTCCCTTTCCCCAGCCCTTCTGTCAGTATCTTTCCTAGGCCCCAGCACCTCTATGTGTATCTTTCCCCACAGCTCCTGTGTGTGTCTTATTCTCCCCTTCCTCAGCCCCTCTGTGTGTCTCATTCTCCCCTTCCCCAGCCCCTCTGTGTGTCTCATTCTCCCCTTTCCCAGCCCCTCTGTGTGTCTCATTCTCCCCTTTCCCAACCCACTGCCTCTTTCTCCCTACACACCACCATGTGTCTTTTTACTCCCCATGCCCTCCATGTGTCTCATTACCCCACAGCCCTCCATGTGTCCTATTAGGACCCCCTAGCCCTCCGTGTGACCCACTAGGCCTCCATGTGTTTCTATAGCACTTCCCAGCCCTCCAAGTGTCTCATTCCACCCTCTCCAGTCTACCATGTGTCCCATTAGCCCCCAGCCCTCCATGTGTCCTACTAGCCCTCCCTCCGTCCATATAGCCCCCCCCAGCCCTCCATGTGTCCAACTAGCCCTCCCTCCCAGCCCTCCATGTGTTCCTATACTCTCCCCAGCCCTCCCTGTGTCCTACTAGCCCCCAGCCCTCCATGTGTACAATAACCCCCTCCCAGCCCTCCATGTGTTCCTATACTCCCTCCCACCCCTCCCTGTGTCCCACAAGCCCCCAGCCCTCCATGTGTACAATAGCCCCCTCCCAACCCTGTATGTGTCTCATTAGCCCTCCCATGTATCTCAGTAGCACCTCCATGTGTCCCATTAGCCCCCAGCCTTCCATGTGTCCTATTAGACCTCCCTCCCAGCCCCCATGTGTCCCACTAACATACCTCCCTGCTCCCATGTGTCCCATTAGACCTTCCTGCCAGTCACCCTGTAATTGTGCTGTGCAGCCGTGGGCCGGCCCTGCCTGTGAGCTTGCAATCATTGCATTGATCTAATATCATTGTAGCGGACCTGCAATGCTGAGACTCATTATATCTCTGCTGTAACCCTCTCGAGCTAGAAGGGAATCGCTGGTTAGTAAATATAGCCCATTCCCCCAGTAACTAGACGACACACAGTTCTGGGAGTGAACTGTTTTTTAATACCCCACACAAGGCTTTTTATGCACATCCCCATAGTATGGTGTAACGGATCACCTGGCACCTCGACTGGGTACCTCCGTTGAAGGATGCTCCTAGCACTTCCTGAGGACTCCAAGCACTGCAGCAGACACCACAACCACCGCAGACTCCGCAACCGTTGTAGCTTGACTGGAGTCTCGCCGCCTTCCTTCCACCCTGGATCAGCTTCTGTCCTCCAGGACCGTGTGGGAAAGACCTCTTCCTTCCAGCATCCAGGACTGCGCGGGGAAGATCCCTCCTCCAAGGAGAGCGTATCAGGAACAAGCTTTTAAAAAAGCTAAGTGATTCAAGCTCAGGGGAGCATGCAGAGCATAGCAATCCCCAGTGTGATTATAACAGCTCCCTCCAATAACGAGACAAGGATACATTTAGAAGGATCAAGAAGAACTGTCTAAACCTTTATTTTACTTGGGACTAGCCCATATGGTCATTACATTAACATTGCTGTGAAAACTCAATAAAATTACAAACAGCCAAATCATAACAGGCAACATACAGTGACTTATTATAACACAATGGCATATTTTTAAAGGGGTGGAGGAGACAATATTTAACAGAAAATATCTCACGTGCCTGCAGAATTAGCAATATGCAAATCTACCCAAATATGCAAATGAACCAGTCTTGCTATTCAGGTAGTGCATATTGCTGTTGCTACCAACAGAGGGCACTAGACAAGCTCCATAGCCAAATCCACCTAGTTGGTAGCAAACCTCAGCAGTACAGGAGAGCAGGCAATACATTTCACAGTACACACACACACACTATAAACAATTACATTACACACACCCTGCACCTATAATGGATACAGGGTGACTAAAACATAAGATAAATAAAGCAACCTTCATAAATAGTCTGTCTGAAGGTAGAATAGGGGCTTTAAATCCAAATACATGGAAGCGTCATAGTCACAGGGGAGGAGGCTGGCAAGCAGGCCTCTCCAGGACCAAGTGCCGAAGGGCACTTCGTCACATATGAGGTCTCCAGGAGAAATTTAGAGGGAATTTTCAAACACAGGACAAGTTTACAGGGAAGTTTCAAAACACTTTATAGGTTGTAAAGAACTGATAATTGTTATTTGTTGTGTTTGCAGCATATTTACTGAAATCAAAATTTATTTCAATCAAACATATAACGACATTTTAACTTTTTAAACATTTTAACAGGTCACGTTACATTTTAACATAGGACCCCTTATTTGATATCAGCTTCACAAGTCTTGCATCCATTGAACTTGTGAGTTTTTGGACAGTTTCTGCTTGAATTTGTTTGCAAGATGTCAGAATAGCCTCCCAGAGCTGCTGTTTGGATGTAAACTGCCTCCCACCCTCATAGGGCTTTTGCTTGAGGATGCTCCAAAGGTTCTCAATAGGATTAAGGTCAGGGGAGGATGGAGGCCACACCAGGACTTTCTCTCCTTTTATCCCCATAGCAGCCATTGATGCAGAGTTATTCTTTGCAATATGAGATGGTGCATTGTCATGCATGAAGATGATTTTATTACGGAAAGCATAGTTCTTCCTTCTGTACCAGGGAAGTACACACCATGCCCACACCAGGGCCAAACACTCCTTTTCTACCGCGGCATAGCTGACTTCGCGTGGTAGGAGTTTTCGACTGATGTAGGCAATCGGGTGTTCTTTCCCATCATCTCCTACTTGGCTGAGGACAGCTCCCAGCCCGAACATGGAAGCGTCTGTATGAACAATAAAACGTCGATTGGGGGCTGGGGCATTAATCAAAGCAGTTTTGAGCGCTTGGAAAGCAGTTTCACAGTGGGGAGACCACAGGACCTGTCGGGGAAGGTTTTTCTTTGTCAGGTCGGTCAGAGGTTTGGCAATAGCGCTATATTTGGGTACAAATCTCCTGTAGTACCCGGCGGTACCCAGGAAGGCTAGCACTTGGGTCTTAGTGTGAGTGGTGGGCCAGTTTGCAACTGCCTCTATCTTAGCCGGCTCCAGTCGCTGTTTCCCACATCCTACCCGGTGGCCCAGGTACTGTACCTCAGCCATCCCAAAGTGTCATTTCTCTGGCTTCAGGGTCAGGCCCGCGGCCCGAATCTGATCCAGGACTATTCCCACATGAGCCAAGTGTTCCTCCCAGGACTCACTATGGATCGCTATGTCGTCCAGGTATGCGCAGGCGAATTCCTGGAAGCCATCAAGGAGTCTGTCCACCAAGCGCTGGAATGTGGCGGGGGCATTCTTCATCCCGAACGGCATGACCTTTGTGGGGATATTTATGGGATAATAATAGTAACAGTGAGAATTGCCCACTAATTCAATTCTCAGATCCCAAAGAACGTTTATCGTGTTAAGTGAGAAGTATTTCATATAATAATATCACAATTTTGTTATAAAAATAGATTTATTTATAATAACAAATTAATTAATAATAATAATAATATGTAACATGCGTGACAATAATCAATGAATATCCAGTATAAAATGGTATGCAATACAAAGGAATGGCTATACACGTTTCAATGGCTAAACAGCATTTTCTGTCAAGACTTTTGACGATTTATGACTATCTTTCACAGAGAGAAAGCGAAACTTTTCACAGCGAAGGGCCATAAAACCCTAGCTAACAGTTAGAATAACCCTTTCAATGCTGGCTAGATCTCCTAGATAATTAAGATCTATTCTTATGTAATTTTAAATAAAATAACATTTAAACCGGTTCATTAGTCATTTCATGGAACCATCCAATAAGAGAATCTACCATGATTATATAAGCAGAATTTAATTTGTCTAAAAGATATCTTATCTTAAATTAGAGCAAATCAATACACCTGGATAAAAACAGCGGTATGCTAACACGTGATAATATCACATCCATATATAATTATTCTTAATTCCACCTGCAGAATGGAATGTTTATAACTATATATTCTTTAGTTAACTAAGATTTCTTAATATGGAAATCTGACCGTACTTTATCCAGTCATATATAATGCTATTAGTGAATTTTAATTAATTTAAATAATTAAATGAAACCAGTATAATTACCAGTTGAGTAGATATTTCATCCGATTGGTAGATAGTCTCAGGAACTTATTTGGATGTCTGTAGGTGCATGGAGGTGTGTAGGTAATAGTGTCCTAGAGTGTCATTGCTCCCGACTGCTCACCTCTTTGCTTTCTTTGCATCTCCTTCGCATACCCCTTGTCCTAACTTTTAAAGGGCCAGACTCTCTGTACGTCATCAATTGATAACCCAATAGAAGCACTAAAGGTGTGGTTATCTTCCAGATCGCAATTTAGTTATTTGGTCTATAGAGGGCAGTCTTGTCCCACTAAACATACCTATCCAGAAAAGAGTTAACTTTTCTTGGTGGCTATTTTGATGTCATTTTGCTAATATAAAATGACTATCATAACTTACATTTGCTGTCAGATCAAACAGTTTCTTTAGGTTTTGTCCAGACTTAGTGTCCGCGATTCCTGCTATAATTTCTGATATGGCAGATCATGAACTAAGTTTAACCTTCTCCGTACAATGGTACCTTACACATATAGACAGTAGAATTAATTATTTAATCTCCTCTGTCACAAATGTCTGGGTTTAGATTTGATCTATTCCATTAGCATTTTAGACAGTCTATCCAACCCCCGTTCTCCTTATCACTTGGTTTGTTTATACTATGCATTCCTTTAGCTCTGGCAAAGTGGTTAGTTTTACAGATAGAAATCTTGTGTCTTTTTGTTAACTTGGAAATAACAAAATGGAGTCTGCTCTGTTCAGAGTGACTCAGAATATACACTTTTAATTTCTATCATAGCACAAGATGTCTGCCGATATAAATACCCTGACACCTTAAAGTGGTACAAACCGAACGGGGTGACGAATGCCGACTTGGGGACAGCCTCCCTGGCCAGAGGGATTTGCCAGTAACCTTTACAGAGGTCAATGGTAGTTAGGTAGTTCCCCCTGGCTATGCGATTCAGCAGCTCTTCCACTCTGGGCATGGGGTAAGCATCGGTGACGGTTTTGTCATTGAGTTTCCGATAGTCCACACAGAATCTCGTAGTACCGTCCTTCTTGGGTACCAGAACCACTGGGGATGCCCAGGGACTATCGGAAGCTTCAATGACCCCTAGCCGGAGCATCTCGTCTATTTCTTTTTTCATGCCTGCCCGTACTTCCTCCGGAATTCGGTAGTGGCCTGTCTTAAAGGGTTTTGCCCGGGGGTATCTACTTGGTGGGTGGCCAACTCAGTGCACCCTGGTTCTTGAGAGAACATGGCTTGTTTCTCTCGGAGCAGTTTGTGTAGCTGCTCCCTCTCTACTGGGCTAAGTCTGTCCCCGATCTGTACTTGGCTCACTACTTCAGACGGGGAGTTGGGGGTCAATAAGTCGGGTATGGGGAGACTGTCTGCGTCCTCAAACGCAGGACTACATATGGCTGACACCTCCTCTGGCCTCTGTAGGTATTCTTTCAGCATATTCACGTGAAAGATCTTTCGTAGGTTCTCATCGTGACAGCTGGCGATCACATAGGTAGTGTCCCCTCTTTTCTCCACTATCTGATAAGGACCCTGCCAGGCTGCTTGCAGCTTGTCTGCTTTAACTGGTTTTAATACCATAACCTTCTGTCCTATACAGAAGTTCCTCCGCCGTGCCCCCCGGTCGTACCAGACTTTCTGTCGCCCCTGGGCCGCCTGGAGGTTGGCCCGGACTGACTTAGCCAACTGCTCCATACGGTCCCGGAGCTCCAGCACGTATGGCACGATGGGGACCCCGGCGTTCTCGGTCTCTCCCTCCCAGTGCTCATGGATAAGGTTCAGGGGGCCCCGTACCTTACGACCGTACAGCAGCTCAAAGGGAGAGAATCCGGTGGTTTCCTGGAGCACCTCCCAGTAAGCAAACAGGAGATGCTGCAGGAAACGTTCTCTATACTCCTGAGTGAAGGTTTTTAACATTTGTTTGAGGGTTCCATTGAACCTCTCACATAACCCATTGGTCTGAGGGTGATATGGGGAGCTGAGGAGGGATTTTATCTTGCAGACATGCCATAGCTGCTGGGTTAGCTCTGCTGTGAACTGAGTCCCTCTGTCGGATAGGATCTCCCGAGGGAATCCTACCTGAGAGAATACCTGCACTAACGCATTAGCCACCGTGTCTGCCTGGATATTAGATAAAGCCACGGCTTCCGGGTAGCGGGTAGCATGGTCCACGATGGTAAGAATATATCTCTTACCAGATGGACTAGGGGTGGCTAGAGGCCCGAATAAGTCGATGGCTATCCGGCTAAATGGCTCTTCGATAATGGGCATGTTAACGAGGTGTGCCTTGGGGTGGTCTCCTCGCTTGCCTACCCGTTGGCAGACCTCACATGTGTTACAATAGGTCCTCACATCTGCATGTACCCCTGGCCAGAACAGGGTATGGGTAATGCGGTGAAGGGTACGGGTTACTGCCAGGTGTCCGGCTAAGGGAATATCGTGGCCCACCCGGAGAATATCCGTCTATATTTGTGGGGTATTACTAGCTGTCTCCTACGGTGGCCCTTCTTCTCTGTGTGTCGGTACAGTTGGCCCTGTTCCCATGCGAAAGTCTCCTGGTCTGATCCCCCAACCCCTGTATCAGCCCTTTCCCTATACTTCTGGAGCGTCGGATCAGTTTTGGTCTCAGCCTCAAAGGCTGCAGGAGTGTCCCAGGGTAAGGGGGCAGGAGGGGTGGTCACAGTCGGGTTAAGTCTTACCTGAGTCTCCCGCACCGGTGAAGGATCTCGAACTCGCCCAGCTTGGGACCGGGTAGTCACTGGATGTGCCTCAGAGTTGTAGGAAGGTGCATAGGCTGAAGTCATGGGTCCCAGGTCATTTCCCAGCAAAACTTCAGCTGGTAAGCTATCCATAATCCCCACCCTCACAAGTCCTTTTCCCGCACCCCAATCCAAATGTACCTTTGCTGTGGGTAGTTTGTATATGTCCCCTCCAGCCACCCGAACAGCCACTGTGTGAGGAGAGCACTTGTGCTCGGGGACTAATCGGCTTTGCACTAAGGTGATCGTGGCCCCGGTGTCTCTTAACCCCTGGGTGGGACGACCCTCTAGTAGCACTTCTTGCCGGTGATGTTGCCGATTGTCGCTGGCGGCATACACAGGGTTAGCTTCATGTAGGGGTCCCAGGTATTCTTCTAAAGGGCTGTCCTGTTCAAGGCAAAACGCTCGGGCCGGGCAATTATTTCCCGTTGGAGACGAATTATAGTTCCGTGTGGGGTAGTTATTGTTGAGGGGGCAATTAGCAATCAGGTGCCCCGGTTGCTTGCATTTGTAACACGTGGGAGGAGAGCGCTCCTGATTGTAGTGGCTGGGTGGTCCCGTGTACCGTGTAGGTCCCGCTGGTACAGGTGTGCGAAACTCCGTTCGTGGGGTTGTTCGGTACACCTCTCTTGGTTCGGGGCGAGCTATCGTTCGGGAGTTGCTGAACTCCTGACCCTACGCATCCCGGTGTTCGTCCGCCAGCCTTGCTGCTTCATGTAGGTTAGCGGGACGCCGGTCTTTCAACCACTCCCGGTCTTTTTGTTCAAGGCCCTCATAAAAATGTTCTAACAAAAATAATTCTAATATTTCCGCTGCTGTAACGGCCTGACACCCGGTAATCCAATGGGTAGCAGCTCTCCGCATTCCGTGGGCCCATTCGGCATGGGTATCATTCGCCTTCTTTTTCGTGTTGCGGAACTGCCTTCGGTATGTGTCCGGGGTCACAGCGTACCGCTTCAGTAGCGTCTCCTTTACTGTGGGGTATTGGGCTACTTCTTCAGCGCTGAGTGTCCTGAAAGCTTCCATGGCCCATCCAGTTAACTTTCCTGCCAGGATACGCGGCCACGCTGTAATGGGTATTTGGTGTAGAGCACATTGTCTTTCGAAATCGGCTAAAAACTCATCTATCCCCATCTCGTTCTCCACGAACGGCTTGAATGCCGCGAACGGAATTTTCGGCTGTTGTGCAGGTTCCGGGGAGCCGTTGTGGCCATTAGCGGCGGCTCCCTGCTGTGCGGTCACCATGTTCAGCTTGTGGGTTCTAGCCCGTTGTATGTCCACCTCGGCCTCTGCCAGCAGTTGCTGCACCAGCTCTACGGAGGGGTTTGGCCCGTATAGGGGAAGTCTTTCCCGGACAATCCTTGTCTTTTCGTCGCTGGGGGTTACCGTCGGTTCTGCCATGGTGAAGCTCTGATCCAACTCATTTAGATCGGCAATCAACTCTCTCCTTGGCCGGTTACTTGCGTTTCCCCCTCGGCTCTCAAGTAAATCCTTTAGCGTGGTACGTTTCAGCTTATCGTAGTTGCTCTCCATCCGTCCTATATCTCTCTCAGGAATTCCAGGATGATCCCGCCTCTGCCACCAATTGTTACGATTGCCCCGGTCTAGCAGGGGGGTTGATCGCTTGGAGGTCCTGGTTCCCGCTGTAGAGAGTCGAACGGAGGTCTTTCGGTAGTAAGCTGCAAGTGTAGAATATCCCCAAACACGGTATAAGCATCAATATCCCGGATCCCTACAACATGAGTCGAGGCTGCAAGTTGAGGGTCAAAACGAACTGGCTTTACTGGCACACAACATGGCAATTTATGCCATTCCTCAGGTCCAAGGACAGCCCCCTGTGGACCTGATGGAATACAGGTACAGTACAGACAGGTAACCAATCACAGTACAGTGTATCATTTGAATTAGTACCCACCCAGCTTGGAGATAATGAGGCCAACGGTTATACAATCTAATTATCTCCAAGCGCACAAAAGACCACGTTTTATTATGTCCCAGAAAACTGTATAAAAATCCATAACTTTAACATTAATAGAGGAAAACAGCTCATTCTACCATTCATTTAATGGCTCGCGTTCAGGTACATTAAACATACGAATGGCGCACCATTCCCACGAACAGAATGGGCTATTTCTGCCGTATAAAGTCCGTTCGGTATTTTGGATCATGAGTCTCTGATGGCGGCCATGTTTTCAGACGGTTTAGCGGGCAGCAGGACCTCGCCTCCAACTTATGGAACTAAACTCGGGCATAAGTTCATGTGAATCCCCGCTGTCTGTCTGGTAGTGGAACTCGTTCGGTACATGAACGAGGACCACCTGGTAGAATGGTACTTGAGTTGCGGTTAACCGCAGAAACCACAGGCTAATTGCCACCACACCACCCACTGTAGGGGGTCTCCGTTCGTGTGGTTGTTCGGTAGGTTCCCTTCGGTGCTTTGTGTGCGAACGTCGATCCCCCAGGCCCATCAATTAGTCTGTGGTTAACCGCAGACCGCAGCCACCTGGGTGGTTAATGGCTGCCACGCTCCGCTGGTCGGGTGGTCGACCTTTCGGTACTTTGCGGGGTGACGAGGTTCAGTGGCGGCACACGCCAGCATTTGGGGGGTCTCTCGTTCATATCACGAATGGGGTCTTTATAAGAGTTCGTGTAATCCATTCGTGTTTTCCTCGGCTTAAACGTATAGAGTTGTAACAGTAGCAATCGGTATTAACAGTAACAAAATCATTTCGAGTCTTTTGTAACAGCTACTAAACTGGTTCATGGATTGCGGGATAAAACTTACCAGGAAAGGTTAAAGGATCTTAACATGTATAGGTTGGAGGAAAGAGAAGACAGGGGGGATATGATAGAAACATTTAAATATATAAAGGGAATCAACACAGTAAAGGAGGAGACTATATTTAAAAGAAGAAAAACTACCACAACAAGAGGACATAGTCTTAAATTAGAGGGACAAAGGTTTAAAAATAATATCAGGAAGTATTACTTTACTGAGAGGGTAGTGGATGCATGGAATAGCCTTCCAGCTGAAGTGGTAGAGGTTAACACAGTAAAGGAGTTTAAGCATGCATGGGATAGGCATAAGGCCATCCTAACTATAAGATAAGGCCAGGGACTAATGAAAGTATTTAGAAAATTGGGCAGACTAGATGGGCCAAATGGTTCTTATCTGCCGTCACATTCTATGTTTCTATGTATTTTTTCTGCCTGGAGATAATTTAGTTAATGCAGTATCTTCCTCAATTATCTCCCAGGCAGAGAGGAGGGATTGTGTGCTGTGTTTGAGAGTGTTGTGCCTTGTAACCTCATTGTTATTGATCTGTGACGTAAATCAGTCTACCATCAGGTCCATGTGGGCGTACCCCTTGCATGGGGATTGTCATATTAGGCCAAGTGTGGCTGCCATTAAAGAGAGATTCGTTTACCCCTTCATGAAGTCTTGGCTCGTGTTTGGGGGATTGGAGAACTACATACACTCTGGGGATTGCTATAATCACAAATGCTCCCCTGAGTATAATCACTAGCTCCTATAAGAGCTGTTCCTGCTACGCTCTCTGGACTCGGAGAGGTCTACCCACTGTAAGCTGGTCCTGGTCTTGGGTCCAGGGTGGGTGGAGGACAGCGAGACCTCAACCAAGCTGCAGCGGTTTGTGGGGTTTGCGGTGGTTATGGTGGTCCAGTACAGTGCTTAATGTGCTCGCCAGTACTAGGAAGCAGCGATTGATGGGGGTACCGGTCAGGGTGCCATGCAGTCCGTCACACACCTGGTTAGACATTCCCATTACATGTTCTTCTGATTACACCTGGCTGAACGTTCCGGTGGTGGCCCGCCTGGCACCCCCAGTGGGTGCCTCCGCCAATTGCTGTTTCCTAGTTCTTACCGAGTACCACAAGCACCGCACCAGACACCATCAGGGTAGATACAGCTTTTTCCCCCACACATGACTCTATGTTGAGGGTAACCAGGAACATGTTTATTGGCAGCCACAACTGGTCTTATATGCAGGTCCCCATGCAAGGGGCACTCCCCCCTGGACCTGAGAGTAGACTACAGTAAAAACATACACAATATTACATTGGCTCTCAGGTCCAGGACACTCCCACATGAAACAAGATAATCCCTCCTCTGTGCCTGGGAGATAATTGAGTCAAGTACTGTATTAAACTCAATTATCTCCAGGAACAGAAAACTTAAATTTTTCAGTGTCCGAAAACAGTTGCATGAACTTGACAACCAAACACCGCTGCCTGCATT
This sequence comes from Pelobates cultripes, assembly GCA_933207985.1. NCBI lineage: Eukaryota > Metazoa > Chordata > Amphibia > Anura > Pelobatidae > Pelobates > Pelobates cultripes. The sequence continues at coordinate 1,301,633 of OW240918.1, forward strand.
CACTGGAACTAGATGGCCACCACCTCGTGGTCATTCATGTGAACAGCGGCCACCCAGACGAACACTGCGGTGGAAAGTGTTACAAACTGTCAACTAGGCATTACAAGCTCCCGGGTGGTCTCTGGTTTGTGCGCCAGTTTGGTTCCCAAACCAAATATAAAATCCACAAACCAAGTCTGTTCTAGGTTTTAAAGAACACGTGGCAGAGGCATTTCTGCCACACATCTTTCCCCCCAAGGGAAAACTAACCAGGTACCTGACCTCCTGTCAATCGGTACCTGAGTTAGTCAAGTAGCCCACCCATAAACAAGTTGTGGCAAACCTTGGCGCTGCAGCCTTTTGACTTTACTATCCACTACTGCCCTGGGAAACAAAATGGTAATGCCGACGGGTCATCCAGACAAACTGAACTTGAAAAGTGATCTGTGGGTACTCCTCCGGACATCCCCAAGCCTGTGTATGCCGGCTTGTAAATCTGGGGGAGCATTGTGGCAAACTTAGCCACTTCTGGACACTAAGCACTGGGTGAATACGTTGATTTTGTTAGGTTTTCTTATGTCTGGGTAAAGAGCATTCGTATGCTAGCGGCAAGAAACCGCGAGCCTTTATATATTAGTTTCACAAACAGTATTTAAGCCCCCTGTTCGTGAAACGAATAAAACTACCAAATGGGAGACCACACAAGGGACGCGTGTGTCTCCCATTAATGAAATAGCAACAATGTAACTGCCGCTCATTAATGGTTTTGCGGATGGTTGCGGTTCGCTTAACGGAACACGTGGCGGCGGCCATCTTTGCTCACGAAAGACCAGCGGTGTTTGGTCGTCGAGTGCGTGGAACTAAAATCGGCTAAACGACTTCACAAACACCGCTGGACTTCCATGTCTTTCGTTTAAAAGGTTCGTTCGTTAAATAAGACGACGTTCGACAAATTAAAGCTTATGGTCCAATGTATCGTTGTGTGTGTGTTCGTATGAACCCTTCATTCGAATGGCTTTGCTATTCTAGTGAATGGATCTGAGAGGTATTTCACCAGATGATGCGCTCAGATCTCAGCCATTCATTCGAACAAATCCAAGCAAAAATGTACAAGTTACATATTTTTATGTGACATGGTGTATTTTGCTGTAAAGAGAGTTAATGCAATTAACAGTATATTCTTGCGCAATTATCTCTCCAGTACAGCAATGTATGATGGGAAATAACATTGCAGGTTAAGTTTTCCACAGAGTCCACCTGAGGAAAACCCCTGCAATGCCAGTCTGGAAACCCCTTGCATGGGGACTTAAATAAATATGGTGACCTTGTAATAAAAGCTCAGTTGACTCCCAAACTATGTGTCCTGTATTTTGTATACTGTATCCTGACTACCAGCGGAGATACCGTGGATTAACCTACTACTCTGCTACACAAGTACTGGACCTGGTGACTTCTTTAGCCCGGCTCTGTCCTATGTGTCTCCAGCTGTTAAGTGAGCATATGGTTCTCCCGGCCTCTCTGTTGCTCTCCGGCCTTTCTGTTGGAGTTGGGGATACCCGGTGGGCAGAGACCAGCTGTGCTCTGCCCCGCAGCCAGCGTTACAGCTGGGTAGATCAGAGGGTCATCATGTCTTGGACTAAGGACAAGGGGAGAGCAGAGGTCAACTGCACTCTGCCCTGGTGCCAGCACTTCTGCTGGGGTGGCCTGTGGGTATGCAGGCCCTGGACAAAGGGAAAAGGGGTGGGCAGAGGCCAACTGCTTTCTGCTCGGGTGCCTGCTCTTCTGCTAGGATGGGGTCAGTGGACACTGCCATCTCATCCACTACCCCCAGGACCCGGTTGTGAATTTGCTGCTGCAGGGAAGGATCGTCCACCTCCTCCTTCTGGTATTCCTGCTGTAGCTCTTGGGGATCTGAGATGGCTGTCCAGCAATGATGCAAAGACCGCGGTTCCATCTGCACCATTGGGGTCAGGGGCGCTGTCCCCCTGTAGTTGGGGAGAGGGACCAGTTGTCTCCTCTCCCAGTATCTCTGGCTGTTGTTGGAAGGTGAGGCCGGTTGCCTCCACTCCCCAGGACGCTTTCTGCTGTAGGGTAGAGGGACCGATCATCTCCTCCCCCTGTAATAGTTCTGGTGATTATGGTGTCCCTTTAATACAACGTCTTTATCTCACCGGTCGACTCTGAGTTACACGGAGAGCAGGAGACACAAGTGAAGATGCATTTTGTTTGTGTATTTCTCCCCCAAGCCCCTTTCATGTGTCTCTTAACCCCAACCCCATTGTCTCTTTCTCCCTTTCCCCAGCCCTTCTGTCAGTATCTTTCCTAGGCCCCAGCACCTCTATGTGTATCTTTCCCCACAGCTCCTGTGTGTGTCTTATTCTCCCCTTCCTCAGCCCCTCTGTGTGTCTCATTCTCCCCTTCCCCAGCCCCTCTGTGTGTCTCATTCTCCCCTTTCCCAGCCCCTCTGTGTGTCTCATTCTCCCCTTTCCCAACCCACTGCCTCTTTCTCCCTACACACCACCATGTGTCTTTTTACTCCCCATGCCCTCCATGTGTCTCATTACCCCACAGCCCTCCATGTGTCCTATTAGGACCCCCTAGCCCTCCGTGTGACCCACTAGGCCTCCATGTGTTTCTATAGCACTTCCCAGCCCTCCAAGTGTCTCATTCCACCCTCTCCAGTCTACCATGTGTCCCATTAGCCCCCAGCCCTCCATGTGTCCTACTAGCCCTCCCTCCGTCCATATAGCCCCCCCCAGCCCTCCATGTGTCCAACTAGCCCTCCCTCCCAGCCCTCCATGTGTTCCTATACTCTCCCCAGCCCTCCCTGTGTCCTACTAGCCCCCAGCCCTCCATGTGTACAATAACCCCCTCCCAGCCCTCCATGTGTTCCTATACTCCCTCCCACCCCTCCCTGTGTCCCACAAGCCCCCAGCCCTCCATGTGTACAATAGCCCCCTCCCAACCCTGTATGTGTCTCATTAGCCCTCCCATGTATCTCAGTAGCACCTCCATGTGTCCCATTAGCCCCCAGCCTTCCATGTGTCCTATTAGACCTCCCTCCCAGCCCCCATGTGTCCCACTAACATACCTCCCTGCTCCCATGTGTCCCATTAGACCTTCCTGCCAGTCACCCTGTAATTGTGCTGTGCAGCCGTGGGCCGGCCCTGCCTGTGAGCTTGCAATCATTGCATTGATCTAATATCATTGTAGCGGACCTGCAATGCTGAGACTCATTATATCTCTGCTGTAACCCTCTCGAGCTAGAAGGGAATCGCTGGTTAGTAAATATAGCCCATTCCCCCAGTAACTAGACGACACACAGTTCTGGGAGTGAACTGTTTTTTAATACCCCACACAAGGCTTTTTATGCACATCCCCATAGTATGGTGTAACGGATCACCTGGCACCTCGACTGGGTACCTCCGTTGAAGGATGCTCCTAGCACTTCCTGAGGACTCCAAGCACTGCAGCAGACACCACAACCACCGCAGACTCCGCAACCGTTGTAGCTTGACTGGAGTCTCGCCGCCTTCCTTCCACCCTGGATCAGCTTCTGTCCTCCAGGACCGTGTGGGAAAGACCTCTTCCTTCCAGCATCCAGGACTGCGCGGGGAAGATCCCTCCTCCAAGGAGAGCGTATCAGGAACAAGCTTTTAAAAAAGCTAAGTGATTCAAGCTCAGGGGAGCATGCAGAGCATAGCAATCCCCAGTGTGATTATAACAGCTCCCTCCAATAACGAGACAAGGATACATTTAGAAGGATCAAGAAGAACTGTCTAAACCTTTATTTTACTTGGGACTAGCCCATATGGTCATTACATTAACATTGCTGTGAAAACTCAATAAAATTACAAACAGCCAAATCATAACAGGCAACATACAGTGACTTATTATAACACAATGGCATATTTTTAAAGGGGTGGAGGAGACAATATTTAACAGAAAATATCTCACGTGCCTGCAGAATTAGCAATATGCAAATCTACCCAAATATGCAAATGAACCAGTCTTGCTATTCAGGTAGTGCATATTGCTGTTGCTACCAACAGAGGGCACTAGACAAGCTCCATAGCCAAATCCACCTAGTTGGTAGCAAACCTCAGCAGTACAGGAGAGCAGGCAATACATTTCACAGTACACACACACACACTATAAACAATTACATTACACACACCCTGCACCTATAATGGATACAGGGTGACTAAAACATAAGATAAATAAAGCAACCTTCATAAATAGTCTGTCTGAAGGTAGAATAGGGGCTTTAAATCCAAATACATGGAAGCGTCATAGTCACAGGGGAGGAGGCTGGCAAGCAGGCCTCTCCAGGACCAAGTGCCGAAGGGCACTTCGTCACATATGAGGTCTCCAGGAGAAATTTAGAGGGAATTTTCAAACACAGGACAAGTTTACAGGGAAGTTTCAAAACACTTTATAGGTTGTAAAGAACTGATAATTGTTATTTGTTGTGTTTGCAGCATATTTACTGAAATCAAAATTTATTTCAATCAAACATATAACGACATTTTAACTTTTTAAACATTTTAACAGGTCACGTTACATTTTAACATAGGACCCCTTATTTGATATCAGCTTCACAAGTCTTGCATCCATTGAACTTGTGAGTTTTTGGACAGTTTCTGCTTGAATTTGTTTGCAAGATGTCAGAATAGCCTCCCAGAGCTGCTGTTTGGATGTAAACTGCCTCCCACCCTCATAGGGCTTTTGCTTGAGGATGCTCCAAAGGTTCTCAATAGGATTAAGGTCAGGGGAGGATGGAGGCCACACCAGGACTTTCTCTCCTTTTATCCCCATAGCAGCCATTGATGCAGAGTTATTCTTTGCAATATGAGATGGTGCATTGTCATGCATGAAGATGATTTTATTACGGAAAGCATAGTTCTTCCTTCTGTACCAGGGAAGAAAGTGGTCAGTCAGAAACTCTACTTACTTTGCAGAGGTCATCTTTACACCTTCGGGGACCCTAAAGGGGCTGACCAGCTCTCTTCCCATGATTCCGGCCCAAAACATGATTACACCACCGCCTTGCTGACATCACAGCCTTGATGGAACAGGGTGGCCGTCCACCAACCATCCACGACTCCATCCATCTGGACCATCCAGGGTTGCACGGCACTCATCAGCGAACAGGACTGTTTGAAAATTAGTCTTCATGTATTTTTCTGCCCAATGCAGCCATTTCTGCTTGTGAGCATTGGTTAGTGGTGGCTGAATAGAAGGTTTATGCACAGTTGCAAGACTCTGGAGGACTCTACACCTTGATATCCATGGGACTCCAGAGGCACCAGCAGCTTCAAATATCTGTTTGCTGCTATGTAATGGTATTTTAGCAGCTGCTCTCTTGATCCGATGCATGGATCTGGCAGAAATCTTCCTCAATGTGCCTTTATCAGCACGAACCCGTCTGTGCTCTGAATCAGCCACAAATCTCTTAATAGTGCGATGATCACGCTTAACTTTTCGTGAAATATCTAATGTTTTCATACCTCGGCCAAGGCATTGAACTATTTCACTCTTTTCGGCAGCAGAGAGATCCTTTTTCTTCCCCATATTGCATGAAAATGGTGCTCTGCTTAATAATGTGGAACACCCTCCTTTAGTAGTTTTTCCTTAAATTGGGCTCACCTGGCAATCTAATTATCACAGGTGTCCGAGATTGTTTTCAGTGATCAAAAGAGCCCTGAGATACAATGCCATCCATGAGTTAAACTGCAAAACAAAATATTTAATCTTCGTGACACTTAAATAGAATTTGCATAATAATTTGGAACAGGGTGTACAGGCAGCAGTAATATCTTGACTGGGGATCGCGAGAACGTGTAGACGAAATTAGTTCCACGCACTCGACAACCAAGTACTGCTGCCTGCGTTCGGGAGACAAAATGGCAGCCACCCAGGGAAAGCACTCAAGTACTCCTTAATTGCGGTTGCCAGCCAGGGGTGGTCGGAGTTCTAAGTCAATTGCATTGTGCTTATAGCGTGTTCTGGGCCTGTGAGCTTGCAATCATTGCATTGTGCTTGTAGCGTATTATGGGCCTATGAGCTTGCAATCATTGCATTGTGCTTATAGCGTATTCTCTGCTTATATTGTATTCTGGGCCTGTGAGCATGCAGTCATTGCATTGTGCTAATATCGCATTCTGGGCCTGTGAGCTTGCAATCATTGCATTGTGCTTATAGTGTATTCTTGGCCTGTGAGCTTGCAATCATTGCATTATGCTTATAGCGTATTCTGGGCCTGTGAGCTTGCAATCATTGCGTTGTAAAAACAAAAACAGAGAGTGAGCGCTGACTAATATATAGGGGGGCAGCAACTCTTTAAGGAAGTCCCTCAAGAACCCTTAGGAATAATACAGGAAGAAAGAGAAAGTAATGGGTAAGGGCTGCGCCAACAGGAACAAAAAATGACAAACAGTCCAAATAAATCGGTACAATAAAACGGAAAGTCTTATCTAAAGTAGAATCTATCCGTGCTTGATCCAGGAAAATTGTCCTTTAGTATTCCTCCGTGAAGATCCGCTCGTATATATAGAAAATAAAATAGTAGAGAGCCAATAGTGTAAAAAGCTTCAAGCGATAAGAGTAAATAAAAGGTTGAAATAAAACATAAAATTTATAAAACACTAAAAAACAGGAAAATAGTATTTATATAGTTATATAAATATTGTGATACATATTACTTAGTAGAATATAAAAAACGAAGAATGTGAATGGGATTATAAAACTTAATTTGCTCGGTCATGTGAGCGGCATATTACCGCATAGGGGTATGGGTGCGGTAGTTTTTAGACGCCGGCGCGCACTGCGCAGCCGCCGGCGTCTAAATGGGTGGTCATAGTATAAGGCTGACGTCAGTACAGGCGCCGGCGTGCACTGCACAGCCGCCGGCGTCAATGTGTGGGAGAAAGTAGGAAGACGTCAGCTCGCATATTGCGGCTGACGTCAGCGGAGGGGGTGGAATAGAAAGTGACAACGGTGCGCAAAGGATTGCGGCCGTCGTCAAGGCAACCAAAAAAGCCCTGTCAGCTCACACAAGTGTGTGGCCGGCCAGGGATATTGACAGAATTATAATATATATAAAAGACAATAAAAACACTAAAACAGGAACACTATTGGTAAAAAAATAAGAATTAAAACATGGAAAAATAAAAATATATAAACTCCAAATGTAAAAGGATGTAGGGATAAAACAACAAATGTGTTTATAAAAAATTAAAAAGGTCAAAGTCTACATTGAGGCCATGGGGTGTCAGAGTTTGTAGCTTGTACACCCATTCCATCTCTATTTTTCCCAAGACATTTTTAATATTTCCACCCCTCCATGGAATTGTACATTTCTTTATACCTATACATTTTAACATTCTTGGGTCTCTATTATGCTGAATAAAATGTTTGAATACTGAGTGGTTCTGGTATCCATTTTTGATATTTCTGCAATGCTCACTTAAACGTGTTTTCAAACACCTTGTGGTCATTCCAACATATTGGAGACCACAAGGGCATTCGAGCAGATATATAACATTTTTAGTAGAGCAATTAATAAAATCATGAATTTTGTAGACCTTGTTTGTCCGTTTCTACATAAATTGTGTAACTTTACAGGGAGCAGTAGGATCGGTTGTTTTACAAACTATACACATTTTGCATTTACAAAACCCTTTAATCTGTGGAAAGAAGGATAAAGATGGTATATTTTTCACTTCCTTAGTATAATTGTTAGTTAGTATTGACTTGAAATTTTTGGCTCCTCTAAATATTATATTCGGGCGCTCTTATTATTGAAATTAAAAATAATTGGTAAAGGCATCGATTCGTCTTTGGATTTAGGTTTATATTCTAGGAGTTAATTTCTATCTTTGTTTTGGATATCCCTAATGATGCTAGCAAGTTCTGTTTCGGAATAGTTTTTCTCAACAAATTTGTCTTTCTTTTTTTTTTTTTTGATGGGAGACAGAAAAAAGAGAAAAGGGTGGGGGAGGGAAGGGGGTTGACAATTATCAGGTTACAATGCGTGACATCAACCTTTATAGAGCGTCAGTTCTGTTGGTGGTACAGGGCTGCGTTCAGTGTGTTTCCCTAGGTCAATGCATCTTTAACTTGCGGTGTGTCCGCCAGGGTGTTTCTCAGTCGGGGGCATAGGGCGCTGCGCAGGTGTGCCACTTGAGATTTAAGTGGGTTCATGTTATTCAGGAACTTGCGGTTATACTCCATTAATGTTGGTGGGTTGACGCCTTGCTTAGAGGGAGAGGGCGAAAGCTACATATGTGGTCGGTTTTTGAGTGTTCAGTCCAATGGGCATTCAAAGCTCTGGTGATGTCTGGTCCTGGCATGGCACAGCCAAGGGGGAAGGGGGGGGGAGTCTGAGTCGGGGGTCTAACAGTGGAGTTGGGGTGGGATTACAATGGCTATATCAGGCATCGCTTGGAGGAGCGAGTTTGGGGGTCAAGTCCATCTCTGTGCCGTATAGGTAGTCCAGGGGTACCAGAGGAGGGCACATTTGTCCGAGCGCTCCCGCAGGGATGCAGTCATCATTTCCATATTATGGATTTCCTCCACCTTATCCACCCACTGTGTGTAGGTGGGTACTGTCTGGCTTTTCCAGTGTAGTGGAATGAGGCTTTTAGCAGCGGAGAGCAGGTGTATCGTAAGGGATTTTTTGTATTGTTGTGTAGAAGTGGCTGTGTGGTGGAGAAGCATTGGCAGTGGTTGTAGTGGGAGGTCTGAGTCTGTGATTTCCTTAATCTTTGTGTGTATCAGTTTCCAGTACGGGACTATGCGGGGGCATGACCACCAGATATGGAGATTGGAGCCAGGGGCGGAATTACATCTCCAGCATTCTCCAGAGGCTGTGTCGTGCATATGTTTTAGTACCTCCGGGGTCCTATACCATTGTGTGAGTAATTTATAGCTCATCTCTTGGTATTTGGAGATTATGGAGCATTTGTGTGTTAAAAGAAAGATTTTCTCCCATTCTTGGGTAGTCAAGTGTGTGCCCGTCTCACGTTCCCATTTTTCCGTAAACCCGAGTGGGCTGTCATTGCTCAGTGACTGTAGGCTTGTGTAGAGGTATGATACCGCATGTTCTATATGTTTCCTGTCTGTGCATAGCCGTTCGAAGTCAGTCAGTTGTCTGTGAATGTGGTCTTTGCCCTGTAGGGTCGTGTAATAGGTTTTAACCTGGTGGAAGAGGAACCTATCAAGCGGGGTCGGTTGCTGGGTAGTGATGACGTCGAGCAGTGGCTTGAGGGTCCTGTCAACGATCCATTTGTGTAAGTAGATCCAGTCCGTCTGGAGGAAGTTCCGAAAGGCCGCGGGGGGGAGGCCCCCCGCTAGGTTCGGGTTGTAAGCGATCGGGGTGAGTGGGTTAGGTGATGTGGTGAGTTGGTGGGAAAAGCGCAGCCTACACCAGACTCCGAGGGTGGCGTCAATGAGTGGGTTTTGGGTTCGGAGTTCCGAGTAGGTGACCGATCCGAGCCAGATTCGGGCCGGGATTGCGCCCTGCGACTGCTGGGTCTCCATAAGCACCCATCGTTTGGTGCTTGGGCGTGCGTGCCAGTCAACTAGCCTCTGCAGGTGTGTGGCCTGGTAGTATCGCTGCACGGAAGGGAGCCCGGCTCCCCCCGCGACCTTTGGCCGTTCCAGCGTGGTCCTACGTATGCGGGACACCGAACGGTTCCATACAAAGCTTCGAATTTCCCGTGTCAGGGTGCGGAAGAATGATTGTGGGATTGTGGTAGGCAGCGTCGCGAATAGATACAGGAGTCTGGGGAGGACGTTCATCTTCAGCGCTTGTATGCGGCCGAACCAGGTGAGGTATTGCAGGGACCATCTGAGGAGATCCTTTTGGATGTTCGCGAGGAGGGGGGGGGGAAATTCAGTTGATAAAGCTGCGAGAGGTCGCGTGGCAACCAGGTGCCCAGGTACCTCAGCTTGACCGTTCGCCACGCGAAGGCAAACTTAGCGCTCAGGCGTTCAGCCAACCCGGCGTCGTCTTGTAAGGGCAGGGCTTCAGATTTTTTCTAGATTCAATTTCAGATTAGAGACTTGGTGGTAGTTGCGGAACGCCTGGAGGAGATTAGGGATAGAGATGAGGGGTTGTTCTAGGAAGAACAGCATGTTGTCCGCGTACGCTGCCACCTTGTGTACCTCCGCGTCCAGCGTCACCCCCGTAATGCCCCCGTCCTGTCTGACCGCCTCCAGAAATGGTTCTAGAGAGAGGGCAAACAGGAGGGGGGACAGGGGACAGCCTTGGCGTGTGCCATTGCTGATGGGGAAGGCTTGCGTGAGGGTTCCGTTAATGCGGATCCGCGCCGTCGGCGTCGTATACAGTGCTGACACCCAGTTGCATAGCTGGGGACCGAATCGTAGATGGCGGAGAGTGGATGTGAGATATGTCCAATCTACTCGGTCAAACGCCTTTTCGGCGTCCGTCGATAGCAGTACAGTCTCGCGTTTCCTGGTTTTCGCTATGTGGATGACGTTGAGTGCACGTATCGTGTCGTCTCTGGCTTCCCTACCCGGAATAAACCCGACTTGGTCGGGGTGGATGAGGTCCGGAAGGATCGGAGAGATCCTTCGGGCCAGGGCCTTGGCAAAGAGCTTAAGGTCCGAATTTAGGAGCGAAATCGGGCGGTAGCTCGAGCAATTAGTCGGGTCCTTACCCTCTTTGGGAAATATTGTGATTGTGGCCGCTAGGGTATCTGTCGGGAATCGGATCGAGTTTAGTCCTGCCAGTAGCCTGGGCAGTAAGATGTCGCTGAAAGTGCGGAGGTAGGAGAGCGGTAGCCCGTCTGGGCCGGGTGCTCTGTGGGGTTTCATGCTTTTCAGGGCTCCCTTGAGTTCCTCGAGCGTTAGGGGTTGCTCCAGGTCCTCCGATTGTTCCTGGGAGAGCGTTTTGGTTATGTGTTGGGCTAGGTAGTCTGAGACCCTCCGTTGGTGTGTCTGTTGGGCTGTCCCGTGCGTGGTCAGTGTCTGGTTGTATAGGTCTTTGTAATAGGCCTGAAATGCGTCAAGTATGCCTTCAGGGTGTCTAGTGCCACATTGGTCCCGCGTGTTTATCTTGTGGATATGTTGCGCCCTCCGTCGTGCCTGGAGCATTTTTGCCAGTAGGCGACCGCTTTTGTTGGAGTGTTCATAGAAGTACCTGGCCGATTTGGCCAGGGTGTGTAACAGCCCCTGAGAGAGGTGGTCCCTAAGTTCTGTCCGAGCTTCGGTCAGTTGAAGGTAAGTGTTGTCGTCTAGTGTTTGTTTGTGTGTGGCTTCCAAGGTGGATACCTTGGATGTGAGGGTAGTGATGCGCTTGAGTCTGTCTTTTTTGCGCTGAGTGCAGACGGCAATGTAGTGGCCTCTCAGTACACATTTATGTGCTTCCCAGATCGTCAGGGGGGGTGTGTCTGGATCGTCATTTGTGTCAAAATATTGTGTGATCGTCTGAAGTGCGGATGCGCGGGAAACCGGTCGTTCAGCAGAGTTTCATTGAGCTTCCACTGTCTGTCCCTCGGTTTATAGAGGGGTGAGCTTGTGCGAACTTTTACCGGAGCATGGTCGGAGTGGGTCGTGAGGCCAATATGTGCGTCGTGTAGTAGGGGAAGGTATTCTTGGGGCATAAATATGTAGTCAATGCGGCTGTAGCGGTGGTGGACGTGGGAAAAGTGTGTATAGTCCCTGTCGTCTGGGTGTGCGGTCCTCCAACAGTCTACAAGGCCCAGTCCGTTCAGTGCCTTGGTGGCAGACCGTAAGCAGTGTGGTGCTATTGTGCTAGTTCCGTGGGATGTATCCAGGTGTGGCATATTCAAGTCCCCTGCTACCATCAGGAGGCCCTCTCTAAATTTGTTCAGTTTGGTTAGGGTGCGGGAGAGAAAGGTGTGTTGGCCGCGGTTGGGGCAGTATATGCTAGCGAATGTGTATGTGTGGTCGGCAATCGTGCCCTTGACAAAGAGATATCTCCCTCCTGGATCCGTGTGGGACGCAATATGTTTGAAGGGTACAGTGTGTGCAAAGAGTATCGCTACACCTGCTCTCTTGGCATCCGGGTGGTTGGCGTAGTAAGCCAAACTGAAACGTTTATTTTCTAGTTTAGGTGCGTCTGGGCCCCGAAAGTGCGTCTCCTGCAGGAACTCTATGGACACTCTCTCCGCCCAGAGACGGCGAAGTAGGTGAGAGCGCTTCTCCGGCTGGTTAAGGCCCCTAGTGTTGTTGGACAAACATGTGAGTAGGGCTGGGCTGAACCCCATCTTGGCCTTCGTGGTTTGGTCGGTCGAAGGGAGGGGGTCTATGGGGGAGGGTAGTTTCAGGGGAATGGGGGGGGGGACAATGCAACGTTTGAACCTTAACCGGTTGGTGGCGTTCAGGAGACTGAAGTGTCAGGAAGTCTCGTCGAACTCCAGTCCTATGTACAGGGGAGGTCAGTTGCGTGAGGCGCGTGGAGGGCCACCTACAGAGTCTGTTCCTCAAATATGTAGGTTGTCAGCACCTGTGTCCCGGGGGCTCCGAACCCGCCGTGTTAAGTGGCTCTCGTGACATCCGCGGGTCCTGGGGCACTTGGGGGAGGGTGGGGGGCGGGCCCGAGCCAATCGAGTGCGCATGAGTGCATTTTTGCGTATCAGGTCAGGTCGGTCTGTGGTGGGGGAGGGTAGGCGTGGGTCCTTAAGGGATAACTCAGTTATGTGTTGGTGAGATACGTCTGCAGTCTGAGGAAAGAGTCACACAGCATAAATTAACATTGCAACCTTAGCCAGGGGTAAAACCGTGGCCCAACATGTGTATCTTAAACTTATACAAGAGCAATATAACTTGAACACAGTATCCTTGCTGGCAGTCTCAGTTATTGTAGCTTATGCGTGAGCTACCCAACTAGAAAATGGCAGTAACACATGCCCGCATTTTCTAAAACTTGCGGCCCATACCTCCCTCCCAAACAGTCCATTTCTCCATGACCCGCCCCGAGTGTTCGGTCACCCCCTTCTCGTGGGCCCTCTGTGTGGCTAGTGTCCTCCCACCCAGGGCACCCTCCCAAGTCCCAAGGAGCCTTTACAGAGTGATATGAGTCCCTGTTTCATTGAGCAGCGTCCCGACTCCCCAGGTCACATCACACCCAGGGCTAAGATCGTTGAGGGCCAGGCGTGGGTAGGCAAGCGCTACTGTGTGCTATTGGCAGTTGTTTGGTGTCCCACTAGAGGCTCGGGTCAGCCTAGGGGGTGGCCCCAGTTACCTGATATGGGAGGTCGGTTGTAGAGCCTCGGGTGGCTATTCCTCTGGGCCGTCGGGGGCCGCCTCTGCGCCGCGGTGGTGGTGCAGCGCGTCCTCCCAACAGGTTCTCCGCAACTGGGTAGGGCCCGGTCGGGCAAGCAGGCGGGTTTTCAAGGATCCAGTTCTGTACGTGGACATGTGGCAAACCTGCTGATTGAAGGAATCTGGGGACATCATTGGGCCAGCGTAGTGTGTGCCAGCGGTTGTCAATCTTGGCTTGCAGGCTAAACGGAAAGCCCCACTTGTAGGGAATCTGTTTTTCTTGTAGCATGGTCGTTAGGGGTTTCAATGCCCGTCTGGCGTCGAGTGTGAGGGACGACAGGTCCTGGAACAGCATTACCTGGGAGTCCATGTAAGCAATTGAGCGTTGGGCTCTGGCCGCTCTCATAATGGCGTCTTTCTGCTGGAACGATGTGAGGTAACAAATCATGTCTCTGGGTTGCCCATCACTCCTGGGACCACGTAGTGCTCTGTGTGCTCGTTCCATGGGTATTTCGGGGGGGGGCATCCTCACCAAGAAGTTGCACGAAGAGGCCGGTCAGTAGTTCCCTTGGGGACCCGTCGTCGGACTCGGGGAGGCACCGCACTCGTATGTTGTTGCGGCGGCCTCTATTGTCCATTGTCTGCGCAGCTCAAGGAGAATGTTCCCTGCCGTGTGGTTGCCAAATCTGCAGCCTGCTGATGGTGTGTGGCGTGGAGGCGGTATTCCTCCAATTCATCCACCCTCTGTTCCAGTGCCGTGAGATCTCTGCGTACCGCGGCAATTTATTCCCGGATGACAGTGCGCAATTCTGATACCAGCGCAGTTTTGTCCCCACGGGTGAGCATGTTGGCAGATATTGCAGCCAGGTCGGCTGACATTTGTGTCAGTGCATCAGTGCCAGGCATATCAGTAACAGAGCCTGTCACACTGCTGGTGCTCGGTGAGGAAGGCGCCATCTTGTCCGCGCCACGTGCGCCTCTGAGGTGCTGCGGGGTGGACAGGAATTCGTCCATGGGACCGGGTTGTCGGCTCACGGTGGGTGAGGGAGGGTGCCTCGGGGTCCCCGCACGTTTAGGTTTCCCCATGAGGACCGCGCCGTCTGCTTAGGGTCTGGGCTTAAGCGGGTCGGGGCCTGGGAGCGAGTGCGGCGTGCGACTTACTCCATCGGCGGTCGAGCCACGCCCCCAAATTTGTCTTTCAATACATTTGCTTGTGTGTTAAAATCACTTATTTCTGAGCAGTTTCTCCGGAGTCTAAGTATTTGGCTTTTGGGAGCGCTATCTAGCCAGGGTTGATAGTGGCAACTGCTCTTATCTATAGCAGTGTTCACACATACTTTTTTTTAAAATGTTTTAGTATGTATTTTCCCATTCTTAATAAAAATGTTGAGATCTAAAAAATTGATTTGTTCCCTGCTATATTCGTAAGTTAGGGCTATGCCTCTATTGTTTGTGTTAAGATTAATGATAAAAGAATTCAAATCTTCTTCAGAACCTTCCCATATAAAAAAGAGCTCATCAATATATCTAAAAAATGAAACTAGGTTTGCTCTCCAAGCATGGTCACTAAAAACAGCTCCAGACTCCCAGTCGGCCATAAAGTAGCTGGGAGCAAACCTAGTCCCCATGGCTGTTCCTCTTTTTTGGAGGTAAAAAGAATTTAAAAACCAGAAGTAATTATTGTTTAAAATTATATTGATGCCTTCTAAAATAAAATCAATTTGTATGTCGGGGATTTTTCCCTCTCTTATTAAAGTTTCTCTTACAGCTTGACATCCTACGTTATGAGGTATAATTGTGTATAGTGACTGAACATCGCAAGTCACCAATATAAAATTAGATTTCCATGTTAAATTATTATGTTGTGTGGTATTGGAGTGGTGGGATCGTTGTAAGGGACCACGATGATGGTTAGTTTGTGCCCTGTATGCATGTGGCTTTGGTGGTGAATAGGAGGGGTTTCTTGTATTGTGATAGTGATGTGGCTGGTGTGTAACCTCAGAGTTTTCATAACGTATCGTATCACGGTGAGTATTAGTTCTTGCATAACTGTTTTTCTGAATCCGGTGTTGTGAGCTATATTTTTTATTTAAATGATAGGTCCTAACCTGTTTGTTTGAGTAGTCGGTTTTGTCCCTTATATATTTTGTAATTTTTATATGTCTTGTTCGACTTCAACTTTCTCAATTTTACTTTGGATTAATATGGAGTTTTGTTTGTATGCTTGTGTTTCCGTGAAGGGTAGAAGTTTGTCTCGCAGATCATTTATTTCTATATCTAGAGTGGACAGTTTTTTACTTTTTTTTATTATTAGGGTCTCCATAAGGCCTAAAGTGCAAAGCTCCAGTTTGTTGTTCCACTCTTCCATAAACTCTAAGTCATCTTGGTCAGAAGTGGGTAATTTAAGCAGTCTCAGACAACGAGGGGTGATTTGTTCATCAATATACTTTTTCAAAACTTTTTCCCATTTTAGTTTAATTTCTGTGCGTAGAATTTTTTCTAATTTTGTAAACAGTTCCTCTTGGCTTATATTAGGATAATTATTGAGGATAGGACTAGTGACTTCTGTATCAAAGACATTTTCTACATCGATAGTATAATTATTTCTAAAATCGAGGATTGACATATTAGAGATTAGAAAGCAGCTAACTCGTGAGGGAATTAAAACAGATAAAAACAAAAACAGAGAGTGAGCGCTGACTAATATATAGGGGGGCAGCAACCCTTTAAGGGAGTCCCTCAAGAACCCTTAGGAATAATACAGGAAGAAAGAGAAAGTAATGGGTAAGGGCTGCGCCAACAGGAACAAAAAATGACAAACAGTCCAAATAAATCGGTACAATAAAACGGAAAGTCTTATCTAAAGTAGAATCTATCCGTGCTTGATCCAGGAAAATTGTCCTTTAGTATCATACCAGAGCGCCCGAATATAATATTTAGAGGAGCCAAAAATTTCAAGTCAATACTAACTAACAATTATACTAAGGAAGTGATAAATATACCATCTTTATCCTTCTTTCCACAGATTAAAGGGTTTTGTAAATGCAAAATGTGTATAGTTTGTAAAACAACCGATCCTACTGCTCCCTGTAAAGTTACACAATTTATGTAGAAACGGACAAACAAGGTCTACAAAATTCATTATTTTATTAATTGCTCTACTAAAAATGTTATATATCTGCTCGAATGCCCTTGTGGTCTCCAATATGTTGGAATGACCACAAGGTGTTTGAAAACACGTTTAAGTGAGCATTGCAGAAATATCAAAAATGGATACCAGAACCACTCAGTATTCAAACATTTTATTCAGCATAATAGAGACCCAAGAATGTTAAAATGTATAGGTATAAAGAAATGTACAATTCCATGGAGGGGTGGAAATATTAAAAATGTCTTGGGAAAAATAGAGATGGAATGGGTGTACAAGCTACAAACTCTGACACCCCATGGCCTCAATGTAGACTTTGACCTTTTTAATTTTTTATAAACACATTTGTTGTTTTATCCCTACATCCTTTTACATTTGGAGTTTATATATTTTTATTTTTCCATGTTTTAATTCTTATTTTTTTACCAATAGTGTTCCTGTTTTAGTGTTTTTATTGTCTTTTATATATATTATAATTCTGTCAATATCCCTGGCCGGCCACACTCTTGTGTGAGCTGACAGGGCTTTTTTGGTTGCCTTGACGACGGCCGCAATCCTTTGCGCACCGTTGTCACTTTCTATTCCACCCCCTCCGCTGACGTCAGCCGCAATATGCGAGCTGACGTCTTCCTACTTTCTCCCACACATTGACGCCGGCGGCTGTGCAGTGCACGCCGGCGCCTGTACTGACGTCAGCCTTATACTATGACCACCCATTTAGACGCCGGCGGCTGCGCAGTGCGCGCCGGCGTCTAAAAACTACCGCACCCATACCCCTATGCGGTAATATGCCGCTCACATGACCGAGCAAATTAAGTTTTATAATCCCATTCACATTCTTCGTTTTTTATATTCTACTAAGTAATATGTATCACAATATTTATATAACTATATAAATACTATTTTCCTGTTTTTTAGTGTTTTATAAATTTTATGTTTTATTTCAACCTTTTATTTACTCTTATCGCTTGAAGCTTTTTACACTATTGGCTCTCTACTATTTTATTTTCTATATATACGAGCGGATCTTCACGGAGGAATACTAAAGGACAATTTTCCTGGATCAAGCACGGATAGATTCTACTTTAGATAAGACTTTCCGTTTTATTGTACCGATTTATTTGGACTGTTTGTCATTTTTTGTTCCTGTTGGCGCAGCCCTTACCCATTACTTTCTCTTTCTTCCTGAATCATTGCGTTGTGCTTATCGCATATTCTGGGCCTGTGAGCTTGCAATCATTGCATTGTGCTTATAACATATTCTGGGCTTGTGAGCTTGCAATCATTGCATTGTGCTAATATCATATTCTGGGCCTGTGAGCTTGCAATCATTGCATTGTGCTAATAGCATATTCTGGGCCTGTGAGCTTGCAATCATTGCGATGTGCTAATATCATGTTCTGGGCCTGTGAGCTTGCAATCATTGCATTGTGCTTATAGCATATTCTGGGCCTGTGAGCTTGCAATCATTGCGTTGTGCTTATAGCGTATTCTGGGCCTGTGAGCTTGCAATCATTGCATTGTGCTTATAGCGTATTCTGGGCCTGTGAGCTTGCAATCATTGCATTGTGCTTATTGGGTATTCTAGGCCTGTGAGCGTGCAGTCATTGCATTAAGCTCTGTTTATCGTAAGAAGCATTAACAAACAGTTGTGACCTTGCACTGCACTGGGAAAGTGATCTGTGTGCTGGGAGGGAGGGATATTGTATTTGTAGAGGAATGAAATGGTGTAAAGTAATTATAGCGTAGATGTGAGGACACAATAAGTGTGTTAGCTGCTGGAAAGCGTTTAAAGGTCACCTCCTGCAATTGGCTGAATCACGGGAATGGGAAATCGTTAGGGAACGGAGGCTTTCTGACCTTTTAAATAGGTTACATGTTACTAGATGGCTATTTGTGCTCAGTAATGTTTATATGAGGTTCTGTGATTTCAGCTAAACAGGGTTACAGGCTGCACCGAATTACCAGAGACTGATGTAAAGACGACTCCATTACATGTTATTGGAAAAAGGTTTAAAATTCCTTTTCAGGCAATCGGCATCTATCACAAATCATAATACGTGTAAATATAGTGCTGTAATCCGCACCGTGCTATAATAGGTGTAAATATAGTGCTGTAATCCGCACCGTGCTATAATACGGTTAAATATAGTGCTGTAATCCGCACCGTGCTATAATAGGTGTAAATATAGTGCTGTATCCACGCTGTGCTATAATACGTGTAAATATAGTGCTGTAATCCGCACCGTGCTATAATAGGTGTAAATATAGTGCTGTAATCCGCACCGTGCTATAATACGTGTAAATATAGTGCTGTATCCACGCTGTGCTATAATAGGTGTAAATATAGTGCTGTAATCCGCACCGTGCTATAATAGGTGTAAATATAGTGCTGTATCCACGCTGTGCTATAATAGGTGTAAATATAGTGCTGTAATCCGCACCGTGCTATAATAGGTGTAAATATAGTGCTGTAATCCGCACCGTGCTATAATACGTGTAAATATAGTGCTGTAATCCGCACCGTGCTATAATACGTGTAAATATAGTGCTGTAATCCGCACCGTGCTATAATACGTGTAAATATAGTGCTGTAATCCGCACCGTGCTATAATAGGTGTAAATATAGTGCTGTAATCCGCACCGTGCTATAATACGTGTAAATATAGTGCTGTAATCCGCACCGTGCTATAATACGTGTAAATATAGTGTTGTGGGATAGTTTCTGTATGTATCATTCCGTATTTGTGTTGTAGTATTGTTTCTGTATGTATCATTTGGTATCATTTAGTATCTGTTTTTCACACAAGAGGTTAAAACCCGTTTATTCCCCTTTCCAGATGCACAGGCAGCTACTGCAAGCACCAATCTCCCGAACGGCAAACTACACGAATACTGGAAACAGCCAAACAGGAAAAGCCTACAATCAGCTTACACTCCTGGCAATCAGCATACAATCCAATTCCCCCAATAACGAGACGACACTTCGTTTTGAGGTCAAGCAGAAGTGGTTTACTGGGGCTACCTGCCCGGCTTTTATGCAGGTCTCCCACCTGGTGGACACTCCCCTAGGGGACCAGATGGGAGACTGGGACACAAAGGGTAAAAGGACCAATCACAGACTTACACATTTCAACAGTCCCACAATGCATCACAATCCCTCCTCTCTGGCCTGGAGATAATTGGGAAGTAATCCAATTATCTCCAAGGACAGAGGCAAAACTCCATTACACATATTTTTTGTAAAAAGACATAAAATTACATACGGTTACATTGATCATATAAAACATACACATTCTACATATCCCCAGATAGCTTAGATCTGAGCGCACATTATTACCGAATGGCGCTCAGATCACATACATACAGTTCAATCGCCATGGAGCCAAAGTCTTTCCCATAGTCTTTCGTTACATGAATAGGCTCCATGGCATGGCTATCTGGGGTAATGCTGTTCATACGGTTAAACTACCGAATGAACAATCATTCGGTTCCACTACCGAATGCAGAGGTAAGGAGGCTGGCGGCTCAGCGGTGTTCGCTCAAATAAGTGTCCGTTTTCAGTTCCATAGTTTGGGCGCTGAACACCGCTGGCTGTTCGGGAGTTAAAATGGCCACTGCCACGTGTTCGGCAAACGAACAAAGGCCACTCAGCGTTCATCAATTAAGCTGCGGTTAACCGCAGCTTCTGGGCGGTCAATTGATGGCACACTCCAGTTCCCAGATGGTCGATTGTTCGGTACTTTGTTCGGTAGATTGAATCTACCAAACACCCCGGCAGGAAGGCATGAATATGCCTTTCTTCAGGGAAAATAAAAGGTTTTAAATGCTGGGCCATAGTCTAAAGAGAGCAGGTGAGCAACCAGGCTCCTCCAGTGGACAGTGGCGAGGCTGGTTCCGCCACATCTGTGTTGTGGGATAGTTTCTATATGTATCATTTAGTATTTGTGTTGTAGTATTGTTTCTGTATGTACCATGCCGTATCTGTGTTGTAGTATTGTTTCTGTATGTATCATTTAGTATCTGTGTTGAGGGATAGTTTTTGTATGTATCATTTAGTATCTGTGTTGTGGGATAGTTTCTGTATGTATCATTTAATATCTGTGTTGTGGGATAGTTTCTGTATGTATCATTTAATATCTGTGTTGTAGTATTGTTTCTGTATGTATAATTTAGTATCTGTGTTGTGGATTAGTTTCTGTATGTATCATGCCGTATTTGTGTTGTAGTATTTTTTTTCTGTATGTATCATTCCGTATCTGTGTTGTAGTGTAGTTTCTGTATGTTGATGGCGCTATATAAATAACATAATAATATTAATAATAATAATAATCATGCTGTATTTGTGTTGTAGTGTAGTTTCTGTATGTATCATTTAGTATCTGTGTTATAGTATAGTTTCTGTATGTATCATTCCGTATCTGTGTTGTAGTATTGTTTCTGTATGTACCATGCTGTATTTGTGTTGTAGTGTAGTTTCTGTATGTATCATTTAGTATCTGTGTTATAGTATAGTTTCTGTATGTATCATTCCGTATCTGTGTTGTAGTATTGTTTCTGTATGTACCATGCTGTATTTGTGTTGTAGTGTAGTTTCTTTATGTATCATTCCATATCTGTGTTATAGTGTTGTTTCTATATGTATCATTTAGTGTCTGTGTTGTGGGATAGTTTCTGTATGTATCATTTAATATCTGTGTTGTAGTATTGTTTCTGTATGTATCATTTAGTATCTGTGTTGTGGGATAGTTTCTGTATGTATCATTTAGTATCTGTGTTGTGGGATAGTTTCTGTATTTATCATTTAGTATCTGTGTTGTAGTATTGTTTCTGTATGTATCATTTAGTATCTGTGTTGTGGGATAGTTTCTGTATGTATCATTTAGTATCTGTGTTGTGGGATAGTTTCTGTATGTATCATGCTGTATTTGTGTTGTGGGATAGTTTCTGTATGTATCATGCCGTATTTGTGTTGTAGTATTTTTTTTCTGTATGTATCATTCCGTATCTGTGTTGTAGTGTAGTTTCTGTATGTTGATGGCGCTATATAAATAACATAATAATATTAATAATAATAATAATCATGCTGTATTTGTGTTGTAGTGTAGTTTCTGTATGTATCATTCCATATCTGTGTTATAGTGTTGTTTCTATATGTATAATTTAGTGTCTGTGTTGTAGTATTGTTTCTGTATGTATCATTTAGTATCTGTGTTGTAGTGTAGTTTCTATATGTATCATTTAGTATCTGTGTTGTAGTGTAGTTTCTGTATGTAACATTTAATATCTGTGTTGTGGGATAGTTTCTGTATGTATCATGCTGTGTGGCGAAAGTGACCTCGCCACTGGTTTTTGGAGGGGACTGATTGCCAGCCTCATGCCTTGGGACTATGACCCCTGGGAGATGGGACACTTTAAAAACAGTATTGGGACTTATGGACTTCTATTGGACTATGTATGGCCCTTTAAGAACTGTATTTGGGCTTATGAGACTTATTGGAACAATGCCCCTTTAAGACTGTGTCCCCAGGGTCCCCAAACCTTTAATGTACTTTGTGCATGACTTTCCCCTACTTGGTTCTGTAAATAGAGCTTACTGAAACAAGTATTGCATACACAGAAGTGGAAGTGTGTCAATTTACTTCCCAGGCTTGGAGACTGCTGTAGGTAAATTACCGACCACTGGGTGGCCGCCGTTCATACAAACGAACACATGGCGGCGGCCATCTTTATTCATTCGAACGCGGTCAGCGGTGTGTGCAGCCAAATCTATGGAACTTTTTTCGGCTACCCAATTGCAGAAACACTGCTGACCCTTACCTTCTCCTCCACTTAGTTTTCAGCCACAGCGTCTAAGTCCCGTTCGGTGATTCGAAAGCTCATTCGAATGGGACTTAGTTACTTTTCTGCATAGAATTGACCCACCGCACAGCCCAAATCTATGGAACTGTTTTGAGCAGGAAAAGGACTTCCGACTAACTTTTTATCTACTGGAGGGATTTGTATGATTTTTGAGAGTGTTCATATTTGAAGTATGCTGAGTAAGAATATGTGATTTTTATGAAGATTGGATGTATAGTTTTAAAGTTACAGTACATGTGTAAAAAGTATATTTTTTCATGCCTGTGATAATTACATTAACTCATTGTGTACAGTAATTATATCACAGACAGAGGGGAGGATTTTGTGGGAATGAATGGGAGCGTTTTACTATATATTACGTGTTTGATTGGCTGTTCTTCAAAACCCTGTGGGTGGGACTATGTGTGTAAAATGTGCATAAAAGCAGAGTGTTTCATTAAAACTTCAGTTCTACTTCACCCTCAATTTGGAGTTCTGTCTCTTATTGGGGGATCTGCTACAAGGGATTGCTATGCTCTGCATATTCCCTTGTTATAATCACTCATAAGCTCTTTTAAGAGCTTGTTTCTGCTTCGCTCTGAAGGAAGAGAAGTTCGGCCTGCAGTGGTTGTGGTGTCTGTTAGAGTGCTTGGAGCCCTCAGGAAGCGCTAGGAGCATCCTTCAACGGAGTTACCCAGTCGGGGTGCCAGGTGATCCGTTACGCCAGGTGATCCATTACATGCTGTATTTGTGTTGTAGTGTAGTTTCTTTATGTATCATTTAGTATCTGTGTTGAGGGATAGTTTCTGTATGTATCATTTAGTATCTGTGTTGTGGGATAGTTTCTGTATGTATCATTCTGTATCTGTGTTGTGGGATAGTTTCTGTATGTATCATTCTGTATTTATGTTGTGGTATAGTTTGTATGTATCATGCTGTATTTGTGTTGTAGTGTAGTTTCTGTATGTATCATGCTGTATTTGTGTTGTGGTATAGTTTGTATGTATCATTCAGTATCTGTGTTGTGGGATAGTTTCTGTATTTATCATTCAGTATCTGTGTTGTAGTGTAGTTTCTATATGTATCATTTAGTATCTGTGTTGTAGTATAGTTTCTGTATGTATCATGCTGTATTTGTGTTGGCAAGCCATTTTTGATAAAGCCACAGAGGTGAAACGCGTTAAATGGTTTTATATTGTGTATTTTTAACAATAAAAGTTTTAT
Source organism: Pelobates cultripes (assembly GCA_933207985.1). NCBI lineage: Eukaryota > Metazoa > Chordata > Amphibia > Anura > Pelobatidae > Pelobates > Pelobates cultripes. The sequence goes on from OW240918.1 coordinate 1,325,079, forward strand.
TTGGTATTCCTTTTTATAGGGCCAATCTTATTTTATTGTACATACACTTTTCTTTCTATTTATTAATTTTCCTGGCATTTTACTGTATCCTGCTCAAGCAATCCATAGGTCGGGATTAGTCCACCAGAGCTGTACCTATAGAGCAGTATTTTCTGCTCTATCATTGTGAGTATATTTTATTATTATTTTATTTTATTTTATCTTTTCGTATTGAGAGCACTATTATTGTCTCCATATATTCTACGGACCACTACGGATACCAAGTTGGACAGACAGATCTACTGCTACCATTTATCCTCTAGCGGGGATTATACCGCTAAGTGCCCTTCATCCAAGAGCTGGTCCAAAGCTCCATCAAATGTGAGTGTAATATCCTCCATTTTTCATTTTATATAAATTTCAAGTAACATACTACACTATTGGAATTTTTTCATGTTTTTATCTTCACATAAATGGACTATTCACAACCCGGACGGATCTACTCCTGAGCATTGTATACACGCTTATCCATATATCAGTGAGACGATTTTATACATTTTACTGGACATTTTAGTATTTGATCTCTACTATTGCATGGACTTTGTTTTATCTATTTTTTATTATTGTATGGATTATGTTTTATTTATCATACTACATTAACATATAGTCTATATATTGTGAGATTATCCATTTTATAGCGCAGCCCTTCACCCCCTTTTTTTTCTTCTTTGCTGTTTTCAAGGGTTTTTGAGGGATTCCCTTTTTAGGGTTGCAGCTTCCATTTTTTGTTACTTAGCGCAGACTCCTCCTCCTCCTCTTTTCCATTTATGTTGTAGTGTAGTTTCTGTATGTATTATGCCGTATTTGTGTTGTGGTATAGTTTGTATGTATTATGCCGTATTTGTGTTGTGGTATAGTTTGTATGTATTATTCCGTATCTGTGTTGTAGTGTAGTTTCTGTATGTATCATGCTGTATTTATGTTGTAGTGTAGTTTCTGTATGTATCATGCTGTATTTATGTTGTGGTGTAGTTTCTATATGTATTATGCTGTATTTGTGCAGTAGTATAGTTTCTGTATTTATCATGCTGTATTTGTGTTGTGGTATTGTTTCTGTATTTATCATTCCATATCTATGTTGTGGTATAATTCTTGTTTGTATCATCCCAATGATATTGCTCAGCTGACACTCTTAGCCAATGAGCAGAAAAGGGCAGCACTGGGCATAAACGGTTTGACTACTTACCGTGGGAGAGCACCAGGGCACTCCCTAAACCACAACCACAGCAGCAGTAATAATTGTAGCGTGTGGAGTGTTCATTTATTAAATAGTTATTTTGTGCAGTGTATCTAATGGTTGTCTATACCACAACACAGATAAGGAATGATACATACAAAAACTACAATATAACACAGATAAGGTATGAAACATACAGAAACATACAGAAAGTATACACAACACAGCGTCTGAATACCTCCGAGGAAGTCTATTTATAGCCAAAACGCGTAGGGTGAAAGAACACAGTTTTTTCCTGTGTTTTATGGATTGCCTTCACAACAGATTTCTGGGTCCTGGAGGTTGTATACAGAATTTCTCCTGAGAGTAAAGAAACTGCGATGGGCTTTTACTTTTTAATTATCTTGAGGGCATAAAATAGAGTGTTCTTTTTGGTGTTATACGGTGTTGCGCTATGTGTTTTGTTTCTTCTCTCCTAAGAAGCACAGAAGTTGGAAAGTAGAGCAGAAAGAAGTTCTACCGATATTTTCATATTCTGCCTGCTTTAAATTTATGCTTGTGAGTGCATTTTTACACTAGCTATTATCTGGTATTTTTTTAGTCTGCACCATTTGTGGTCCTTTCTGATTTTATTTTGTAGGTTGTATATTTCTCTATGTATCTGATGTTAAGGAATAGGTAATCCAATATCTGATGAGAAGGAGCTGGAGAACCAGACTCTGATGTAAGGGCATAGGGGATCCAATATCTGCTGTCAATGAGCAGGAGAACCAGATTATGATATTAGGGAATAGGGATTTCATCTATGCTGAGAAGAAGTAGGAAAGTCAGACTGGTGTTAGAGAACAGGGGACCCAATCTATGCTGAAAAGAAGTATGAGAACCAGACTTTGATGTTAGGGAATAGGTGATTCAATCTATGCTGAGAAGACTCTGATATTAGGCAATAGAGGTGTAAAGGAATATCCCATCACGTTTTGCTCTTTTTGTCCGTCTGCATTCATGTCCAAGTTTTGTTTTGTTTATTTAGTTTGGTTTCCGAACCGAGACCACCCCAAAGATCCATTAGAACGTGGAATGTTATGTATCTTGTACAAAAACGGCAAAGGAAATAATTAATAGAATGTCCCGAAACGATCAAGTGCCTGGAACTCATTTCGGCCAGGCACTCCTGCAAACACCAGTCACCATGGACCTACGGCCCATTCCAGTTTCAGTTCACCTAGACGAACGGCATTCGGGAGCTACAAACTACCAAACATAGGGAGCATTCTACACGAACCAGATTTCCTATACCTTATGTGGTTTTCGTACAAATCCCCACGAACGGAGGACGGATCTTGTCACAATTTCCATTGAACTATTTTGGGCTTCTTACTTCTTCCCTGCGATGGCAATTCAAAACTACCGAACGGATCTGGGGGATATTTGGATATATTGCTCACCCAGGCTATCCAGGGAACTTTTGTGGGGTTCCCATGTATTTTGGGGGTACTTTTGGGGTGTTATTAAATTGTTCGTTTTTCTGTGCCTGGAGATAATTGAGTTTAGTACAGTTCCTGACTCCATTATCTCACAGACACAGAGGAGGAATTTACTGACTGTATAAATTTGATGTCTGTACTGCCAATAAACAGTCTTCTCCCAGCATTAAGCCTTGGCTCATATTTGGCGATATTATACCTTGTGGATTATTGGTGTGTTATTATGGGAAAAGGGCATCGTGGCGGTGATACTTCGACAGACCGCCACATTTGGGGGCAGCGGCAGGATCATCTCTTTTTCCTGGAAGGATAATCCGAGGTTGGCGCTGGTGTACAGTGAATTGAAGGCTGGTACACATAGTTTAAGCGCAGCACATTGAAGGAGTTTGGGGAGGTACTGCCAGCAACAAAGTCAAGCGGGTCATATTCAGTGAATTAATGGAGCTAGACCAGGAGAACTTGGTCATGGCAACCCCGACCGTTCATGAGAACGAGACTGAAATCAGTCGGCACTGTTCGGGCCAAACCAATAATAATGCAAATAATTGATAATGTGACCACGAATGCGAATGCCTGGGAACAGTGGGAATTAAAAATACGCTTAGCAGAAGCGCAACGAGCCGCAAAAGGTTCCCTTTAGTGCGTTCAAAGTCTTTAGCGAATCCAAAGGGGAAATTGACGGCTACCTGGCCGATTTTAAACGCCAGTGCGCACTACAAAGTAGCTGAAGAAGAGTGGGTCCCTATACTAGCGTGGAAATTGTCAGGCAAAGCAGCAGACACTTTTCGGGCCATCCCAGACCACGAGATCCACAGCTATGGCCCGGTATGCAGTGACACCCGAAGCGTACCGCAGGAAATTCCGGGACTCAAGCAAAACAGACAAAGACTCTTACACAGAGTGGGCCTCCAGCTGCACCGAGCAGTATTCCACTGGATTACACATCGTCAAGCGGCCACTGTAGACAACTGTAACGGCACCCTCAGCATAAAAGGGTTAAACCGCCGTTTAGAGGATATTCCCCTTCCAGATATACAGGCAGCTACTGTAGACACCAATCCACCAAACCGGAGAAGCATATTAATGCCGTAAACAGCCGAATAGGAAAATCCATATGTGACAAGACCAATCTCGCCACATTGCATTGGAGAAGCCTGGTTGCTCGCCTGTTGCCTTTGGATTATGGCCCCATGTTAAAAGGCTTGATTTTCCCCTGCAAAGACATGAAAGCCGGGTCATTTGGTGCTTGCCCTGTTTGAGCGGTGATACCCCAGATAGCTATGCCATGGAGCCCATTCGTATAATGAAAGACTATAGGAAAGACTTTGGCTCCATGGCAATTGATCTGTATGTGTGTGCTCTGAGCGCCATTCAGTAATAATGTGCGCTCAGATCTGAGCTATCTGGGGATATGTTGAATGTACCTGTTTTGTGCAATGGCTGCACAGTTATATGTTTTTATGTGTTTTATTGTCTTTTGCTGCCATGTGTTCAATGGAGGTTTGCCTCTGTCCTAGGAGATAATTGGATTACTTCCCAATTATCTCCAGGATAGAAGACTCTGTGGAACTGGTTTTGGGCAGAAAAGCCATGCTTCCTTTGGTCACAAAGGAGTACGATCTATCTTTTGAACCACTGGACCAATTTGGATGATTTTGACATATGTTTGTATTTGGAGTATGCTGATTCTGAAAATGTAAGTTATATGTGAATGTGATGCATACTTTTCAAGTTATGAATAATGTGGAAAATTTTTATTTATCTGCTTGTTATAATTACATTACCCATTGTGTAAGGTAATTGAATCACAGGCAGAGGGGAGGATTTTGTGTGAGAGTGTCTGAGTGTATTGTATGTGTTTATTGGTTGTGTTCCAAAACCCTGTGGGTGGTACTAATGTGTAAGAATGTGTACATAACAATAAACCCACAGCTCTGTCTAACCACTGCTTGACCCTCAACACTGAGCTCTGTCTCGTCTTTGGGGGGATTTACTGTATGCTGTTAGAGACTGATTGCCAGGAGTGTAAGCCGCTTGGGTGCTTTTCCTGTTCGTCTGCTAGCAGCTATTCGTGAGGTTCCAGTTCGGGAGTTTGGAGTGCTACTTTGTATGCAGTTCGGGAGTTTGGAGCATTCCCTTGTATTCAGTTCGGGAGTTTGGTGTTCTGTAGTAGCTGAGCCTGTGTCTCTGGAAGGGGAAGATCTTCTAAACGGCGGTTTAACCCTTTTATGCTGGGGGTGCCGTTACATTGGCAATATTATACCTTGTGGATTATTGGTGTGTTATTATAGGAAAAGGGCATACGTGGCAATGATACTTCAACAAACTGCCACAAGGGAATCCAATATCTAATGAGAAGGAGCAGGAGAATCAGACTGTGATATTCAGGGACCAGATGGAAGACTGTAACACAGACAGACATGTTTCACATTCAGACACACAGAAGTAAAACATCCCCACAATGCATCCTAATTTCCTTATATATATATTGAAAATGTGCCCATTTACAAGAAATGGTAATAGGGAGGAGTCGGGCAACTATAGGCCAGTAAGCCTTACTTCAGTATTGGGGAAAGTAATTGAAACCATGTTAAACGATAGGATTGTTGAACATCTAAAAACACATGGATTTCAAGATCTGAGACAACATGGGTTTACTTCAGGGAGATCATGCCAAACTAATCTTATTGATTTTTTTGATTGGGTAACTAAAATTATAGATCAGGGTGGTGCAGTAGACATTGCTTACCTAGATTTCATTAAGGCTTTTGACACTGTTGCACATAGAAGGCTTATCAATAAACTGCAATCTTTAAGTTTGGATTCAAATATTGTTGAATGGGTAAAGCAGTGGCTGAGTGACAGGCAACAGAGGGTTGTAGTTAATGGAATATATTCAAAGCTTGGACTTGTCACCAGTGGGGTACCTCAGGGATCTGTACTTGGGCCCATTCTCTTTAATATTTTTATTAGTGATATTGCAGAAGGTCTTGATGGTAAGGTATGTCTTTTTGCTGATGATACTAAGATATGTAACAGGGTTGGTGTTCCAGGAGGGATAAGCCAAATGGCAAATGATTTAGGTAAACTAGAAAAATGGTCAGAGTTGTGGCAACTGACATTTAATGTGGATAAGTGCAAGATAATGCATCTTGGACGTAAAAAACCAAGGGCAGAGTACAGAATATTTGATAGAGTCCTAACCTCAACATCTGAGGAAAGGGATTTAGGGGTGATTATTTCTGATGACTTAAGGTAGGCAGACAATGTAATAGAGCAGCAGGAAATGCTAGCAGAATGCTTGGTTGTATAGGGAGAGGTATTAGCAGTAGAAAGAGGAAGTGCTCATGCCATTATACAGAACACTGGTGAGACCTCACTTGGAGTATTGTACACAGTACTGGAGACCGTATCTTCAGAAGGATATTGATACCTTAGAGAGGTTCAGAGAAGGGCTACTAAACTAGTTCATGGATTGTGGGATAAAACTTACCAGGAAAGGTTAAAGGATCTTAACATGTATAGCTTGGAGGAAAGACGAGACAGGGGGGATATGATAGAAACATTTAAATATATAAAGGAATCAACACAGTAAAGGAGGAGACTATATTTAAAAGAAGAAAAACTACCACAACAAGAGGACATAGTCTTAAATTAGAGGGACAAAGGTTTAAAAATAATATCAGGAAGTATTACTTTACTGAGAGGGTAGTGGATGCATGGAATAGCCTTCCAGCTGAAGTGGTAGAGGTTAACACAGTAAAGGAGTTTAAGCATGCGTGGGATAGGCATAAGGCTATCCTAACTATAAGATAAGGCCGGGAACTAATGAAAGTATTTAGAAAATTGGGCAGACTAGATGGGCCGAATGGTTCTTATCTGCCGTCACATTCTATGTTTCTATGTTTCAGGAATAGAGGATCCAATATCTGATGAGAAGGAGCATGAAAACCAGACTCTGATGTTCTTGAATAAGGGATCCAATCTATGCAGAGAAGGAGCAGGAGTACATGACACTGGTGTAAGGGAATAGGGGATTCAATCTCTGCAGAAAAGGAGCAGGAGAACCAGATTTTGATTTTAGGGAATAGGGGATCCAATAGCTGATGAGAAGGAGCAGGAGAACCAGGCTCTGATTTTAGGGAATAGGGAATTCAATCTCTGTAGAAAAGGAGTAGGAGAACCAAACGTTTGGTGTAAGGAAGTTGAGATCCAGCCTCTGATGTAACAGATTGAGAGATCCAACACATGACCTGAGCTGGAGAGAGGAGTCTCTGGCACGAGGATAAGGGGGATTGAATGTGTAATGGAGGGGTGATCCTAGTTTGTATGAGGGTACCAGAGGTCCTGGAGATCTAAGTATCTGGGGAGTGGGAACAGAAAATCTAATGTCTGGCAAGTTCCAACCGTACCCCAGTAGAAATATATGGCGTCCTGGCCCATGTGCTTATCCAATAACTTTGCACATAATTCAGACTAGTTTGGTGATGGTACCGTACGTACCATCAAAGTTTGGTGTTTGCACCATACCATCGTAGGTTGATTTTAGCCCATTCTAGTCTGGTGTTAGTGTGCTAGTGTGGGTTACTGAGGTTGGAGTGTGTTACTGTGGTTAATAGTGCATTTGGGAGAGCAGAACGTGGGAACAAAGCCATCTTATAGCCTGTTAGATCCTAGTGATTTACGGTTTCAGGAACAACAAAAGAAGACAGTCATTGCTAATATTGTCAATCGAGAAGTAGAGATTGAATTGCGTGCTGGGCGCTGCGATATTTTCAGTCATGGTTGCTAAGCACCATGCATTCTAAAAGAAGTGTTTCTGCGTTGTCTGTCAAGGTGAGAATGTTGCTACTTTCACAGATCATTCATTTTTCTTTGATATGTTTTTCCGTCAGTTGAGGTGGAAGGTGACATAGAAAAGAAAGAAGGAGAAGAAAGAGGAGACTTTAAATGAAAAAGTGATTGAAAAGAAAGATTGAAATAAGCCGTCAGGAGCCGAGCGGTAGGAATCCCACTGAGAGCGCACATGCTGGAAACAAGATATGAGTAGATGATAAAAGACCAAAAGAGCTCACAGAGCGATAGAATTGGGCAGAAACTCTTTAATAATTTACAGCTTGTAGAAGGGAAATAAAAAGCCTACAGGGGAGGCAGAGACTCTCGGGACGAAGATTTGGGTTCAGAAACTGCAGAAAAATGTATTGAATATGAAGAGAAGCGATGATAATCAAAGAGTTCTAAAACATTAAACATACTAATCTTGCCGCAGTTTAAACCGCTCCGGGGGGCTCATTTTTTTTAGCTTATTATGCAAAATTATTATCTTTAGTATTGCACCCATTTGTTTTACAAAGAACTGCGCAAACAGAACGCATGTTTAGTACAACTGTAAAACGTAATGCAATGCTTAAAATCTAAACTTTTATTGAATAAATATTGAAACAAACAGATACCCAGTCACGCAATATGGGATTGGCTGGAGACTTTATGTTATGATGCCGGCATTAACGGATGTGTAGTTCCCATTAGTAGGGCAGCCTAGTGATAATAATATGTATGAAAATAATTTAGAGTATATTTAATAATTACATATAAGCTCAATGTGTTACACTCATAATAAATTGTATCACTAAAATAATATTTTAATAAAACCTGCTAAATAAAAAACAGACAGATAAAGGCAAACCCCCGGAGTGACTAATGAGGGGGAGCACGACTGCTGCCCGGAGAGGTTGGCATAGTATCCAAATTGGTTACAATGCTGTGACAGACCTAGGTGCCGGGAATTCTGGGAGAACTCTGGAGCACAGCCGAGGGATCCTGGCTGTGCTTTTTCCTGTGGTGATTTCCTGCAGAGATAAGCAAATTATTATAGATTTTAGCTAATATTCTACTTTAATAATGGCTGGAGAAGCTGACCTGACTAGGGGAGCCTTACTTACCCTGTTGCAGTCTTTCCACAGGGCCCATGGAGCGGACTCCTATGCTTCCCTGCTGCAGGGTGTCTTGCCTGATCCTCAGCCTGTGGTACCAGTGACAGATGTGGCTTCTCCTTGATCTGGAAGACTAGCTCATTGCTCCAGGCCCAAAATCCAGGCTGTCTCCTAGTCCTGTGAGGAGTCCCAGGTGTCATGGTGCCTGAGCGGCACCTCAGTGTGATCGCACCAGATCGGTCACACTAAAGGAGGGAGTGATTACTCACCTTACCTCCAGAACCTCTCCCTCCGTGCAGCTATTAAAACAGGGACCCGGTCCAGTGTGAGATAGGACGCTGGCCGCTGCAAGGCAGTGCTATATAACAACACCGCCCACAATGACGTCACTAGTGATGGAACGTGCGTGCGGCGTCAGGTTTTGGCCGTGCACGCACGTTCTGGGGTTATGGGACCCAAATCAGCTATTAGCAGGGTTTACTGGGTTACTTAAACCCAAACCTGCAGTTGTTCAGTGCCCTGTCGTGGTTTCCTGTTGGTTATCCAAGAGCGCGTTCCTGATACTGTTTATTGGTTATTGATCTTGGCTTGACTTGAATTCCCGTATTTCTGGTATTCCTGACCCTTTGGGTTTGTTCTTACTGTATTTGTTCCTTTCTGTATTCCTGACCTTGGCTCGTTACTGTTTATTCTATTACGTTAAATCCGGCCATTCTAAGGCCCGGTAATACGTTGTTACTGTTTGACTTTGTTACGTGTTTTACTTAATTCTGCGTGTTGGGCCACTGGTTCATCCTGACACCAGGGCAGTACCTGAAGCTTTACTGAATCCGGGACCGACCACTGCTGGTTCGCAGCAAGAAACTCTGAATTACAGGACAAGGAGGAGGCTGGGAAGAAGCTCCAGGCATCAGGGATCCAGGTGTGGGCCTTCTCCACAAGATGGTGGTTCGAGTCGTCAGGATGGTGCTGGATTGTCGGTGAGGTTGCGCAGTCCGCACTCTTCCCTTCTGGATTAACAGAATTTGATAGAGGTGCGTGTGGCCGCACGCTCCATTCGACAAAATGACATTCGGCAGTCTCCATGGGGCACTTGCGTGACGTCCGTTCGGGAAGTTTTGCTGAAATCACACACCTTTGCTTCGGAAAAAAGTCCCGAATTGAACCGAATAACCAGAGTACGAGAATTGGAATTACGCGAACGGAGTTGGTCTAAAGGCATTCAGGAAACTTTGAATACCGAAGGCACACATATGCTAGTTTGGGAGGTTGAAAACGCCAAACGCAGACAAATGGACGGTGTTCGGGAGAGTGAAAGTAGATAAAAGGAAGGCGTTAGGGAGTCGGAGGATGTTCGCATGGCGAATTTTGGTGCTCATCCCATTTGATTCAAATGAGAGCGCCTGTTTGGGGGCCGAACAGAGAGGCCATTCAGGAGATTTTTGATAGTTTTAGAAATCCCGCCGAATGTCTGCTTCAAGTGCAAGTCGGCTGGGATAGCGGAGTATTCTGGTCCATTTGGTGGTTCAGAGAGTGGTCAGATCTGACTCTGCTTCAGACCAGTGACTATAATTGTGCTCGCATTTGGCAATCTGCTCAGTCTCAGACAGGGCAAGAAGCGGAAATTCTTATTGGTAGGTTTTACAGGGGTTTTTATTAATCCATGTGAAGCGTCTTCTGAGGCATCGTTTTCGCCAAATTTATCGTCGGTTCGTGGTAAAAAAAAAGCTGTCTTATCAGATAAGTTGAGAAAGGAAATAGACTTGGACCACATGGCGGGCCCCTTTTCATACCTGTCATTTGACAACTTGCAGGTATCTCCTTTAGATTTGGTCCCTTATGAAGAAGCGGGCGCTTATTTTATCATCTGTCCTTCCCCGTTGGAATGTCGGTTAAAGATGATATATTAAAGAATGATATTCAGGTTCGGTATGTATGCTTTAAAAGGGCATTGCAGTTGGTGTGCAACGCAGGGCAAGGCGTCCTGCTAGCAAAATCCAATATCCAGTTTTAAGGCGACTTCTTTTTCGACATGTGCCTTTCCTTGGGCTGCTCCATTTCGTGTTATTATTTTGAGTTGTTTAGTTCCTTTATAGAGTAGTTCGTATAGCGTGTGTCGGGTAGTTTTTCTCGACAACTTCTTCTTCGTCGGTCCAGCAGATTCTCTGGCATGCCTAGCCTTGTTAGGTAAATTTTGGGAGGTTATATAGCTTAGTTGCTTCATCTAAGTGTTGCTTCTAAGTGTTTGGTTGGAGATATTCTGGAGAGTTTTACAGAAGCTTCAACTGTCTAAGAGTTGTGCTAAGAGCTTTCTTTTCTACTGTTACAGGTAAGATTAATATGTAGGAAAAGGTTACTGATTGCACAAGGTTTGAATTCCTGTTGGTAATTATAAGGCATTTGATTTGATTAAGCTAGTTACTTGCTGTTGATTGCTGGTTAATTAGCTATTGTTTGCAAATAAGCAGAGGCCTACCCAGGTGTTAAACATTCCTAGTGGGCGGTGATTTTAGGAGTTATATAAGGCTTGGTCTCATTAGCTTGTCTAATATAGCTGCTTCATCTAAGTGTTGCTTCTAAGTGTTTGGTTGGAGATATTCTGGAGATAAACTGGAGGTAATGTGAGATATTCAGGAGGATAAATAAGTTAAGATTTGTTTGATTTAAATTATTCTCCTCATTGGAATGGCAGACTTAGTTCAGTGTAATAGTTGCTATGCATTTGTTTCACGTTCCACTTTTTGGAGGTTTGGTTGTTGTCTAATCTGTAGACAGTTCTCTATCTTGCGGCAGGAGATTGTATTTTTGAAGTCTGAGATTTGTAAATTATCTGGTGAACAAACTCAGACTGGAACTGCTGCAAAGCCACTGCCGCAGAGACATACTAGGAATGGCAGATGGATTACTGTAGGATCTGGTAGACTTAGAGTTGTGGATAAAAGGCATATTGCACAGTCTGTTGCTCTACATAATTCATTTTCTGCACTTTCAGAGTGTAATGGTGTTGTGGAGAGAGACACTGAGGCTAGTGGTGTTGTGGAGAGAGGCACTGAGGCTAGTGGTGTTGTGGAGAAGGGTACTGAGGCTAGTGGTGTTGTGGAGAAGGGTACTGAGGCTAGTGGTGTTGTGGAGAGAGGCACTGAGGCTAGTGGTGTTGTGGAGAAGGGTACTGAGGCTAGTGGTGTTGTGGAGAAGGGTACTGAGGCTAGTGGTGTTGTGGAGAGAGGCATTGAGGCTAGTGGTGTTGTGAAGAGGGGCACTGAGGCTAGTGGTGTTGTGGAGAAGGGTACTGAGGCTAGTGGTGTTGTGGAGAGAGGCATTGAGGCTAGTGGTGTTGTGAAGAGGGGCACTGAGGCTAGTGGTGTTGTGGAGAGAGGCACTGAGGCTATTGGTGTTGTGGAGACCGGCTTGGAGACTATGGTGAGGCCTAATAGAAAGCAGTTGTTGTTTGGGGATTCCATCATAAGAGGTGTGGAGATGGACAACGGTGGTCTTGTGAGGTGTCTTCCCGGAGCTACTGCTCACAGAGACAGGAGACGTATCTGTAATATTCTTAAGCAAGCAAAGCAGGAAGGGGAATTGGATGTACTTGTCCATCTAGGGACAAATGACTTGGCTTGCAATGAGGTTTCAGAGGTTAAGGAAGTTTTTAGTGTTTTTGCCAATGATATAAGGCAGGTTGCTTCCACACTGTCATTCTCTGAAGTTCTGACTGTGCATAACACTCAGAACGACAGGCGAATGCGTATTAGGGACTTTAATTTGTGGCTTGGTGAATGGTGTCGGGAGCAAGGATTTGGCTTTATTTCTCATGGTAGCTCTATTTGGAATGGAGATAAGCTGTAAAAAAAAGATGGTTTGCATCTTTCTCAAAAGGGAACAAATGTTCTCAGTGAGCAGTTCAGAGGTTTTGCTAGGGTGTATTTAAACTAGGAGGGGGGGGCAAAAGGGTGATAAAACATCAATCCAATTGTCCCCCAAAACAAGGACAGAAGGTGCCTGTAGCAAGTGTGTTTAAAAATGATAAGCTTAGAGTCATGTCTACAAATGCTCGCAGTTTAGGGAATAAGATCCATGAATTTGTGGCAATAATGGCAACTGATAGTGTAGATTTAGTCGCTGTTACTGAGACATGGTACAATGAGAAAAATGACTGGGACATAGCAATACCAGGGTACTCTTTATAGGAAAGATAGGGAAGGCAAGAAAGGGCGAGGGGTGGCCCTGTATGTGAAGGACAGCATAAAATCTAGCCTAATAAAAGTTAGTGAGGCAAACATAGAGTCCGTTTGGGTTACGTTAGAAATTGGTAATCACACAGTAACTCGTGTAGGTGTGATTTATAGGACCCCAGGACAAATTGAAGAATTAGATCATCTAATAGTAGTGATGTCCCGAACGGTTCGCCACGGACGGCGAACATAAACATAAACTTTGACCCTGTACCTCCAGTCAGCAGACACATTCCAGCAGCAGACCCTCCCACCTCCTGGACAGCATCCATTTTACATTCATTGTGAAGCTGCATTCAGCTCAATACATTGCGGGGTCTTTTGTTTCTCATCTAGGAGGTCGGCCGTTCTTCCCGCCCGGGTCTCGCTAGGCCGCAGTTTTCCAGCATCTGGTTTTCAGTCTCTGTGGGCCACTCGATCGCACGGGCAACAGTCCGGTGTGCTTTGAACTTTCTTGGGTCCCTTTTAGGCGTCGGTGAGCCCGTGGTTTTGTCGTTTTAATGTAGTTTTAGGAGAGGAGCTCACCGATCATGCAACCGCTCAGTATGGCGTCCAGGCCCCGCCCCCCTTCCCTGCCTTCTAAATACACACACACACGCACATTCACTGATAGATACGCATACACTAGCTAACAGACATACACACACTCACTAACAGACACACAAAAACTCACTAACAGACACACACACACTAACAGACAAACACTCACTAACAGACACACACACACACTCACTAACAGACACACACACAGACATACACACACTCACTAACAGACACACACAGACACACACACTGACACACACTAACAAACAGACACACACACTCACTCACATTAACACACTCACTTTTTTAACCCCCAGCCTCCTTACCTTTGGGAATGCTGGGGGTGGGTTCTCCCTTTTCCTGTGATCTAGTGGGGCTGCTGGGAGGTAGGGCGAGCGGTGCTGGGGAGGGAGACCTTTCCCCTGAGCGCTCTGCTCATCTCCCTCACGCGCCGCAGAGTGATGCCGGGAGCCGGAATATGATGTCATATTCCGGCTCCCAGCATGACTCTGTGACGCGTGAGGGAGCTGAGCAGAGAGATCATTGAAAAGAGCTCCCTCGCCAGCACCACCCGCCCGACCGACCAGCTGCCTGGCTTATCAGTTAGCCGCAATACTAACAAGACATTTGCCCTGGGCATTTGGGGTGTCTTTTTTTGCCGCCCCCTTGAAAGTGCCTTGTTTGCCACACGGCTAATACGTCCCTGAGCTGTGAGACAGGGAGACAGTGGGAACAATCTCTCTATACAGCAGAATCAAACTGGAAGTAGTTTTTTTGGTGATTTTAAAGAATTTTCGGTTATGTCCCTCCTTGTGATTTGCATCATGTGATGTCATGCATGCATAATTAATTATGCAAATTAGTATGGCCGGTATTTTTTTTCAAGAAAGGTGGCAACCCTAGCCAGACATGAGAACAGGTTGATTTCTAAGTGATTCTCAGCTTTGAGCCTGACCGACAGACACATTATATCGCTGTATAATATCCACGTTTTACGCATTGAATATGAAATCACAGAATCCTCCCGTTATGGCAGTGTTTCAGAACTCTGTCCCTTTGTCCTTATTTCGCATTATTGGGAATCCAGGAAGTTTCAATTTATCTTACGTGGTTTATTGGGTGTAAAAGTCCCATTCGTTTAAGATTTAAATTTCCCGACACTTTATTTCAGACGTCCCCTTCGCAGGAACGTGCAACATTTCATTACCACGCTTCGGCAGATTAAAGTTTAGCTCGATAATTGTTTTCAAACTTTTCCACAAGATAAATTATTATAATCACATTTAATTGTGTCTGTGTGTTATGAGAAGACGCTGCCACAATTAACCAAGGCCACCGTGCTGCAAATGAACATAATTATATCTGCAGATTACTGAAAACGTGTTTCTTTCTTTTTGTGATTGCCAATGCTATATTCATTCCAATAATCAGGGGGCCCTGTTTGTTATCCTGCCACACAGGGTGTGGGCAGAAAGTAGAATCTTGGGCACATTGGTGGATCTGTGGATATAGGAGGTCTGTCACTGTTGGTTTATCATGGCTTCTGTCCGAGCTGGGAGCTCTTCGATGGGAAAATGGAGCTAATTTCACCAAACGCTATTCAGAATAGTGCCTTAATCCTTCCTGTACCTCCCCCACATTGTTTAAGCAGATATTATTCATTTTTACGGACATTTATTCCTTGAAATCATCATTAGATGATCAGCCATCCAGGGTCGGACACAGGAAGACATGGCAAATCTGTCTAATGTGCTGACAAATCCAATTTATTCTCACTCTGGCCTCAAATTGTACTCTGGATCTCAGCAGCATCCAATGTGCCTGATTCTAGATATTGAGAATAGTAGTGGGGCGTGGATAACATCTCGAATATTAGGGGACACAAATCCCAGAGAGAAGATGCTTTCTAACTGTTGGCAAACGGTGAGATGTCCTCTCTCTTTGTTCTTTACTGCTCTTCTCATTGCGTTCACTGTTACTGGATCAACTTTACTGATCTCCCCATGTTTAGTGCCTCACTTGGGACAAAACTAGCCCATATTGTTACTGTTTATACTTTTATTGGTTACCGTTTATTCATAATATATAGTTTATTTATAGAACCTAGTTGATTTATACTTTTCTTGGTAAGAGTGTATTTATATAATATAGTTTATACTTTTATTGTTAATAGTTTATTTATATTGTATGGTCTGCTGTTTCCGAGTGTCTATCTGCAAAGTATCTACGTAAGCGATCTCCAGAAAAGGAGACCAGTTTTAGAGACCATTATGGGTGAAGTCCTGAGATTCAGCACAGTTCCTTTGGACTGGCAGAAGTCAGAAACTCTTAAGGCCATGGCGACTATAAAAGACTTTTCCATCCAGAGAACATTACACACATGATAGTAAATCACTCCTTTGTTTGCTTTATGGGTTATAATGGACTCTAGCAAACAGATTCCTGGGGGTTAAAGTGGCCAATGATATTTCTGCTGCTAGTGGTGACACAAACAGTAGTTTCTTCAGTCAGTTGGTGAAATTTAAATTTGATGAAAATATTTTACAGAATTTCTCGACAGATCTTTTTACTTTCTCTGCTACGTAAAATCTGCTTTAAAATGATTTTACCATTGACCTATTTCCAACGCTATACTTTTCAGTACCAACTTTCCTTGTCACTTCTCTGGAAATCAAAAATGTGGAATAAAACAATAAAAATAACTTGCAATACATGTTTTTCATGTGACGCTGCTGAGTTTAAAAGAAAACAAAAAACGCAAGGCACCATGTGAGGTGAATGCGTGTGTGTCCTGAGAGTAACCTACAGGGGGTAACCCGAATATATTTTATGAAACAACAAAGAGTGTGATCCAGGGACAACTGTCCATAGCGCACAGAGGGGATACCTCAGAGTCTAGATTAAATTAAATATAATTCAATATAAAAAAACTATACTTTATTGAGTTCCAAACAGAAAAATAAATAATGACGGAATAATGATGGAATGAGAAAAAAAGGAGAAGAAAAAATCACTCTAATAAAACAATAAAAGGGAGAGAGTAGCTTCCTAGGGGGCGGGGCTGTATAAGCTTCAAAGTGTCCTAATAATTGTCTAGGCTGAGGAACTAATGATAAGGAGAGAGGGGGTCTAGGAAAAGCAGATTGGATTTGTGATAAACAACAAATCCCTTAAAACAAGATATTACAGGAACCTAACAAAATGATTCGTTGCATAGCCAGATTCGATGCGGGATGGGACATGGCTAAGAAAACTCTGGGTAGATTCTGGCCACTCTTAACGCAGGATCCACATTTGAAGGAAGTTATACCCTCCATGGTATCCATTACAGCTAGAAGGGGTCGAAACTTAAAGGAGGTGCTGGTGCCTAGTCACTTCTCAACATCTAAATCAACTAAGAAAAGTTGGATTACTGTCAATGGCACCTACCAATGTGGAGGATGCATGGCATGTCGGTTTATAGCCAAGGGGTCCAAGACACTGACTGACTCCACAAATACAGTAACTGTAATACCTCAGGGGTTGTATACCTACTGAATTGTAAGTGTGGTATGAAGTATGTGGGGAAAATCATATTCCCCTTAAAAAGGCGTATAATGGAACATGTTCATTTGGTAACATCTGAAAAAGATACCCCTGTTGCTAGACATGTCAGACACTACCACAAGGATTCCCCCAAGTGCATTAAATTTGCAGAGATAATTTTTAGTTGCAGTTGGTATTGGAATAGGAGGGAACCTAATACGAGGGGTTTTGCCTCTACTTCACTTCATCTATAAATACTGAGATTGATCTATACTTGTCCTGTTTTTTATTATTATTTTTTATTTGTTTACAAGTAAATAGTATATCTCCATCATTGAAAAATCCATGTTGTACAATGAATCATTTAGACTTTGACTTACCGTATATACTCGTGTATAAGTCGATCTCATGTATAAGTCGAGTGCAGTTTTGTGACCAACAATTGTGAAATATGCTATGCCTCGTGGATAAGTCGAGGGTAAAACTTGGGGCTATGAAATTCTGTGATTTTTATAATTATATACACACACACACACTCATACAAACACACATTCTGCATTATATACACACACACACTCATACAAACACACACTGCATTATACACACACACTCTGTGTATATAATGCAGAGTGTGTATATAATGCAGAGTGTGTATATAATGCAGAGTGTGTGTTTGTGTAGTGTGTGTGAACTGGGTGGGGGGAGGGCATTTTTATTATTTTAATTTTTTTTTTATATTTTATTTTTTGTCCCCCCCTACCTGCTTGTTAACTGGTCAGGGAGGGGGGCTATCTTAATCCCTGGTGGTCCAGTGGCATGGGCTGTGAAGTGGGGGGGCCGGCAGGAAGCATTTACTTACCTTTCCTGCAGCTCCTGTCAGCTCCCTTCTCCTCCGTTCCGGTCAGCTCCACTGTAAGTCTCGCGGTCTGGTTGCCGCGCGGATCGTTGCCATGGCTCTGACGGCCGCGGCTCTCTAAGTTGCCATAATACAGACAGTGACTCGAGTATAAGTCGAGTGGGGGTTTTTAAGCACAAAAAATGTGCTGAAAAACTAGACTTATACTCGAGTATATACTGTATTACCTTTTCCTTGCCAGCCCAGGTTCCAGGTAGCATAATGGCCAAGTATATTCCTGACATAACTGTCAGTGTTGGAAGCAGGGCCGGACTGGGAAAAAAATTAGGCCCGGGCATTTTTCAATTAGAGCGGCCCCCTAAGAAGGGGGCGGGGCCAGAGAGTGTGTGTTTTGTCATCACTAATGACAAGCACGCCCGCTCTCAAAGTGAGCATGTTGGTTCAATGCGCAGAGCCCCGCTGAAGAGCTCTGGCTTTAGAAAAAGGCCCTGAATTTGTTCTGCCCAGCGCAAGCAAATGTAATAACATGCATGCGCTGTGTTTGCTTTTAAATTGTCTCTGGAGTCTCCACAAGTGGGATACCAGAGGACAAATGGAAAGTGCATGGTGCATGTGTTTGGAGCCTGCTTGTGGGACTGCCTGTGTGTAGAGTGTGGTGTGGTATTGTGTAAATAGGTCAATTTAATTTGTGTTTGTGGTGTAATATGTGTGGCTAGGGGCTGTGGAGAGTGTGTGTATAGGGGGCATAGTGTTATAGGGGATGCAGCGAGTGTGTGCATACGGGCTGAAGTGTGTGTGTATAGGTGACATAGTGTGTGTAGGGGTTGCAGAGAGGGTGTGTTTAGAGAATGTTGTATGTGTTTGCTGACAAGGAATTTAGTGTGTGTGTGTAGGAGATCTACTGTGTAAAGGACCCAGTGTGTGTGTGTGTAGAGGATTAAGAGTGCATATAGGGTAAGGGATCTAGTGTGTATCTGGAGCGTAATGTGTGTAGTGGTGCAGTGTGAGGGGTGCTGTAGTGTGTGTGTGTGTATGTATATATATATATATATATATATATATTTGGACTTATTGTATGTGTGAGGGGCACAGTGTGTGTATGTAAGAGGGGTGCTGTGTGTGAGGGTGTTTTTATCTGCTGTCACATTCTAGGTTTCTAATTTTCTTTGTCTGTTAACTCACTGAGGGTTATTTTATAAATATATGTGTGTGCTGTATATGTGTGGGAGTGTGCTGTGTGTGTGAGTGGGGGTGCGCTGTGTGTGTCTGGGGGTGCTGTGTGTGTCTGAGGGTGCTGTGTGTGTCTGGGTGCTGTGTGTGTCGGGGTGCTGTGTGTGTCTGGGGGTGCTGTGTGTGTCTGGGTGCTGTGTGTGTCTGGGGTGCTGTGTGTGTCTGGGGATGCTGTGTGTGTCTGAGGGGTGCTGTGTGTGTCTGGGGTGCTGTGTGTCTGTCTGTGTGTGTCTGAGGGTGCTGTGTGTGTCTGGGTGCTGTGTGTGTCTGAGGGTGCTGTGTGTGTCTGCAGGGTGCTGTGTGTGTCTGGGTGGTGTGTGTCTGAGGGTGCTGTGTGTGTCTGGGGTGTTGTGTGTGTTTCTGGGGGTGCTGTGTGTGTCTGGGTGCTGTGTGTCTGTGCTGTGTGTCTGGGGTGCTGTGTGTGTCTGGCTGCTGTGTGTCTGTGCTGTGTCTGAGGGTGCTGTGTGTGTCTGAGGGTGCTGTGTGTGTCTGGGTGCTGTGTGTGTGTCTGGGTGCTGTGTGTGTCTGAGGGTGCTGTGTGTGTCTGGGGGTGCTGTGTGTGTCTGGGTGCTGTGTGTGTATGAGGGTGCTGTGTGTGTCTGGGTGCTGTGTGTGTCTGAGTGTGCTGTGTGTGTCTGAGGGTGCCGTGTGTGTCTGAGGGTGCCGTGTGTGTCTGGGGGGTGCTGTGTGTGGCTGAGGGTGCTGTGTGTGTCTGAGGGTGCTGTGTGTGTCTGGGGTGTGCTGTGTGTGTCTGAGGGTGATGTGTGTCTGTCTGGGTGCTGTGTGTCTGTCTGGGGGTGCTGTGTGTGTGAGTGAATGTATTTTTTATTTAAATTTAAATATATTTGTTTTATTAATAAAAAAAAATTATATCCCCCCTTTCTTACCTTTATCCTGGGGGGGGAGAGGAGATCCGTTCTGCCTAGGGGGTGGGGAGCCATGCTGCCTTCCCTGGTGGTCCAGTGGTGAGAGTGAACTCTAACCTGCAGGTTAGAGTTCACTCTTGCGCGGTCTGAGCGTTGCCGCGGTAACCGCGCCAAGCTCAGAATCCCGCGAGAGGACCCGGCGGAGCTGCTGGATCTCCTTCCCTCCCTCTCTCCCCAGCCTGCGGCCGCATCTCCATGCCTCTGGGCTGGTGAGGGAGATCTTTGATCTCCCCACTGGCCCATGGAGGCACATAGCAGGGCCGGCGCTCGGATAGCGCTGGCCCTGCAGGGGCTGGCCGGGGAGATCCTGTGATCTCCCTGCCGGCCTCAGCCCAAAGCCATCGCGGTCCACCGGGCATTTGCCCTGTATGCCCGATGGCCAGTCCGGGCCTGGTTGGAAGTGTTTAACCATTCATCAAGTGTACATCTTGGCATAGTCCACGATAGTGACTATGTATTAGCCACTGAATTGGACCTTTAATGTCAGTCTGTATCACTGCAGGCATTTACCCCGCTATTTCTAGTTAAATAAACTACCATATGGTTCTTTAGCTTCAGTTGGTATTGAGAATCCACTACGAGGGGTTTTGTCTGTCGACATGTCTACAAGGGGCGTGCCTATGTTATCAAGTCAGGTCCGTCAACCGATACGCCCATAATGGGCGGGACTACAAATGGGTCTACGCCCATAGTAGTCACCAGATGATGGGCTTTACTCCTCTCCTCCTTTTTTAGCGCAGAATTTTCGTCCGCCCACTGGCAGGGTTTGGAGCGTACAGACTCCGTCCTCCCTACATTAAACAGCATTATGTACTAGACGGGTCATTGCCTTTGATAAAGGCGCTTTTGCAGCGCCGAAACGCGTTAGGCGTTATGTTCTTCGTTATTTTGATTTAATCACGGTCGCTTTTTTATTTTAGTTGAGCACTTGTCTTCTGGATGGGGTGTTGTCCTTATTAGAAGGCTGACAATATGATGGTCGTTTAGGTGCAGACAGCGAGACACTCATTATATTCAGTGTACTAGTGAGATAGGACGTCTGTTTAATCCTGTGTAAGCTATCTGATTAATAGACAGAGAAAGCACCACTCAACATGCTGGGGGATGATCCTAACGATTACGCAAGCCAACCCCTGGATGGTACAATAAGGGGATGGCTTCATCTCTCACAAGACGCAGTCACTGATTAGTTAGGAGGTCTCCAATATTAACCTCCTGTCTTCAATATTTGTCTGACTTTATTGGTTCGAGAGGGTTATTTTGTACTATATAGTGTTTCGATACAGATCTGTTATTTTGCAGCTTTGATACAGTATCTGGTTGACCTGGTCACAAATCCAACCTGCTTTTCCTAGACCCCCTCTCTCCTTATCATTAGTTCCTCAGCCTAGACAATTATTAGGACACTTTGAAGCTTATACAGCCCCGCCCCCTAGGAAGCTACTCTCTCCCTTTTATTGTTTTATTAGAGTGATTTTTTCTTCTCCTTTTTTTCTCATTCCATCATTATTCCGTCATTATTTATTTTTCTGTTTGGAACTCAATAAAGTATAGTTTTTTCTATTTAATTATATTTAATTTAATCTAGACTCTGAGGTATCCCCTCTGTGCGCTATGGATCACACTCTTTGTTGTTTCATATGCTGAGTTTTAGATAAATGGCGTGACCATGCAGCTCATTCCTGGCACACTTTAAATCACACACAGAATAAGATATAGTACAGCGCTACGGAATTTTGCTGGCGCTATATAAATAATAAAATAGAATTTAAAAAATATTCCATTTAACTGGGTTTATTAAAATACATTGGGGGCCTCCCCAGAGCAGGTTAAAAATATGAGGAAGAAATAGGAAGGGAAAAAAAATGAATTTCTATTTAATAACAAAAACAGGAGAGGAGGTGTCACTAAATCACCTAAAGAACAAAATAGGGGGCGATTCTCTAACAGAATGGGATAAAATATACGAACAATGAAAAAACATCCTGCATTAGAAGTGATTAATACACAAGAGATTAGTGGAGCGCTGATAATGGTTGTTACCCTTTGTCTACCTAAAGAAAACAGAAGAAAAAAAAGACAGGATAGTCTGTAACTTAGAAAGTGCTAAAGGAAGGCCGTGGCTTCGACACTGAAGAGAGCAGACGCATGTCGGCTTAGCTCCCGCAACTTATAACTAACATTCTGTTTCTCGCGTGTCTAGACACCCTGATTGTACCTGAGCTTGGGTCTAGCATGGGGAAGAAGGCTAAGAAACTGAAAACGCTTGCAGGAGGAGGCTCCTGTGACATCAGTGACCCCCTGCAACCGCGGCCTAGGCCTAAAATGGCGGCATAGATCCCCCAACTTCTCAACGCTCCTGATGACACACTTCATTCATAGGGTCTAATCACTCCTCAACTGGAGGAAGACCTGTCTAAGGTGGATATCAAGGCTCTAGTGAACAATGAGGACAACATTTCCTCCATAGCCTAAAAGCAGACAGGCACCAAAGAAATGTTAAAACAATTCCAGGAATCCCACAGATCAGAATTGATACCTTGGATGATGCACGGAGACGCAATAACCTCAAAATTAGGGGTATTGCTGAATACGTTGACGAGCACGAACTGCCTTATTTTCTCAGACGCCCATTGGCTACTCTTCTGCCCCAACATTCTGCAAAAGGCATCTTGCCAAATGAAACAGGGCACCGACTGTCCCTCATGATGCCATGCTACGCTTCCCACTGCTTCGTGATAAGCTGGCATTACAGGATCGATTCCATGGTTTACTGATTGCTGGCGTTAACTGTCACAGTCTGAAAGTGCGGAGTGCTTTCCGAGCTGTGTAGAACCAGTCTGGGTCTTGCTTTTCTTGTATAGACAGAAGAGAACTGATTGCTGGTGAGCTATAGATTGAATAATAAAAGCCGTTACCTTCTCTAATAACGCACAGAATAAAAAGGTGGGTTTTGACCCCAGGTGAGAGATCCCACGACTTTGCAACATGATTGGTGCTTCTTATACAGGTGATTGGCATTGTGGTATCTCCATTCTCTTTATATGGGCCTTAAGACCTAGGGTAACCATGGTAACACAAGTCTCTTCATATGACCCAGATCTAAAAGGTAACCACAGCAACTCTGTTCATTTCATATGGCCATAAAGCCTAGGGCAGCCGTAAAACCTAAACTCTGTTCATGTGACCCCAAAAAGTTATTGTACCCAAAAATAAACTGCACAGTAACCATGCCAATGAGCTGTTATATAACAAGCTGTAATAACACAATAAGCTGTAATAATACATTAAATATTAATCATATAAAAAACTGTTATAATACAGAGAGCTGTAATAATAAAATGAATTAAATAATAACAAAATCTAATAAAACACTGAGCTGTAATAAAACAATGAGCTGTAATAATACAATGAGCTGTCATAATACAATAAGCTGTAATAATACACTGAGCTGTAATAAAACAATGAGCTGTAATAAAACAATGAGCTGTAATAATACAATGAGCTGTCATAATACAATGAGCTGTCAATACAATAAGCTGTCATAATACAATAAGCTGTCATAATACACTGAGCTGTAATAATACAATGAGCTGTAATAACACAATGAGCTGTAATAATACACTGAGCTGTAATAATAGAATAGGCTGTAGCAATAGAATGAGCTGTAATAATACACTGAGCTATAATAATACAATAAGCTATAATAATACAATGCGCTGTAATAAAACAATGAGCTGTAATAATACACTGAGCTGTAATAATAGAATAGGATGTAGCAATAGAATGAGCTGTAATGCTACAATACGCTGTAATAATACATTACGCTGTAATAATACAATGCGCTGTAATAAAACAATGAGCTGTAATAATACAATGAGCTGTAATAATAGAATAGGCTGTAGCAATAGAATGAGCTGTAATAATACAAAGAGCTGTACTAATACACTGAGCTGTAATAATACAATGAGCTGTAATAATAGAATAGGCTGTAGCAATAGAATGAGCTGTAATAATACAAAGAGCTGTACTAATACACTGAGCTGTAATAATACAAAGAGCTGTACTAATACACTGAGCTGTAATAATACAATGAGCTGTAATAATAGAATAGGCTGTAGCAATAGAATGAGCTGTAATAATACAAAGAGCTGTACTAATACACTGAGCTGTAATAATACAATGAGCTGTAATAATAGAATAGGCTGTAGCAATAGAATGAGCTGTAATAATACAAAGAGCTGTACTAATACACTGAGCTGTAATAATACAATAAGCTGTAATAACACAATGAGCTGTAATAATACACTGATCTATAATAATACAATAAACTGTAATAATACAATAAGCTGTAGCAATACAATGAGCTGTAATAATACACTGATCTATAATAATACAATGAGCTGTAATAATACACTGAGCTGTAATAATACAATAAGCTGTAGCAATACAATGAGCTGTAATAATACACTGATCTATAATAATACAATGAGCTGTAATAATACAATGAGCTGTAATAATACAATAAGCTGTAGCAATACAATGAGCTGTAATAATACAATACATGCCGTCTGGTTTCATAAGACTCTGTCCTCTGTGTGAGTTCAGTCTGCCAAGAGATACTATATGTCTTAAAACATCACAAAATTCTAATATTTTTATTGTCACATTGAATTGTAGGTCTGGATCTGGCCGTGAATAACAGGGTGTAATTGCTATCTGTAGAATATTACATATTCTATATGTTCCTATTTAAATCCATATTAAGGTGTGGCTGTCTAATGGGTTAAAAAGAACAGATGGTGTTGGCTATTCTGTACCATGAGGACTCTGGAATGTGCTGTATAGGGTGAATGGGTGTAGGGTCCTTATACGGGGAGTTTCCTTATGTGGCCAGAGTCTAAATTAAACATTATGAGGTAATTTGGCCTGTAAAGGAGGAGAACAAAGGACCACGCGATCTCTTCCTCCTACGATCCGCTCTCCTCTCCTGGTGTGTTCCTGACTTGTTGATATTAAGATCTCTCACTCTCTGTAACGTCGTTAAGAAATCCCATCGGTTAAGTATATTATTGTTCGCTTTTGAAGTAGAATAAATACGTATTTTTTATAAAGAACGTCAGATTGCGTATTAGTACTTTTTGGTTAATATAGAAGTATATTAACCTGGCAGGCCTTTAACCAAAGACTTATTTAACTGAGAAAACACAGACCACTTATTACACTGACTCAGGCAAGAGGCGCAAGATATGATTTAATTACTGTCTGATATT
Organism: Pelobates cultripes; assembly: GCA_933207985.1. Classification (NCBI taxonomy): domain Eukaryota; kingdom Metazoa; phylum Chordata; class Amphibia; order Anura; family Pelobatidae; genus Pelobates; species Pelobates cultripes. The sequence goes on from OW240918.1 coordinate 1,350,297, forward strand.
GATTAACCATAACAGTTATACATAACTGGTCCCTTGTAGACAGAGAGTGTCAGTTGACGCGCTTTACTTCTCTTTATAAAACTCAGTGAAAAAGATATGTCGTATCTTTCTCACTCATTTATTTGAGTGGAGAGCCAGCATTGAAGTTGTTTTGGTTGTTTTGGTGCCCGGAGTGTCCATTTAAATATGGCGTTTATTTTCCAGTGGGATGTAGAGGGAGTTTGCAGTCTCTAATTTAATTTGTGGTATTCACCCCCGCCCATCCTCCCCACCCCCAGTTTAATAATCTGCCTTAGGTCATGTCATTTTCCTTGTCTCCGATAGTTAATGCATTTAGACCCTCTGTTATCCCAAATGCTTATCATTAGTAGGAAGCCTTATTCAGCCATCATTTACACCTTGGGACCAACATTGAATATCTCAGTGTGGGCAGAGTTTTGTATCAAATTGTTGCACATACAGGATCCTTCACTGATGTGGTCATGGTATGAGGACAGATACTTTAAATCCTATAACTATATCTTGGGCACCGCAGGCTGTGGAAGGTTATGCTAACTCTAACAGACAATACATTGGACACCAGCTAAAGCAATATTATGCCAACTGTAACTGTCCTGTAGTGAATGCTATTCCATTGGAACCAAATTACAACACATTGTATCATTGCAGCTTATTGTATTATTACAGCTCAGTGTGTTATTACAGTTTATTGTATCATTACAGCTTATTGTATTATTACAGCTCAGTCTTTGCAAGGCCGGTGTTCTGGTCAATTGCTGCCTCTTGAGTTTGTCTCCACTGAGCTAAACAACCAGGAAGTAACGGGACCGGTTATCTGATTGACAGTCGGGGGAGTGTAACCAGGATAATTTATATAATAGAGAAGATTTATAATGCACAGTTATATGTACCTTGATACAGAGTAATGTGGAGGGTCTGTCCCTTCTTGGACACTAAAATAAGCTGTACTGGTACATTTTCTCCTTATGGAAGAAGGAGGATGCCTCAATCCAGAAATCAGGATAAATTGTCTTTATTACAATGAAAAGGACATGGGGCTAGAACATACGGGGTAGTGATGGTCCTTTTTCTCCTCCCCTGTATGTCCTAACTGAATGTCTTTCAGTGTGTGTTTGTGTGCAGGGGATATTCGATGTCTGGACAGCAGGAGATATTTGATGTCTGGACAGCAGGGGATGTTCGATGACTGGATAGCAGGGGATATTTGATGTCTGGACAGCAGGAGATATTTGATGTCTGGACAGCAGGAGATATTTGATGTCTGGACAGCAGGGGATAGTTGATGGATGGACAGCAGGAGATATTTGATGTCTGGACAGCAGGGAGTGTTCAATGACTGGACAGCAGGGGATGTTCGATAGCTGGATAGCAGGAGATATTTGATGTCTGGACAGCAGGGGATATTCGATGACTGGACAGCAGGAGATATTTCATGTCTGGACAGAAGGGAATATTCGATGGCTGGACAGCAGGAGATATTTGATGTCTGGACAGCAGGCGGTGTTCGATGACTGGAAAGCAAGGGGTGTTCGATGACTGGACAGCAGAGGATATTCAATGTCTGGACAGCAGGGGGTATTCGGTGGCTGGACATCAGGAGATATTCGATGGCTGGACATCAGGAGATATTCGATGGCTGGACATCAGGAGATATTCGATGGCTGGACATCAGGAGATATTCGATGGCTGGACAGCAGGGCATATCCGGTGGTTAGCCGTTAACATCAATAAATGCCCCCCCACCCCATTGCTCAGTGGGTTTCTAACACTGATCCATTTCAGACACTGAGCCGCAAAGGTTATCTGTGCATTGTGAGTTTCCAGTGAGTTTATTGCATAGTAATGTATGGATTGTATCTAAATGTTAAAATAAATTAATCAAAGAGAACTAGCAGAGTGATACATTTTGCGCGATAATATTGCAGTCGGTTGAAGTTCTCAATTTTCAAATGACATCAAGTAATTCTGCCTGTATAAGTTGGCGACACTCTGCACACGTGTGGTCTGTCTACAGGGGTAACGTCACACGAACAGACAGCGACTGAATTACAGGAACCCCTTAAGGAACATTAAGAAGAGGATGAAATGTCCAAAATTCCCCTGAAGTCAAAGAAAGATAAACCAGGTGGAAAATGAACTCTCTGCTCGCAAACAATAAGGCACAGACATAAGTAGGGCCGCATTCAGGGGGAACAACCAGTACAATGTAAGGGGTCTGAGCAACGAGTAAATTGGGACACTGGGAGGTGACTGACACCCCAGTTCTGTTTGAACTAAATGCTGCTTTTCCAGTCTTGAAACATGGAATTGTTTTTAAGCCCAATATATGTTACAAAATAAATCTATACCCTTCGTTCTGTAAAGAGTGTTAAAGTGAATCCCCTCCAATACAATAATACATAATATAGTATTATTTATATAGTGCCAACAAATTCCGCAGCGCTGTTCAATCATATATCACAGCGATACACAATGTATTCAATGTATAATATTGCGATTTACTCGACTTCTCCTGCTGACTTATGTGATTTAGCCCACGCAGGGCAATTTTCCTCCATGACGCCGACATGTTGGCTTCATTCGGTCACTTTATTCCTACACGCCCTGGTCAGCGCTCGCTATGGACTATCACATAACCCCTGCAGCGTCTAGTGATACGACATCATGATATTTCTATTGGTGCGCTATGACATCACCCGCCTGGGTTTTAGAAGTTCCTGCTGAGAAAATGTCAGCGTTTTATCATTCACTATTTGCTTTTATTTTGTCTCTCTATTGCTGGAATTGATGCAGAATAAGAGAAAATTACTAAAAGTGCTAATTACTCCCCACCTCGTTAAATCGTGTGGGGACAGAAACGATTTCTGGAGAGTTTTAAAATGATAGAAATTAGCTGTAAAGTCCATTCAGAGATTGGGGTGAGATTTGACTTATTATGATGGTATCTGGATCGCCCCCTGCTGATCTCCTGGGGGCATTACAGCTGGGATCTGCAAAGAGAGTCTCCTTGTTAATGCGGCATTGGCAGAATTAATCATGGTACAAAGAATAGTATGCGCTGTCACTGTATGTGCCCTATGCGAAAACAGATTATTAGAAATGTTTTAATGAAAGGTCAGAATCCTGAGCCTCAATAAATGGGAATTCACACCCCCCAGCCGTTCATTCTCTGAGTATTCACACGAGCAGCCTCAGAGAAACACAATTTCATTAACCCCATCACAACCAAAGCAGATATTGTTTGAAAAAAATATTAGCGTAACATTGAAGAGCGATTGTGTTTATTGCTTTCCAGACAAACTTAAAAATGTAAATAATGCAGTTATAACCTATTTATTTCTTTACACCTGTTAGCGCTATATAAATATAATATACATACACTGTATACCTACTGCACTTACTGTACCTCCCTCTACTGTAATGTAACCTGTAAAGTGCTGAGTACACCTGTTAGCGCTATATAAATAAAATATACATACACTGTATACCTACTGCACTTACTGTACCTCCCTCTACTGTAATGTAACCTGTAAAGTGCTGAGTACACCTGTTAGCACTATATAAATAATATATACATACACTGTATACCTACTGCACTTACTGTACCTCCCTCTACTGTAATGTAACCTGTAAAGTACTGAGTACACCTGTTAGTGCTATATAAATATAATATACATACACTGTATACCTACTGCACTTACTGTACCTCCCTTTACTGTAATGTAACCTGTAAAGTGCTGAGTACACCTGTTAGTGTTATATAAATAAATATACATACACTGTATACCTACTGCATTTACTGTACCTCCCTCTACTGTAATGTAACCTGTAAAGTGCTGACTACACCTGTTAGCGCTATATAAATAAAATATACATACACTGTATACCTACTGCACTTACTGTACCACCCTCTACTGTAATGTAACCTGTAAAGTGCTGACTACACCTGTTAGCGCTATATAAATAAAATATACATACACTGTATACCTACTGCACTTACTGTACCTCCCTCTACTGTAATGTAACCTGTAAAGTGCTGAGTACACATGTTGGTGCTATATAAATAAAATATACATACACTGTATACCTACTGCACTTACGGTACCTCCCTCTACTGTAATGTAACCTGTAAAGTGCTGAGTACACCTGTTAGCGCTATCTAAATAACATATACACTGTATACATAATGTACTTCCTGTAAAGTAGTTACAATCTTGTACCTGATATATATTTATATATATTGATATTTTAACTGCTTATTATAATCTATTCATCATTTCAATACAATCACATGTGTGCAGGTAGTGGTTACCATGTAGTGCCACCAACCTTCTTTACCAACCATTCTCCCCCCAATAAAACCTGAGACATTTGTGTGGCATAAAACAGGCCACGGCTTTATTTATAATTTAACAAATATATTTAACCAATAGATAGCCATTTACTAATAATAGCAACATGATATACAATTTAACCGCAGACTTGTCTTTGCCAACCCATTCCAGCACCAAACACGAGTACTCCTGAGCACCTGCCCTCCCCTCTCGTCCTAACCACCACTTGGTCTCAAACTTGGCCGTACCTTACCACCATGCCAACCACTAGCTGGCTTTTGGCTCAGTGGGCACGTTCGATTATCCAACCATTTAACAGAGGTTAGAGGAGGGATCAGCCCCAACCTTCCTTCTTTCTACCTGTACTCTTACCCCAACCCGGATTGGCAAGGACCACGCCACTAGCCCCGCTGCTTTACCCTTAAATCAGGGGACACGACTCCCCAACCACGCCATAGCCTTTTCTAAAACATCCTGTAATGCTAAATTAAATAAATCAAGGCCCACATCGGTAAGATGGACCCCGTCAGAGCGAAAATAGACCACCGCCTCCCGTTCAAAAACGCGGTGCCGCACCGAGAGACCCCCAGTACGGATTACAAACTTTGCAACCCTCTTATTCAATTTAATCCTGCAGTGCCCCATTACCTTCTGATTGCGTGCCCACCTCCAATAATTCTGGGCCACCACCTCAGACCACACTAAACAAACCTTTGGAAACAGAATCATTAAGCACAAGTCTTGCTTGATCATATCCCCCAGGCCTCATACTGGCATTGCACCCAAATCGTTACCCTCAAGGTGTATCACTAAAACACCCGGAACACGCAACAAACTTGCAAGCTGAACTGCTTCCGGAAGCAGCTGTCCCGATCGCATGCCCTGAGTCCCAAACCATCTGATGTCCACCGACTCTGGAGACAGACCGAGACGAGTCCCACTCGGTCGAACCCCCGCACGGAGATGGGCCCAATAGACATAGGAATGCCTGACTAACCAGACCCGTCGGCTGGACCCTGAGGAGAATGAACAGGGAAAAACGCAATCAGCTCGGTCGGGCGCACATAAGACCGAAACCACCCAAAACGAGAAGCCTCCGTTGCCACCCCAATCCGGAAAGAGTGACTCCCAAAGTCCTTCCCCTGGATGCCAAGTAATTGCAGCGCCATCCAAAAGTCCCTAATAAATTGGAACCTGGACAAGTAACTCCCATCCACTTGGATTAACGAAGGGCCCATAGACTGTGGGCGAACAGCACAATAGCCCTGGACCCAGGAACCGCCTCAATGGTATCCCAAGCCCCACAACCGAGGACATCGGTTTTAGAGTGCCGCAAGAGGAATCGGATCACCCCATCTGTACATGAAACATTCGCAAAGAGAATGCCACCCGGCGCCCGTTTATTGGGACTAACTACCTCACCCAACCGCCCCAAAGAAGGCAAACAAGAATGCCACCTGGAACAACTGCACATCGAAATCCGAAAAGCACACTCGAGGGAGAACTGACACAATACCCAACAATAACTCCCCAGAGACCGGCCTACGGGAGTCAGGCACCCGAGGCCCCCTCCACCAAACCCTCATCGCCAAAGCGACCATGTAGTCCTTGGTAATGTCGGGCACCCTGGTTAATTAAAACCAAAAACTGAGACCCGATAATTTCCCGGCGAACACCCCTAAGCTTCTCAAAATCCCAGAAGACGCAACAGACCTTGAACCCAATCATCGACTGAGCCAAAACCACAACTTTCATGTTCAAAGGCCACCCATTCACCCCATGCCTTACCATACCGAGCCCAAGTGGCAGCCGACACTGATGACCGGATCCAAGCCCTCACTCGTTCAGGACAAGATACCACATTTCTGCCAGGGGAAAGGGCATCCGCTGTTATGTTCTTAACCCCCGGGATGTGCTCAGCTCTATACGTAACATTTAAGGACAAGCAGCGCAAAACCAAACACCTCAAAAGTTGCACCACCAGGGGAGGAAGCCGTCAAGTTGTTAATGGCTGTAATGGACCGTTTCAGCACACAAGGGGTAAAAACCGTTTAGGTGATCGTCCCCCTTTCCAGAGATGCAGGCACAGCTATTGTAGAACACCAAACTCTCGAACCGCCAATAAGTGAATGCTCCAAACTCCCGAACGGCATACAATATAGCACTCCAAACACACAAACTGGAACCATACGAATAGCTGCTAGCAGACGAATAGGAAAAGCATCCAAGCGGCTTACACTCCTAGCAATCAGTCTCTATCAGCGTTCAGTAAATCCCCCCAAAGATGAGACAAGGCTCCGTGTTGAGGGTCAAGCAGTGGTATTTATGCAGACTGTGACAAAAGACAATCAGCAAAATAGGACACACAGTCACACTGTATTCCCAAGACAAAGGCAAATCGCCATTATGCACGTGGGGATAATACAACATGAATTACTATTAAAATACACTATGTGAGACACATTACGATAAAACTATACATTTAACATGTCCCCAGATAGCTCAGGTCTGAGCGCACATTATTAAGCGAATGGCGCTCAGACCACACGAATACAGTGTAATCGCCATGGAGCCAAAGTCTTTACACAGTCAGTCTCTTGTGCAAATGGGCTCCATGGGATTCCTATCTGGGGTGTAATATATTCAAGTAAAACTACCAAACACTGGGCCGTTCGTGCACTTTCACCGAACAAGAAGGGAGGTCGGCGGCTTCAGCGGTGTTCGCGCAAAACTGTGTCAGATTTCAGTTCCATGAATTAAGCGTCGAACACCGCTGTGCGTTCGAATGTTTAAAATGGCCACGACCTTGTGTTCGTGATACGAATGGCGGCCACCCAGCATTCGTCAATTAAGCTGCGGTTAACCGCAGCTTCAGGGAGGCTAATTGCCGGCACACTCCAGCTCCCAGGTGGTCCAGTCATTCATGCGGTTGTTCGGTAGATTGAATCTACCGAACACCAGGCAGAAAATCACGAATAAATCTTTTCTGCAGGTAAAGCAACAGGTGAGCAACCAGGCTTCTCTAATGCAATGTGGTGAGATTGCTCTCGTCACAATGGCAAAGACCACCTCCAGGTTATCGCAGTGAAACACGACCTGCCGATCCCATAGAGAGGCACCCCATAGATGAACCGCCACTACAATTGGGAACAGCTCCAGGAACACCAGGTTCCTAGTCAAACCCGCTGAAGACCAGGACTCCGGCCAGGACTCCGCACACCAGCATGTACCCTGGATGTCCCCAAACCCCACTGACCCCGCCGCATCAGTGAACAGATGGAGGTCGGAATTCGGAAGCTCTGGCTGCTACCTGTAGGACCTGCCATTATACACGTTGAGGAAAGCCCTCCACACTGCCAAATCCTCTCGTAGTGGTTGGATAAGGTGCACAAAGTGGTGCGGCCTCATGACCCCCGATGTTGCCACCGCCAAACGCCTATTAAAGATCCTGCCCATGGGCATGATACAACACACAAAGTTCAATTTACCCAGAAGCGACTTCAGCTGCCACAACTACATTTTTTGGAGGCCCCGCGCAGCCTCGACCGCCCCTCGTAGATCTGCCACCTGGTCCGCAGGTAAGCGGCACTCCCCCACAATTGAATCAATCTCGAACCCGAGAAAGCTCAAACATGCCGTAAGGCCGATAGTCTTGTCCAGAGCTAGCGGGACCCCTGAACAGCGGAACATGCCGCATCAGCTGCCATCTGAAGGAGCTGCATGAACACCAGAAAATGGACAGGACCAACGCACAGAAAATTGTCAATGTAATGAAGGATGGAGTCGCAGCCGGACTCCTCCCTCACCACCCATTCCATAAATGAGCTAAAGCACTCAAAGTAGAAGCACGAAAACATTCGGAGGCACAGGTCCACATAGTATTGCCCCTCAAAATTACAAGGTGGTGACACTCCGGGTAAACTGGAAGGAGACGAAACGCCGACTCCACGTTAGTTTTTGCCATCAACGCCCCTTGACCCGCCGCTCGCACCATCCTCACTGCCGCATCAAATAAAGCACAACCTACACAGCTATGCTGCAATAATCATTTACCGAACCCCATGAGGATGCTGCGATAAATGATGAATCAGTTTACACTTTCCTGGTTCCTTTTTCGGAACCACACCCAGAGGTGAGACCCTGAAATGTGGAAGAGGAGGCAACCGAAAGGGACCCACCATGCGTCCCAGTGCCGATAATTTGTCCCGCACCACTGCAGGGTGATCCCACACCGATAAAAGCTTCTGACAAGAACAAGGCACTACCCTAAAATTGGAAGCACTTCAGACTAGGTTTTTTGCCTTCTTTTGGATCAACAGCGAAAACATATGTGAGGAAGGCTGAACTTGATGGACGCAAGTCTCTTTTCAGCTATGTAACTATGTAATACCCTGTCCTGATGAGGGATCCAGAACCCCTCACTGAAACCGTCCAGCAGCAACATAGCCGCCCTTTTATTTCTATAAAGGTTTAGCCAAGGGCGCATCGTGACTACATCCACCAGCGCCCTCGCCCATAGCGCCCAAGGCCTCTCCCTTGTCCCCAGACTTTCCACGCTTGAAGCAGCGGGACACGGGATGGGATCTCCCGCATCCTATAGAATGTAAGCTCAATTGAGCAGGGTCCTCTTCAACCTATTGTTCCCGTAAGTTTATTTGTAATTGTCCTATTTATATTTAAATCCCCTCTCATAATGTTGTAAAGTGCTACGGAATCTGTTGGCACTATATAAATGGCAATAATAATAATAATAATAATCCTGAACACTCATGCTTGAATCTACAACAGGTGCCATACTTGCACTGGCTATCATTGTATTGCCAGCAACATCCCATCCTGCGCTGACCAGCTGACGTGGAGGGTGAAGCCCCCGCACCCGCTCCCCCAAGAAAGGACGAGAGGCCCCCTTGGTGGGAAGCCGGGCGAGTCATTATCGCCAGCCAGAGCCCAAAGTCCATCTGGTCCCACTACGTGGACGGGCGAACCATCAAACGCTGGTGGAACAGCTTGTCATACCGCCACCATCCCAGTCCTCCATATATATCCGGCACGTGTTCCAAATAATATTTTGGTAACAAAAGATGGATGAGCATTTCGTGGGTACCTTCTCCCCAATTACACTGGCCAAAACGGAAAAGCCCTAATCCAATTCCCAAAGGTCGTCAGGATTTTCCTAAAATGGAAACGCTCCTTGTCTTTTTCCGATTCCTTATCAACCTTCTCTGCCGGGGGTAGGTCCTCCAGGGAGAGGAGGGAAACATTTTCCACAAACTCCCCCCTTTCTAAATTCTTTCTGTTACCTCCGTCTTCAAATGCAGGCCCAGTGGGCCAGACCAACACATGTACGCCGACCCATGGGCGGCCTGGGCAACCTCACCGCTGGTTGGTGACCACCAATGGAAGCACAGGTGGAACAACCTGTAACGCAGGAGAAGGCTTTGCGCAGTGGTCCGACTCTCCTATCATCAATACA
>OW240918.1:1364997-1387920 GCA_933207985.1 Pelobates cultripes
AAAAAATATAAAAAAAAAAAAAAATATATATATATATATATATATATATATATATACTTAGATCATATATATAATATATATGATCTAAGTATATTTTATTTGTAACTGTAATTTTTTTTTTTTATAACTAATATTTTATTTTTATTACAGGAAAGGGGCAGAGACAGTGACACACAGGATCAGTGATCACAGTGACTGGCTGTCACTGTGATCACCTCCTGCAGATTGGGTAATTGACCACAGGGGGGAGTGCCTGGGTGGTACGAGCACTCCCCCTACCGATCTGCAGGGGGATCGTGGTGCCTGTTACATGTATCAGCCATTAGGCTGACACATGTAACACTGATCGCAGTGACAGGCTGTCACTGTGATCAGAGTGCTCTGAGATCGCAGTGACAGCCTGTCACTGCGATCTCAGACAGTGCAGATCGCGGTCTCCCGACCGCGATCTGCACAGGAGAAAGCCGCCGGCCACGTGTGTCAGCCGATTTGAAATCGGCTGACACACAGTAAATACTGATCGCAGTGACAGCCTGTCACTGCGATCAGAGACTGTAGATCGCGGTCACCGGCCACAGGGGGGGTTGCCTGGGGGGCCAGGCATCTCCCCCGACCGCGATCTGCAGCGGGCGATTAGCGCTGGCTACGTATGCGGCCACTATAGCGAGGACGTACTATTATGCCCGACGGCGTTTAGAGCCAGCTCCTGCAGGGCGTAATAGTACGCCCTCCGGATTTAAGGGGTTAATAAAGCTCCCAGGATGGATCAGGGACTCCAGGGGTTAAACTCACAAGACGTGTGGTTTTGGAAACGTGGCGGTTATTGTTATTACACTGACACACGGTGTAATAGTTAATAAAGCTCCCAGGATGGATCGGGGACTCCAGGGGTTTAGAAACGTGGTTCCTTGCTAAGTTATTTAGTTGCCTGATTTCCTGTGCTGGCTCAATGTGCGTTTAATGAACACGGCGGATTTCCTCCAGTAAATAAGAGAATCAGGGATCTGACTCGGTGGGATTCATTACCTGGACTTGCAGATTGTCTATGCGTAACACAAAGTACAGATATAATCCTCACTTCCAATAACGCCGCTTCATTCCAGACCTCTAAACAAGCACATATTCCGTGTACATAACGAGTAAACACATTGTAAAAGCCATTTATCAGGAGATAGACAGACTGCCTGTGAATGGTCCAACAACGGATTATTACTCAATCCAAGCCAAAGTGGCCGATCTGAAAGAATTCTCACACTTATTTAATTACATTAATTATCTATAAATAGTTACAGACTCATTCCTTCCAAAGGATTCTCTGGGTTATTTACTAACATACGAATTGTCAGGAATCAGAACTTAAAGCAAGTTTCACATTTTAGGCCAAAATATTTGAACTGAAAGCTTAGCTGACAATGTTTCCAGTTCAGCACACTGTAGTGGTTATGGTGTCAGCAGTGCCCAGGTAAACTCCCAAGGTAAGCATCAGCTGATGCTGTCAGCCCATGAGCTGCTCTTGCACGCCGGGGGTTCGCTGGCTCGAACTCTGCGCAGACAGTGACCAGAATACGGCGGAGTTTGGGTAAGATTTCAAACTGTAAGCTGATAAAAAAAAAAAATGACATTTCTATATCATTGGTAAATGGAGAAATTATTATTGCCGGTAACAGTAAATATGGGAGGGGTCTATTAAAGGTTTAACTGTGACATATTTAGAGAATAATGTGACAGATCCCCTGTCCATGGAGTATCATTTTTTTCTTTTATTCGGTTCGGTAAATGAACACCCCCATACAGACTGAACAACTTGGTTCGTATACCGAACTATTTACCGAATGGATTAACAACCCAGAACAGTCACGTGCCGCTCATTAACCTGTAACAGTCTCAGGGAGGTGTGGGGGTCCCATGTCTGGCCTGTAGCGGGGGGTGGTAGGGCAGGAGGGGTCCCCCATTCTGGCTAGAGATGGGGAGGGTGTAGGTAGGGGTGCCCAGGGTAAGGCCGAGCGCCGCAAGAGGTGGAGGCCTGGCAGGGACAGTACGTCAGGCGCGGGGGGGGGGGGTCCTGGGAGGCAGGCGGGTCGGGATGACTGCACTTCGGCGGGTGAGGGATGGCGGCCCTGGAGTGGGGTAGGTAGACCAGGGTGTGACGAGACCAATCTCGCCACTGTGCATTGGAGGAGCCTGGTTGTCCGCCTGCTGCCTTTAGACTATGGCCCCATGTTGAAACGCTTGATTTTCCCCTGCAAAGACACGAAAGCCAGGTCATTCGGTGCTTGCCCTGTTTGAGCAGTGATACCCCAGATAGCTATGCCATGGAGCCCATTTGTATAATGAAAGACTATGGGAGAGACTTTGGCTCCATGGCAATTGAACTGTATGTGTGTGATCTCACAGGCAGAGGGGAGGATTTTGCCGGAATGAATGGGAGTGTTTCACTGTATTGTATGTGTTTGATTGGCTGTTCTACAAAACCATATGGGTGGTACTTTGTGTGTAAAACTTGCATAAAAGAAAGCCCTTTGGTGCTGATTAAACAGATCATCTTGTACCTTCATGAAGTTTTGGCTCATGTTTTGGGGATTGGAGAACTACACTCTGGGGATGGCTATAATCACTTTACTCCCCAGGGAATAATCACTAAGCTCTGCTAAGAGCTTGTTCCTGTTCCTGATCTCTGGAATTCGGAGAGGTCGACCTACTGGAAGCTGGACCCTGGTCTTGAGTCCAGAGTGGGTGGAGACGGCGAGACCCCAACCAAGCTGCGGCAGTTCGTGGGGTCTGCAGTGGTTATGGTGTCAGGTGGAGTGATTGGAGTCCTCGGAAAGCACCAGGAGCATCTGTCAGCGGAAGGTAGCCAGTTGGGGTGCCAGCGGTTCCGTTACAGACAAGAACGCACTTTTAGATTATCTACAAGAGGAAACCATTACAGGGCACCGAAAATAGGCACATCTGGGTTTAAATAACCCAAAAACATTTAGAATTGGTTGAGAAGGGCCCCTTGACCCCAAAGGGTGTGCATTAATGCCGTGACGACAGCTGCACGTTTATGTCTTTTGTGACCCGGTTGGGGTTGGAGTTATATAAAGCGGCAAATCTGCAGCAGCCAGCGTCCATGACATTCACTCACTCTCACTTATAATGTAGTTATGATCACCAGCCTATAGAGGACACAGCCCCCTAGTTAGTGATATAATGAATGTAATGTTGCTGAAAATATCTCACTCCCTGCTATCAAACAGTACAGGAAGTTTCGATGTGTCATACCATTCCTATAAAGAGGGGGATTGTTGTAAATAATATCATTTCAGACATAGGAACTGAGAGATATACAATTTCAGAAGTCCATTCACATATGGTTCTTGTTGAGATAATAATTGATGGCCTGTTATTAACCTTTGACCCAGCATTGCAAGGCAATCCTGTAATCGGGAGGAACAGGGGCCAACGAAGGGACAGCAACGTCCCGAGCGCGCAGCCCATCTCAGCTGCCTATTTCAGCCCGATTACAGGATTGCCTACGAGTATGAGCCCAGGATAAGACCTGTCAGACGGACCGGATTCCATTGAATGGACGAGTGATTTCTTCTCTCATCGAGCTACAACACATTTTCACCCTGACTCTATTTACATCATCTACATGATCTACCATCCTCCTACTGAATATACTATCAAGTTTTCGTATTTTTGGTGAGATCCATCCATATATTTATGGATTATATGAATTATATAGTGCACTATATCTGGGACTATTAATAGGACTGGAATATATACATTTTTTCTTTTGCTTTTCCTTTTTTTTTCTTTTTTCCATTTTTTCTTTTTCTGTTTTTTTCATCATTCAGTATTTTTCTCTGGACATTCCATTTTTTCAGTTTTTGGATCAGTAACCAGTGTATATAGATATATAACTTATGAAATTCAGCACAGGGAGGTTTTTGTGTGTATATATGTAAATAATCTATGTGTATATATGATTGGAATGAATTTCACTAAGATTTACTTGATTAACTTATGAATTACTATTATAATAAATATTTTTGCAATTCAATACAAGTTTAGACTTCACTACAACAATTTTTTTGAGTGCGGTATTCATATTTGTTTTTCAGCACTGTAGAATATGTTGCTGCTATAAATAATTGTAATTGAGGCAGGATAAAGAGGTGCAGGTTTCTATCTATATCTAAAATTTAATTTGCCAGATGTTAAATATAGAAATATGTGGTTAAAAAAAAAAAAACCTCTTTGAAAAGTGGCGTTTTGGATGAATCTAAATAAAATCTGTTCAATTCTAACGGTTGATTGGGGCGTCTGAAGTCATTGAGTTCAGGGAAAATGAAATAAAAGCAGCTTCTTTCGCCATCACACAGAGGGGAGCGAGGACGCAGAGTACAAACCGGCAAAGTATTTTTTTAAAGAAATGACTTTCCATATTTTAATTCCTCAATCCCCTGAGGAAGCAGATATTTCCGTCGTACACTTATCCAATTAAAATGAGAAGTTGGTTCCTTATCCTTCAGGCAACGACAGATGGTGGCTGCTTAGTTTTTAGAAACTCTTTAATCTTTTCTATAAATATTTAACAAGAATCGTTCAATCCAAGCGCGGGAGTGGGAGGAGAATTAGACAGAGAACCATTTAGTAATCTCCAGGATTGAATTATACACAAATTACAAAATAAACGGATTGTAATGGTCATCATGTCACCTAGGACTCACTGCGATATTACTGTTAAGACACCCCCAGTGTCTTTAAGCAAAACCGCCATTTAGTTGACGTTCCCCGTCTGTAATACCAATAATCTTCGTTCGCATAACCTGTAGTGCATGAACCAAATGCAGGGGAAGCGGCAATCTCCCGACCGGGATCCATGAACGGCTCCAAACTCCCGAACGGCAATACACGAACTGCTGCTAGCTGCCGAACAATAACATCCACCAAGCGGCTTTCGTTTCCATCCAGCAGTCTCTAACCGTGAAGAAGAAATCCCCCCCCAATAACGAGACAGAAGCTCCGCATTGAGGGTCAAACAGGATCTCGCTTTACTGTGGGCTACCTGCCCGTATTTATGCAGGTCTCCCACTTGGTGGACACTCCCCTAGGGGACCAAATGGGAGACTAATGACAGACATGGGGACATTCCAGACATAGTCACAGCTTTTACCCACAATACACTATGGTTTCCTCCCCTCTGCCCTGGAGATAATTACCAAGTAACTCAATTATCTCCAGGACAAAGCCAGTCGCCATTTTAAATATAAAATCAAAAAGAGACATAAAAATACATAATTTCACAATAACCAAACATTCTGCATTCGTGTCACATAGCCTGGATCTGAGTGCATATTATTAGCGAATAGCGCTCAGATCCCATACACATAGTTCAATTGCCATGGAGTCAAAGTTCTTACAGTCTTTCGGTATACGAATGACTGACTCCATGGGAAGGCTATCTGGGTTAAGTCCTTTCGTATGCTTCAAAACTCCCGAACGGCCGGTATTCGTATGCTTTCGTGGAGGCAGCCAGGCATTCCGTTGTTTCAGCGGTGTTCGGCAGAAAAAGTGTCCGTTTTTTTAGTTCCATGAAAATAGAGCCGAACACCGCTGGGCTTTCGCGTGGTTTTAAAATGGCCGCTGCCTTGTGGTCGACATACGAACGACAACCACCCTGAATTCGTTTAATTGAGAAGTGTCTGTGGTTAACCAAAACGTTCTAATTGGGATCAATAGGTTAACCAGCAGCACACCTCTCTCCTGGGTGGCCATCCGTTCGGCAGGTTTGTTCGGGGAAAAAACAGTCATTCGTATGGCTGGGCTATAGAAAAGAGCCATTTACACGAACAGGATAGAAACAGACGAATACACCTGCAATAACCAGACAGATGGTTCTGTCACAATTACTAAATCCCCCTTATTCTTATTTAGGGCCCCCACTCACCACTCAGGGGTGGTAGACCTCTCCTACTCAAACAGCTCTTAAAAGAACTAGTGATTATAGCAATCCACAGAGTGTAGTTCTCCAATCCCCAACAGAATCGCGGCTAAGTGCCGCTGGAAGACTGACCGGGAACCGCAAGTTTTTCATGCCGAAAATAGGGCATTCGTGGCTAAGTCCCCCTGAAGTCTATTCACGGTTTTGGTCCATGCAAACAAGATGGCCGCCACTAAGTGTTTGAATGTCGAACGGCGGCCACTTCGATTTGTTCGGGAGTTTGAAGTGCCACTTCGAAAGTTTGAACTGTGGTCATAAAAATCCAAAGAGGCACGAACAGTGATTTTTAAACCGCCGCAGCTTGGTTGGGGTCTCGCCGTCTTCTCCCTACCCCGGACCTACGACAAGGCTCCAGGGTTTCAGTGGTTGAACCTCTCTTCCTTCAGTGAGCGTAGCAGGAACAGCTCTTACAAGAGCAAGTGCTTATCAAAGGGAGTATACTGAGTATAGCAATCCCTGGCAGTGATATAGAAGTTCCTTACAAGAGACAGAACTCAGTATTGAGGGTGAAGAGGTCTGAAGGTTTAATGGTACAGGCTGACTTTATATACAATTCCTCAGGCCAAAGGCACACCCTCCGGACCTGATGGAGCACCGCATTACAAACTGTACAGACCAATAAAAACAAAGTAACAATGAACGACACTCCCACATATAGCACACAATCCCTCCCCTCTGCCTGTTATATAATTAAGGTAGTTAATGCATTAACTTTTATCCCCAGGCAGAAAAAACACCTTTTTATAAAGTCCCATAATTACCCCAAAACACAACATATCCCCATAAATGTTACATCCCCTGAGAGCCATGATCTGGGTGAACAACATATCCAAAACCCAGGATGTCATAGCCAAAACAGTTCCATAGATTCACAGCTAGGTGCCACTGAAGTCTATTTGCGGTTTTAGTGCATGCAAACAACATGGCCACCACCATGTGTTCGAATGGCTGCCACTTCGACTGTTTGGGACTTTGAAAAAAAAAAAGAATGTTTAAAGTCCCAATAGGCACAATTTGGGTCTCTCAGCCAAAATAAATTAAAGGGGCCATAGTCAGAGTAAAAGGCTGGCAAGTAGTCCTCTCCAAAAACCAGTGGCGAAATGGCTTTTGTCACAGGGAGCACTGTGTGTGTGTGTGTGTGGGGGGGTGCAGTGTGTGTGTGTGTGTGTGTGGTTGAAGGAGGGGGCAGAGTAAATTTTTTTTTTTTCTCTTTAATAAAAATACTTATATCCCCTCTCCCTTCTTACCTTTGCCTGGGAGGGGGGATACTATTTCCAATCCCTGGACCATCATTTGATGGTCTTCACTTTACCCACAATCAAAGATAAGCAGAGAGTAATGGTGGCGGTGTAGGTTTTCTCTTTTCACCCCACTGCACCTTTTTAAAACTCTGCCTTTGACCTTATTTTCTCTTATTCATGTAGAGTATCTATTATCAGCAGCACTCCATTTCCTCTCTGGTCACAACCTCTTACTGTTTGCTCTCAAGTACCCCCTCACCCAACAACCTCAGCCTAACCCCCTTAACTCAGGAGGAACCTTAATTCTATTGACCTCCAGCAGCTGTCAGCTAAAATTGATTCACAACTGCTACCCATCCCTTCCCTCACTGGCCATCTCCACATATAACACTACCCTCACCTCTGCCTTGAATGCTGCAGCACCGCTCCAAATATGCACATCGAGGAGGACACGACCCCAACCGTGGCATACTAAATCAACATGTTATCTGCAGAGTTGCTCCTGTTGTGCTGAACTCTCCTGGAGGAAGTCCCGTACCCAGGCAGACTTTCTCCATTATAGATTCATATGATGTTCATACAGCGCAGCCCTTGCCCTCGCCATACAGTCATACTTTTCCCCTCTCATTAGTTCATGCTCCTGCAATCCCAGACATCTCTTTGACACCTTTAACTCTCTTCTCCACCCTGCTGTGGCCACCCCCCAAACTAACCTTGCAGCTGATAGCTTTGCATGCTACTTTATCGACAAGATTGAACAGCTAAGGAAAGAATTCTCCCCTCCTTGCCATTCTTTCTCAACCACTCATACATCATGCCTTTCCTACCCTTCAGACTTTCTCCCCGGCTACTGAACAAGAGGTGGCTGCGCTTCTCCTTTCCTCTCGCCCCACCACTTGCCCACTCGATCCTGTCTCGTCTCACCTTATCAGATCTCTCTTCCCCTGTCTTGTGCCTTCCCTAACACACACATCTTCAACTGCTCTCTCTCTCTTCTGGCACTGTCCCTCCTACCTTAAACATGCCACTGTAGTGTACCTATCCTGGGAAAAAAAACAAAAAATCTCTTGACCCATCCTCCCACTCTAACTATCGTCCCATATACCTGCTCCCTTTTTCCTCAAAGCTTCTGGAAAGACTTGTCTTTGCCCGTGTGTCTCACTTCCTCAATTCCAACTCTCTCCTTGACCCTCTTCAGTCTGGCTTCCGCCCCCTCCACTCTACTGAGACTGCTCTTATCAAAGTTACTAACGACCTAATCGCAGCTAAATCCAAAGGCCACTACTCCATATTAATTCTCCTTGACCTCTCTGCTGCTTTTGACACCGTTGATCATGCTCTCCTCCTTCAAACTCTTCAATCACTCGGTCTCTGTGACTCTGTTCTCTCATGGTTTTCCTCTTATCTCTCCCAACGCTCATTCAGTGTCTCCTTTTCTAATAATACATCCTCCCCTTGTCCTGTCTGGGTTGGCGTTCCCCTAGGCTCTGTCCTTGGCCCCCTTCTATTTTCTTTTTATACTGCCTCTCTTGGCAAACTTATAGCCTCTCTTGGATTCCACTACCACCTGAACGCTTATGACACCCAGTTATCTCTTCTCCCCGGACCTCTCCCCTGACGTCCTGCAACGTGTCACTGCTTGCCTTTCTTCCATCTCTGACTGGATGTCCTCCCGCTTTCTGAAACTCAATCTCTCTAGAACTGAGCCCCTTGTCTTTCCTCCTAATACTGATCCTCCTCTTTCGCTCTCCCTTCAAGTCAGTGATTTCCACATAAGTCCATCCTTGCAAGCACGCTGTCTTGTCATCATACTTGACTCTGGCCTCACCTTTGAGCCTCACATCCACTTTGTTGCCAAATCGTGTAGATTCCAACTTAAAAACATAGTCTGCATCTGCCACTTTCTTACACAAGATGCTACCAAGGAGCTTGTCCATGCTATAGTAATTTCCCACATGGATTATTGTAACCCTCTCCTGATTGGTCTCCCTAAAAGCCATATTGCCCCGCTACAGTCTGTAATGAATGCAGCCACCAGGCTGATTTTCTTCTCTAGTCTGTCCTCACACCTCACTCCTCTGTCAGTCCTTACATTGGCTTCCTGTATCCTATAGGAGTCAATTCAAAGTGCTAACCCATACCTATAAAGCACTGATCAATTCTAGCCCCTCATTTCTCTTCACAGATCCATAGGTATCTTCTTTGTCTCTCCGCTCTGACCTTGACCACCTCCTGTTCGCACCTGTATGGTCAACTCATGCTTGCAGGACTTCTCGCGGCCGGCTCCCTTCCTATGGAATAGCCTGCCTACTGCCATCAGACTCTCCCCTAGTCTTCAATAGTTTAAGAAGTGCCTTAAAACCCATCTCTTTAGGAAAGCTTATGGCCTCCCAGTGTAACCTCTACCTTACATACTGTTGTGGAAATAAGGTCTACACATATTTCCTAGTTAGTGAAAAATGTCTATTTACTCATTTCACGATATATATATATAGCTAAGCACACACGTTATAATCAAGATGGCTGCTGGAAGCTTCTAGCTCCTTCCCCCTCCCCCTTCCTTTCTCCTTCCTAACATCGACTAACTACCTCGTGCACCAAGATGGCGCCGGGAAACCGTGGGAGATTCTCATGGCCCCGGTGACATCACCTACAGTAGGCAGAGCATTGAAGCAACCACTTAACACCTAACCAATAATTGATGTATTATTCCATGTTATCTCTGACAATGCTTATAATGTAATTTTGCTTTAAAAGGGACTTGCCGTCCCCTCTGAATAAACTTTCCTCAAGTTATTCAACAACCTAGAACCTGTGTCTGGTGTGAATTACTTCAGGGAGTGTGCACGCATTGTTTCATTGATTTGGCCAGGGGCAGATACACAAAGAAATAATCAATACTTTAATTGATTTTTCCACTTCAATTGGCGCCCAACGTGGGGCTCACCGGAGAGCCGGTTCGGAGGGCCGGAACCAACGGACCGGAGCAGACCTCCGGAAAGTGGAACAAGCGGAGCCTGATCACCTCCATAATACAGCTGTTGCCTGTGTTATTCTCCTGTTTTGTGCCGGTCTGTCTCCGAGTCCACTTCCAGCTTCCAGAAGGCTACTAGAGACAGGTAATTAACTCATCCGGTGCACCCTTTTTAAGTGAACCTGTCGATTGTCTATCTGCCTCCTGTATTCATTTATGTGTGTGTGTTTATTATACCTTTAAAACATGTTTGCTTGACTGCCTAGCGGGCAGGGGACGCATTTTACATGTTTGCTTGACTGCCTAGCGGGCAGGGAACGCATTTTATATGTTTGCTTGACTGCCTAGCGGGCAGGGAACGCATTTTACATGTTTGCTTGACTGCCTAGCGGGCAGGGAACGCATTTTATATGTTTGCTTGACTGCCTAGCGGGCAGGGAACGCATTTTACATGTTTGCTTGACTGCCTAGCGGGCAGGGAACGCATTTCAGCCGGTGGGGCTGGGTTTTTATGTTAGCTTGACTGCCTAGCGGGCAGGGAACGCATTTCAGCCGGTGGGGCTGGGTTTTTATGTTTGCTTGACTGCCTAGCGGGCAGGGAACGCATTTCAGCCGGTGGGGCTGGGTTTTTATGTTAGCTTGACTGCCTAGCGGGCAGGGAACGCAATACAGCCGGTGGGGCTGGGTTTTTATGATAGCTTGACTGCCTAGCGGGCAGGGAACGCATTGCAGCCGGTGGGGCTGGGATTTTTTTTGTTTGTTTATTACAGTATTTCCTTTGGTACCAGTGTTTTGCCGGGACCAGCCTGGTGGGTGAAGGCTGGGGATTGTTATGTCCTGAATATCTGACACCCGTGGTGTTAACATGTACATGGCTATACTGCTCTCTATCATTCTGTGGTTTCTGTTTAATTGTTGTTACAGTGTGGGTACCCTTGGTGTGTGTGTGTGTATTGTGTGGCTAGTTCTGGATTCCGGTGTTTACGCTCATTTGTATGTTTGTGATTTCTGCAAATGTCTTCTCATTAGCGCAGCCACGTTCATTTTCTCCTTTGTCCTTTATCTCTCCTGTGCCTGTTGCCCAGAGCTGTGTTAGTCACCCACGCTCACTCGCTCCTGTCCGTGACCACCACCCCGGGTGGGCGGATCTCCGTGACTGGTCTACGTTTGGGGAAGACGCACGGGGCTCGAGTTCTCGTGGCAGTCGAGCACTGTAGACATTCTTTTTCCCTTGTACCTTCTCTACTCCTTTGTCTTTAACGTGTGGCACGCTTTGGTTACTCAAAATGGGACAGGAACACGCTAGACCTGCTAAAGGCTTGTTAGCTTGTGACATTGTGAAAGAAAGGGCAGGGGAAGATGCGATGTTGAAACTTAAAAAGATTGCTAAGGTGTGTGGTTTCCAGATGTTGCCCAGTGGGAGATTGCAGCCTGAGTTTTGGAGGAAACTACTCATAGACAAGGAAGGGTTGTTGTTGGATAAGGGGCTGACGAAAGTTGCGGAGGCTTGGTACCGGGTAGCTAGAGGTCTGAAACGGGAGGGATGGGTCGAGGAAGAACTGGAGTTTGAGGGGCAAATTGTGTATGTTTATCACAGGAGTGTTCACGATGATGATGTTGTTTCTATTGTTCCACGACCACCGCCCTATGATGGCGCCCGGAGCGCTACACTTAATTCCCGCCCTGCTTCTCCCGTCACAACACAGACCCCACCCTCTGGCGGTGTGCCTTCCGTTCCCACTCCCCTGTGCCCCGTACTCGGCGCGGATGGTGCTTACTATTATCCAGTGCCACTTCACTCGTTCCCACCTACTCCCATGCCTCAACCCTCCTATGACCCAACCCCCTCCTTTAGCCATCCTTCTGTCATGTCTGCTGAAGCCCCCCGCCTCCATGTCCTCCACTGCCTCTCCCAGTGTCCGCCCCCACTTCGAACCCTGCCATGACTTCCCCTACCTCACCTGTTGAAGTCCCACCTTCCTCTTCCGATTCCCTCTCTACCCCGAGTACCTCTTCCCTTGTAACACCCGTTCTCTCACCCTCTCCGTCTGTTACACACCCGACTCCCCCAATCCATGCCCTTTCCACTGGCCCTATCCCTCCGGATCTCTGTTCCCCCGCTGACCTTCCTTCTACCATGCACCCAGGAGACCCCATGACCCCCACCCCTGCACCCTCCCTACCCTTCTTTCCCTCTCATCCCATTCCATCCACCTCATCCTCCTCTAAGGACTCACCATCCCTACTTTCCGCTCTCCTGAAACTCGTACCTCCTGCTCCCGAAGTCCCAGCCCCCACTACCTCGTTACCCCTCCCTCCCACGGCCGATTTGCCGTCCCTAATCTCTGCCCTCACCGCCCTGACCCAACCCCCTGTTACCGCCTCTCCAACCCCTTCTCCAGTGTTACCTCCTCCTCCCGAAGTCCCGGCCCCCTCTACCTCGTTACCCCTCCCTCCCACGGCCGATTTGCCGTCCCTAATCTCTGCCCTCACCGCCCTGACCCAACCCCCTGTTACCACCTCTCCATCCCCTTCTCCAGTGTTACCTCCTCCTCCCGAAGTTCCAGCCCCCTCTACCTCGTTACCCCTCCCTCCCACGGCCGATTTACCGTCCCTAATCTCTGCCCTCACCGCCCTGACCCAACCTCCTGTCACCACCTCTCCATCCCCTTCTCCAGTGTTACCTCCTCCTCCCGAAGTCCCGGCCCCCCCCTACCTCGTTGCCTATTCCTCCACTGATTGGTTTGCCGTCCCTTGCCTCCGCCCACGTTGCTCTGTCACAGCCCCTTGTTCCAATCCCTCCAACCCCTTCCCCGGAAACCCTTGACGCATCCATGACTAATGACCTGTCTACCCCGATATCCGCCCTTTTCACTGCTGTCACTTCCCTGGTTAACTCCGCGATCCCTGCACTGCCTCCCACTGATATACCTCCTCCTCCTCCTCCCCCCGAACCTTCGATCCCTCCCTTGTCTCCCGCTAACCTCCCCGAGCCTCCCGATCCAATCTCTGCTCTTGCTCATGTCCTAAACACCCACCTCTCACGCCCAGCCCCGCCGGCCCCCATGATGGCCCCTTCCACGGCTTTAGTTCCCCGTGTCCCTTCCGCCAGCACTAGTTACCCAATCATGGTGGTTGGGTCTGAGGTGTCTGCGACTTCGGACCAGCCCTATGCGATGGGTGCCTCCCCCCAAGCCTCGGGCTTCCACCCTGCTACCTCTCCTATTACCGCCCTCCCAGTTGCCCCCGCTACAGCTACCCCTGAGGCTACTCTTCACCGTGGTCCGGTGGTGCCCGAGGAGGTCGTTGTGGTGGCCCAGAGCTCACCCCACCTGGGGGGGAAAGGCTTCCCCAACGGCACTCCATTCCCCAGGGGTATACTCAGATTAGTCATGGTGCGGATGGTGCACCACCTATGTCTGTTACTTTTAACCCTTCCCAAGCCGCTACCCTTGTGACCTCACTCCCTGATCCTGAGAAACACCCCATGCCCTTTTTCCGCAGGATGGCTCAGATCCGTAAGACCTATTCCGCTGCTTGGCGGGATCTTATTAGTTTATGTGAAATTAAGGCTGGAGATGCATACTGGCCAATCATGGAACGGAGCTTTAGTGACGCTCCACTTACTTCTGATACTGATTTTCATTCTGGTGAAATTTTCTGCGAACAACTTCGCGCCTGGGCGCAGGATAAACTGGCTGACCAGGCTACTTGCATTAATGACATAATACAGGACAAACTTGAGACTGTTGAAAAGTACCACTCTAGGTTGACTCAGACTTTCTCGGACTTAGGGTTCAGCACTTACAATAAGGCACACACCCAGATGCTATCTGCAGCTTTTGTGGCAGGACTGAGAGAACACATCCGTAAGGGGTTGATTTTAGCTTGCCCTGAGTATAGAATTATTCCACTAGACACCCTTTTGTTGGTAGCCAAGGGCTTAGAATCTGTTTTACAACCCACACAGCGTAGGGCTAGTCCGCTGATGTACACCACCTCCACACCAGTTGCTGGTTCTAACCAAGTTCCTCAGATGTTCCCCCAACAGTACACTCAATCACCCCAGACACTGCCTGCACCAATCCCTTTCCCCCGGGACCGGACTATCACGACAATCCGGACCTGTTTTAATTGTAATCAGCCAGGCCACTTTAGAAGAGATTGCCCACAGCCTAGAGTGTTTCGCCAGCAAACTCCCCGGTACCAAAGTCCCCATGTCACTGGCTACAACTTCCCTTCCCCTGGTTACCTCCCCGCCCTTCCCCATCCGCAATTGCCTCAGCTTCCCCCACCACCACCTCCTCCTCCTCCTGAATACACTCAAGCCCGGCTCCCTGCATCAGAAGCTCGTGCATATACTTCAACCTCCGCTGAAGGGTTTGACAATGATGATTTCCTAGACGGCCAACCCCGTCATACCCTCCGCCCATCCCGTCCACCCATGCATTCTGCTAACCCTCCTTCCACTTCCCGCTGGTACCAGGGACCAGACCAGGCCCATTTGGATTTATTGCAATAGGTAACCGGCAAGCCTGTGTCAGCAACCCCTGCCATGGCAGTGTCTGCGGGGGATGGGGGGGGCCCTTTACCTACTGTAGTTCTCCCTGTGGAGGGCCACCCCACCACTTTCCTAGTTGACACAGGTGCAGCCCGTAGTGTCCTTAGAGAACAAGACCTGCCAGACCCATCTTTCTTATCTGATACTGATGTTTCCTGTGTTGGGGTGGATGGTACACCACGCAGCAACCCCCTTACTAAGCTCCTACACGTAGGTTCACACATCCTCTCCCGATTTGTTGTTTCCTCTACCTGCCCCATTAACCTCCTAGGTGCCGATGTTCTCTCTCGGCTCCAGGCCTACATTACCTTCACTGCAGATGGGCAGATTGAATTGACAACCCCCTTATCACAAAAGGATACCTCTGTCCTCTGTTCACTCCCTATTTTGTTAAACCTAACTGACAATACAGGGGATGCACGGGTCCCACAAACCCCCAGTGCTCTGGATCGTATCCCTCAAGAACTTTGGTCCACTGGCCCGGATGATATTGGGCGATTACATGTGCCCCCAGTCTTAGTCCAGCTCCTGCCTGGGGTACTGCCTCCTCGCAGGCCACAGTACCCTCTGAAGCCTGCACAAGCTGAAGCCATTACCAGACAAGTTGAAAGTCTCCTTGCCAAAGGTGCCCTCATCAAGTGTACATCTCCATGCAATACTCCACTTTTTCCTGTTAAAAAGAGAACTGTTAAAGGTCAGCCTGACCAGTACCGCATGGTGCAGGATCTCCGTGCTGTGAATGATGTAACCATAAAAGACTCCGCAATTGTTCCTAACCCCCACACCCTCTTATCCCAAGTCCCACCTACTTCAACAATATTCACCGTGGTGGATCTAGCTAATGCCTTCTTCAGTGTCCCCCTTGACCCTTCCTGTCGTTTTCTCTTTGCCTTTACCCATGAAGGACAGCAATACACCTGGACTGTTATGCCTCAGGGGGCTCAGAATTCCCCCACACAGTTTGCTCACGCCATGTCCCTGGTGCTGGATCCCTGTCAGAAGTCTCATTTGGATGTCGTCCTGCTTCAATATGTTGATGATCTCCTTCTCTGTGCTCCTGATTTGCTCATTGCAGAGCGTGATTCAGAAGATCTTCTATGTTTCCTTGCTGAAGCTGGTTGCAAAGCCTCAAAATCCAAGTTACAATGGTGCCGGCCCTCTGTGGTCTTCTTGGGACACTGCCTTTCCCGTGGCACCAAACATTTAACCTCTCAACATGTACAAGCCATTCTGCATCTTCCATTACCTGCAAATCACCAGGCTCTCCATGCTTTTCTGGGTCTTATCACGTACTGCAGGTCCTGGATACCTGAAGCATCAAAGCTCATGCAGCCACTCTATGATGCCCTCAGGAGTGAGCCCTTTCATCTCACAGAAGAAACTATTATCTGTTTCCACACTCTGAAAAGAGCTATTGCTTCTGCACCTGCCTTGGGCCTACCCAACTACCAACTTCCCTTCAACCTGTTTGTCTCCGAAAAATCAGGACATGCTTCCGGAGTCCTCACCCAGAAACATGGATCAAGTCAACGCCCTATTGGCTATTTTTCCTGCATGCTTGATCCTGTTGCAAGGGGTAGCCCCTCTTGCCTCCGAGCGGTGTTTGCCGCCAGCGCCCTCCTGGACAAGACCAATGACTTTGTTCTTGGCCATCACCTCACAGTGTTGGCCCCTCACGACATTACTGCAATCCTGCAGCAAGTTCGACCTAAACACCTTTCTTCCCAACGTCACCTTCGCCTACAGACCTCCTTACTCCTACCTGATAATGTGAAACTCCAGAGATGCCTTTCCCTGAACCCAGCCACTCTTCTGCCACTTCCCAAGGGGGGAATTGTGCATCACTGGTACAGCCTGGATATCAACCCAGAGGTTCGAGCAGATTTACAGTTGCCTGTATTCACACCCCCACATGATGAACAATCAGAGGCCCTACTCCACTGTGTCTTGTGGTTTAGGGACGTACCAAGCCCTGATGTGGACTATGAGGAAGAACTATTTCAGCTCAAAGAAATTCAGATTACCCTGACTGACTTATTTTGGGACTCCACAGGTACCATGCTCATTTTGGTTCACCTTCCAGATAATGTAGCACACCTCTACCACCATTGGGAAACAGCTATCCCACACATATCTCTCACCAGATCCCACGACACCTCATGGGAGAACCTAGGCCCGATGGCCAAAACCTGGAACCAAATGACTCAAGAACAACTGACTTCCACGGGGATAAATAAAAAGACCATTAACTACTGCACAACAGGATACTCCAGGTACCACACAGAGGCCTGTGAGGACCCACCCACCATAGACTGCAACCTCATTGATATCCCTCATGACTGTTTTGAACAAATGAAAATGGAAACTACACACCTACCAACTGTTTATGAAGCTGCATTACTCAACCCGGATCAAACACTATTTGTGGATGGCTCAAGGTTTGCTGATGAACAAGGACAATACCACACTGGATATGCAGTCACCACAGGATGTCAAATATTACAAGCAGCTGCCCTACAACCAACTAAGTCTGCCCAAGAGGCCGAGTTAACAGCCTTGACTGTGGCCTGCAAACTGTCCGAAGGTCTACGTGTCAACATTTATACGGACTCAAGATATGCCCTGGGAGTGGCACACGATTTTGGCTTAATTTGGAAGACCAGAGGATTTCTTACAGCCACCGGTACCCCAGTAAAACATGGGGCAGCCATTGCAGAGCTGATGGACGCATTGGAACTCCCAGCAGAAGTGGCAGTATTGAAAGTAAAAGCTCATGGAAGATTAGACACAGAAGAAGCACGTGGCAACAGCTTAGCTGATCAGGCAGCCAAAGAGGCAGCACGACAAGGATGGGAAGTGGACAGAAGAGTGGCCACAGATACATTACCCATTTACACTATGCAAACATTGCCTACAGATCTCAGGCTGCTGAAGGAACAACAAGCTGCTGCCACTCCTCAGGAGAAACAAAGTTGGAAGAACAAAGGAGCAATACTCCGTGATGAAGTTTACACCATTAATCTCAAGTTCTGCCTACCTAGAAGTATGTACCCAGCGGTGGTCCAATGGGCCCATGGGCCAGCCCACCTGTCAAAGCTCCTGATGAACTCACTGATTGACAAGTATTTTGAAGCACCAGGCATCACTACCTTAACACAGAATTACTGCAAATCTTGTACTATATGTGCTAAATGCAATCCTGGAAAAGTCATAAAGACTGCATCTAATCATCTAGCCAAGCCACAATATCCCTTCCAGAGGTTTCAGATTGACCACATTCAGATGCCAAAGAGCGGACGTTATGAATATGCATTGGTTATAGTGGACATGTTTTCAGGATGGCCAGAGGCCTTCCCAGTGACTAATCTCACTGCGAGGACTACAGCCAAGTACCTTTTGACAGAAATTGTTTGCCGCTACGGGGTTCCAGATGTAATTGAAAGTGACCAAGGGACCTCCTTCACTGCCTCGCTAACACGGGAAGTCTGGTCAGCACTGGGGGTGACCCTTGCATTCCACACACCATATCACCCACAGAGTAGTGGTAAGGTAGAGCGCATGAATGGCACTCTGAAAGCCAGAATGCTTAAAATGTCACAAGAAACTAACATGCCCTGGCCCGAGAGTCTCCCACTAGCGTTATTCAGTGTAAGGTACACTCCCAGAGGAAAATACAGTTTGTCACCTTATGAGATTTTGTTTGGTACAGCACCCAGGTTAGGTTGCTATTTTCCCCAACAGCTTCAGATTCAGTCAGACGCTATGGTAGACTATGTGACTGCCCTCTCACATGCCTTGACCAAGATACATGCCCAAGTGTTTTCTTCTATTCCAGATCCTGAGTCGAATACAGGTACACACAAGCTGCTTCCGGGTGATTGGGTTATGGTTAAGAAGTTCCTCAGAAAACACACCCTAGAACCAAGATTTGATGGTCCTTATCAAGTGCTCCTCCTGATTACAGCAACGTCAGTTAAACTAGCTGGGAAAAGTTCCTGGATACACGCTTCACATTGCAAAAAAGTGCCTGCTCCAGAAGAAGCTGATCCTGTTGAAACATGAATTTATTATGTGTCTTGTGTTTTCTTGTGTTGTTGCACTTTGCCTGGGCCCAGCAAGTGGCCATAACCAAAGATAATCACGTTTACACTTTCTGGTACAACTCTTCTAATACTGATGTGGCCACATACACCTTTGATTACTGTGACATAGTTACTTGTACATTCCCGCAGACACAACATGCAGCCATATACAAAGACATACCCAACAAAAAGGACCCATACATTTGTGTGACTGGAGGAGCCTGGGGACACCATTGTAGTTCATGGAAAGCTGCCGGGTGGAATACAGGTAGACCATGGGGCTACAGACCTCAGGTTGCACTAGACAGACTTGACAAAGACGGGAAGCCCCTACTTTCTAGAATGACTCTGAGTAAACCCACAGGGTCAACTCCCATTAAACTTACCCTAAATATAGAGCACCCTAGTCCAAGGGACGCGGTGGAATATGTGATGGGGATGTACTGGAAGGGAGGTGGCTCACATAATGCATTGGGGACGTTTTACCTACAAGACATGCTCACCTCCCCAGACTGGGTAGGGACCACTCACATGATCGTTAACCCATTAAAACCACATATTAAGACCCTACATGAGATGGTAGCTATAGCCAACCCCACCTTTGAAGACACTATGGCAGTGGAGACTGGTTTTTCAGACACTAATTTGTGGCTAGAATGGATGAGGTACAATGCCAACTCACACAATAGAACTAATTGTTACGTGTGTGGAGGAGCCAGACCCCATCTGGGCACAGTTCCTCTGAACTTACCTCCTGAAGTAGAGTCATGTGTTCTGAGTCTTTACACACAGTCCATCACCAACTCCTCAACATGTGAATCATGGAAGAGAATTTACCCGATCACTCATGGACATGTAAAACCACCTGATGGAGTCACCATCTACCCAGGTAATTACACATGTTACACAATATCTAAGAACACCGGTTTGTATCTGGGCAAATTCCCATCAGGATACTGTTCAACTTACCATAATCCACCCATATCACTGCTAATGAATCACACAAAGACAATCGGTGATATCTACTGGTTATGTGGTGATAAACAATTGAGGTCCCAATTAACTGGGCAATGGTGGGGGGAGTGTGCCCTAACTAAAGTCATAATGCCTATCCATATCATTCCAGATGGTGACCATAACACGTTAAACCTTACACATGTACACTCTAGAACTAAACGAGAGACTCCTATCCAAGGGAGCTTCGACCCCCATGTGTATATTGATGCCATAGGTGTGCCAAGGGGGGTGCCTAACGAATTCAAGGCAAGAGATGAAGTGGCTGCAGGATTTGAATCCCTAATTCCAATGATAACTGCTAATAAAAATGTCAATTGGATTAACTACATTTACTATAATCAACAGCGCTTTGTCAACTACACTAGGGATGCCCTACAGGGCCTGGCAGAGCAACTGCAAGCCACTACCCAAATGACATTTCAGAACAGAATGGCCCTAGATATGATATTAGCTGAGAAAGGGGGTGTATGTAAAATCCTCCCTGAGACCATGACATGCTGCACATACATTCCAGACAACACTGGACCCAATGGTAAGGTGACTATGGCCATAGAAAAGCTAGATAGTCTTGCAGACGAGCTAAAGAAAAATTCAGGAGTCACTGACACTTGGGACAGATGGTTTGGATGGATGAATGGTTGGCAAAGGACCCTCTTCCAGGTGGGGACAGCTGTTCTCATAATGATCGTCATTTTCTTATTTTTGACCTGTTGCATATTCCCCTGCATACAGAACTACTTACAGAAAGCGGTAGACAAGACTATAGATGGCGTGACCCCTACTTTCATACACCAAGACATCACAGACCTCGAAGATGATACTCCACATACACCCCTTCAATCACATCAGTTCAAACAGACAACTGCTTTCCTGTAGGGACAGTATAGGGAAAGCGTCTGTCTTAACTGGCAAGTCTCACGTGTGGAGATGTGGTGGACTAGTCACCGCGGGTTACCCACGGAGTGAAGTGTTCGATGCTTGTTAAGACAGATAGGTTGCAGGCAACTAGGGACATATTAGGGACAGTAGCAGTTGTTATGGTAAATAGCCATTTTAGGGGGGACTGTTGTGGAAATAAGGTCTACACATATTTCCTAGTTAGTGAAAAATGTCTATTTACTCATTTCACGATATATACATATATAGCTAAGCACACACGTTATAATCAAGATGGCTGCTAGAAGCTTCTAGCTCCTTCCCCCTCCCCCTTCCTTTCTCCCTTCTAACATCGACTAACTACCTCGTGCACCAAGATGGCGCCGGGAAACCGTGGGAGATTCTCATGGCCCCGGTGACATCACCTACAGTAGGCAGAGCATTGAAGCAACCACTTAACACCTAACCAATAATTGATGTATTATTCCATGTTATCTCTGACAATGCATATGATGTAATTTTGCTTTAAAAGGGACCTGCCGTCCCCTCTGAATAAACTTTCCTCAAGTTATTCAACAACCTAGAACCTGTGTCTGGTGTGAATTACTTCAGGGAGCGTGCACGCATTGTTTCATTGATTTGGCCAGGGGCAGATACACAAAGAAATAATCAATACTTTAATTGATTTTTCCACTTCACATACCTGTCTCTTGCTCTCTCCTAAAGGGCAGCGCTTTACTCTCTCCTCCAGCGCTGCTTCACTCCCACCTATTTTGATTGCTATTCCCTGTCCTAATGTGTTTTACACCCCACCTCCTATAGACTGTAAGCTCGTTTGAGCAAGGTCCTCTTCAACCTATTGTTCCTATGATGTTTTGTAATTGTCTCAGATACTGTTAAAGTAACTGCTTTAGACTATTTTAGAACACTGCGGAATAAGTTAGTGCTATATAAATGGTAATATTACTTGGTTTCATGTCTTTACATTTTGTTATCCTAGAGCAGGTGTAAGCAACCTTTTTAGCAGCACTGTGCCGAAATATGATTGTGATGTCCCGTAGCGTGTCAGTCCTATTTCTTTAAATTGAGGTGTGCATGTTGTCATATTCTGCTTGTTTTATTTATACTGCATTTGCTTTGTATCGTTGTATTTGTGCGTATATGAGCTATTATATTGTGTATATGCTCATTAATAGTTATGAATGTGGGCTGTGTATGAGGGCTGCTGGTGGAATAGTGTGTGGTGGGATATGTCACATTGTGTGTTTGGTAGTGTGTGTGTTTGGGGTATTGCATGTGGGGTTGTGTGCATGTATGTGGATTGTTGGTGGTGTTGTGTTTGTGCGGACTGTGCTTGTGTTTGTATTATGTGTATGAGGGAGGGTTATTCTGCAGCTCTGAGGCTTCCCTGGGTTTAAGTGGGGACCAGGAGCTGCGATAGCTGTCGAGGGCTGCTCTACTACAGTTTGGATTCCCATTCACAAGTGCTGGGAGGAAGTGATCATTTCCTCTACGTGCTGCAATGCATAAATGGAGGATTGTCCTTCACCACCTCTTCGTATTAGCAGATATCTGAAGTTTTACTGGGACTCCTGATGGCCAGAGCCTGTTTGGCTCTAGCAGCCTTGAGTGCCGTGCATGGCACTAGTGCCGTAGGTTGCCTACCCCTGTCCTAGAGCTAGAAAGGTATAGTCCCAGCCTCTGACAGCACTCAAGGCATTTCTCACCTGGAGCAGATAATAATAATAATATTATTATTATTATTTATTATTATTATTATTGGGAGTCACTGCCCTCTGCTGCCAGACCAAAGTACTACATGTACTAGCAACACAAACCCTGTCTGACAATATTAAAAACCAAATGTCAGATCATAAAATAAAACTCTACATTTAGGCCAATTAGCTGAAATAATAAATTCTGTATTTAGCATTCAACCTGCAATGCCCTCAAATTCCAGACTTTAACTTCTCATTATCAACAATTATTGTTATTAAAGGTGTTCGGTTACACATGGAGTATTGCTGGTTAATATCATCCCACAACTCCCAGCCAGCCCCCGCCTGGCCCCTGTAACTCCCAGCCAGCCCCAGCCCGGCCCCTGTAACTCCCAGCCAGCCCCCGCCCGGCCCCTGTAACTCCCAGCCAGCCCCGGCCCCTGTAACTCCCAGCCAGCCCCA
>OW240918.1:1388020-1468954 GCA_933207985.1 Pelobates cultripes
TTTTGGTGAGTATAATCAGTCTTTGCAGGCATTTTCAAAGAAAATAGGCAGTGTTTACATTACAGCCTAGGGATACCTCCACTGGCCACTCCTCGGATGGCTGCTAGAGATGCTTCCTGGGGCAGTGCTGCACTGTGTGACTGACATTCAGTGTCTCCACCCTCTGCATGCAGACACTGAGTTTTCCTTATAGTGATGCATTGATACAATGTATCTCTATGAGGAGGTGCTGGATGACTAAGCCAGCATTTTGCCCCGTCCTGCCTCCTTGACGATTTCAGGCAATCTAATACTTTCCCTATCAAAATTTCTGATGATGTTGACAAGGAGGCAGAACAGGGGTGGGGGCAGACCCGTGCGGTGCTGGAAATACGATGTTTTATTACCTTTTAAGGGGGTTGGGGAGGGCAAGCCACCTAAATGGTGATTTTAACACTATACGGTCAGGAATACATGTTTGTGTTCCTGACCCTATAGTGTTCGTTTAAGCTTTAGTGGTTCTATTGACTATAGTGTTCCCTTGAAAATTGTATTTTTGTAGTGGAAAAAAATGGCTTCTATATTCAAAGTAAATTTGTCAAGCCCTGATCCATATATAATATTACATCCAGCTGTAATGGCTCCTCCCGAACGGAGTGAATCTCAGTGCTGAAGTCTGATCGCAGCATGTGTTTGGAGGAGTGTGGCGTTCGGCCTTGCTTGACTCGTTCAATTCTCTGAGAAGCAATGGAATGGGGAAAATCGGATCTGTCAGCAGGCAGTGCAGTCCTGGAAACTGTGTGGATATTTATAGGGGTTCATTCTTAATTTAATCTTTATTAAAATTGATATTTTATTGGCACTAACTCCCAACTATTAATTTAAAAGCAAAGAGTTCCCACTATTTAACTTAGATCTAGAGCACGTCGTTTGAATTTAATATTTCATACATTAATAATACAACTCTCTATAAAAATTGTTTATTTTTGTCAATAAGTGTAACTATACATTGTAATTAGTGAAT
This sequence comes from Pelobates cultripes, assembly GCA_933207985.1. NCBI lineage: Eukaryota > Metazoa > Chordata > Amphibia > Anura > Pelobatidae > Pelobates > Pelobates cultripes. Next base: position 1,389,024 of record OW240918.1, read on the forward strand.
AGTTTTCAATAATATTGAACAAGAGATGGCATAGTACCGTGTCACAATCTCTGTGATAGGATTGTTAGTTCATGGCAACTTTAATCAACCGTGTTAGTATATGGAATATTTTCTTAATACACTATTAAGACAATTGGCAAATAGAATGTTACTATTTGTTAAATTATAAGGAACCATATGAGTTTATCAGCATATGGATTATTATAATTTAAAGACAGACCTTTTCAGGATCTTAAAATACATTCGCTTTTTGCTTCTTAGTACAGTTTACAAAAACATGTGGATTGTTTGCTTATTGTAAGCACCATTCATTAGACTTGACAGAGTTCCTTATTTACTCAAGTGCAAAGTTTGCTAGCCACATAATTTTAACCAGCTCAGTGCTGTTTCAGAGTAATTAATTGATCCATTTTGGCAGGTTTAGTTATAACGGTTCTTATCTCGTAAATATTCCCTAGATTGTTATAGGATTAATATATTCCTGGGTAACTCTTGATATTCTATTTTTTTTTTTTTTTCTTCATTATTTTGATTAACTCCTTAAGGACCGAGGACGGTTCAGGACTGTCATCTGCATTTTTACATTGCCGACCGATGACGGTCCTGAACCGTCCTAACGGTCCAATGTACTTACCTGATCGCCATCGTTCCCCCAGCGGCGATCGGCGCTGCTCCCGGTGTGGGGAGACTGCCTGCAGCCCAGACAGTCTCCCCACACTGAATTAGGACCCCTGGGGCCATGTGATCGCTTAACACAGCGATCACATGATCACAATAGGTATCCAAGTGTCTGCCTGCAGGGGGACTGCCTGTGCTGTCAGGCAGTCTCCCTGCTAGTGTAAAATCAGTAAAAAAAATAAATAAAGTAATTGAAAATAAAAAATTATATATGTGTGTATATATATCTATATATAATATGTCATATAATGCCATACGAAGTATATTTTTATATTAATATGTACTTATATTAATATAAAAATACACTTATAATTAAATTACATGCGTATATATATATATATATATATATATAATCTGTATATATAATTATAAAATATAAATAAGTAATTTAACTTAAATAAAAAAAATTAATAATTTTAAAAAATTTATATCTATATGAAATTTTATTCTAACTGTATTTTAAAAATAATATATATTTATATCAAAATACGCTTAGAATGGATATGTATGTGTGTGTGTGTGTGTGTGTATGGAAGGCAGGGCCTGAAGTTGTGGGAGGGGCTTGGTTCCCCTTCTTAAGGAGCTCCAGCCCTTCACCTGCTACCGGCTCAGGTCTTGAGATTTGTCCCACCCACCTCTCCTCCTTTAAATCATTTAATTGATTTCTTGAGGTAGGCCCTCTTTTATTTCAGGCCTACTACGTCGTCCGTTACAGCACACCCCAACTGACTTTTCATGTCCTGTTTGGTTAAAGTTACTAACTCCACGGCTTTATGCCTTGACCACAAATCTATGTATGTATAAATAAAAATAATACGAAATATACATATGTCCATATACAAAATTATATAAATATACACGTAGACTTCAAATATATAAATATGCATATATATTTAAATTCTACGTGTGTAGTTAAGTAATATTTTTACATAATTCAGTAATTTTATTGATTGCAATTTGCGGGACCTGCCTGCCAACCCAGGCAGAAAGTCCAGAGAATTTAATTTGCTAGCACTGTATTTTACCCTGTAACTTTCTATGACACCCTAAAACCTGTACATGGGGGGTACTGTTTTACTCAGGAGACTTCGCTGAACACAATTAGTGATTCAAAACAGTAAAACATATCACAGCGATGATATTGTCAGTGGAAGTGACTTTTTTGCATTTTTCACACACAAACAGCACTTTTACTGATGATATTGTTGTGATACGTTTTCCAGTTTTTAAACACTAATATTTGTGTTCAGCGATGTCTCCCGAGTAAAACAGTACCCCCCATGTACAGGTTTTATAGCGTTTATGAAAGTTACAGGGTCAAATATTTTTACATTTGAAATGGCCAGGTTGGTTACGTTGCCTTTGAGAGCGTATGGTATCCCAGGAATGAGAATTACCCCCATGATGGCATACCATTTGCAAAAGAAGACAACCCAAGGTATTGCAAATGGGGTATGTCCAGTCTTTTTTAGTAACCACTTGGTCACAAACACTGGCCAAACTTACCGTTCAATTTAGTTTTTTTTACTTTTTTCACACACAAACAAATATGAATGCTTTCTTTGGCCAGTGTTTTCGACTAAGTGGCTACTAAAGAAGACTGGACATACCCCATATTGAATACCCTGGGTTGTGTACTTTAAAAAAAAAAATATGTATATGTGGGGTGTTATTCAGAGATTTGACAGATAATAGTGTTACAATGTCACTATTAACTTTTAAAAATGTATATTTTGAAACCGCAATATCCTACTTGTACCTATATCCCCATAACATGCAAAAAAAGCACGTAAACACTGGGTATTTTTAAATTCAGGACAAAATTTTGAATCTATTTAGCAGTTTTTTTCCTTCGCTTTTGTAGATGAGTAAAATATTTTTCAAGTAAAAGTCAAAAAACATGTATTTTTTTTCAATTTTTCATCATATTTTTATTTTTTTAAATTAAAATACATGATATTATATAAATAATGGTATGTAAAGAAAGCCCCTTTTGTCCTGGAAAAAAACAATATATAATTTGTATGGGAACAGTAAATGAGAGCGGAAAATTACAGCCAAACACCACAAAAGTGTAAAAATATGCCTGGTCGCAAATGTACAACATCGGAAAAACAGTCTGCAGTTTGAAATATCAATCTTTATCATGAAACCCAATCTCCCTGACTTTTTTCAGATCATATTTTAACCAGAAAATATTAGCTTTTAGTTATGTAATTTTATAGTTGGAATAATTGGCTTATATTTACCGATATATTTTCTGGATGTTATTTTTAAGATTGTTTCAAAATGTCTTCTTGTCCGTCTCTTGTCTTGTGTCCATCTCCTTTCTCCGTGTGTGTGTGCGTGTGTGCATATCATGGGGTTATTTCATTCCTTATCTGTTAACCTTCTGACCTGGTCCAATGACATTTTGGTGCAAGTCATTATGTTAATGGCTGTTAACATCATTTTGATGTATATTTTTATGTCAAACAGCAGGTGGAGCCGTTGGCTTATGTCAGGAATATTACCAGCTATTATCATATAGGGTTAAACTTTTTTCTTTTTTTAGGACAATTTAGGAATGTTTAATTTCAAGATGCTTTAGTCAGCTTTTCTTTTCCTCTCAATGTGGACTTTGGTCTCATACCAATTAACCAATGTTTCCTGGCTCACCTAAGTGTTAAAGCAATTTCAGGATATTTAAGCTAACTTAATTTATCTCAATGCTAATTACATTTTTGTATGTATATAGTTTCTATATATTTATAGATTGCTAACTTAGGCTATATCACACTATATTTCTATTTTTATATATAATTAAACTTAATTTATATACCTCAAAGCTATGTGTGTGTTTGCTGAACACATACTTGTCTTATCTTTTATTGACACAGATGTATTGACTCGCTGTCTCGCTCTTTTAGCTGACGGGTACTTTGAGAAAAACTTCTTGTTTCTTCATTTTAGCACCTAATGGCATATTAGCTAAATAGCATTTTTGCTATTATGCCTGTATTATTTTATAACACACTATACACATATTTCCTTCCTACACAATATCTGACAAAACAGGGTGATTAATCGTTATTTTAATACCAAAAAAATGGACAGAATGGATTCTATAGTCCAGCACCATTATTTTAATCCTATAGACTCTGTTTGGGAGCTAGTTCTGTAAAATGTTTTCTTTATATCTCTAGAAAATCTGCCGCCATCGGATTCTGTGGTGCAGGAGATTGTAGGTGAAAATAGAGTGGCCAGAGTTGAGGTGGACATTGCCATCCCTGCCAAGTCTCCAAAGCTCAAGAAGAAAAGGAAAGGTGCAGAGACCAAGCAGGAGACGGGTGAGATTTAGTGACATAGAAACATAGAATGTGACGGCAGATAAGAACCATTCGGCCCATCTAGTCTGCCTAATTTTCTAAAGACTTTCATTAGTCCCTAGTCTTATCTTATAGTTAGGATAGCCTTATGCCTATCCCAGGCATGCTCAAACTCCTTTACTGTGTTAACCTCTACCACTTCAGCTGGAAGGCTATTCCATGCATCCACTACCCTCTCAGTAAAGTAATACTTTCTGATATTATTTTTAAACCTTTGCCCCTCTAATTTAAGACTCTGTCCTCTTGTTGTGGTAGCTTTTCTTCTTTTAACTATAGTCTCCTCCTTTACTGTGTTGATTCCCTTTATGTATTTAAATGTTTCTATCATATCCCCCCTGTCTCGTCTTTCCTCCAAGTTATACATGTTAAGATCCTTTAACCTTTCCTGGTAAGTTTTATCCCGCAATCCATGAACCAGTTTAGTAGCCCTTCTCTGAATCCTCTCTAAGGTATCAATATCCTTCTGAAGATACGGTCTCCAGTACTGTGTACAATACTCCAAGTGAGGTCTCACCAGTGTTCTGTACAATGGCATGAGCACTTCCCTCTTTCTACTGCTAATACCTCTCCCTATACAACCAAGCATTCTGCTAGCATTTCCTGCTGCTCTATTACATTGTCTGCCTACCTTTAAGTCATCAGAAATAATCACCCTAAATCCCTTTCCTCATATGTTGAGGTTAGGACTCTATCAAATATTCTGTACTCTGCCCTTGGGTTTTTACGTCCAAGATGCATTATCTTGCACTTATCCACATTAAATGTCAGTTGCCACAATTCTGACCATTTTTCTAGTTTACCTAAATCATTTGCCATTTGGCTTATCCCTCCTGGAACATCAACCCTGTTACATATCTTAGTATCATCAGCTAGAGGTGTAATGCCATGTGTATCCTGGGCAGGTTGTGGCTCTTTGGGGTACTATGCCATCTGTTACAGAGCAGCAGGTGACTGTTATGAGTGTCTATGGATTGATGTATATTGGGTTAAACCACAGGCATTATTTCCCATTCTGACTTTTTTTTTTTTTTCCTGTGTAAAGCAGGATGTGCTGAATTAGTGGAGGTCACAGAGAACTGTGAGGAGGCTGATTTGCAGGAGAAAATCAAGGAAAATGTGAGCACCAGGAAGGGGGAGGATGATGTCTCGGCTAAGTCACCCGCAGTCAAGAAAAAAAAGAAAAGGAAAATTAGTGACAAGGGAGAGACTGGTAAGATAATGGGGCTGTACAACTATTCGGAGTAGATTGCTGGCTATATGAGGTTAAAGAGGTATTGCTCAGTACTTCTGTGGACTGGGCTGTTATATTAATGCGCACTGGGCTGTTTACTTTTAATGCGGACCACTATAGGCAACCAGACCACTTCCATTTAATGAAGTGGTCTGGGTGCCAGGTCCATCTAGAATTAACCCTTTCTGCTGAAAACATAACAGTTTCAGAGAAACTGCTATGCTTACACTAGGGTTAATCCAGCCTCTAGCGGCTGTCTCATTGACAGCTGCTAGAGGCGCTTCTAACTGTGATTTTTCACAGTGAGAAGATGCCAGCGTCCATAGGAAAGCATTGAGAATGCTTTCCTAAGAGACTGGCTGTGTGCGGCTCTTGCGCATTCAGCCAGTGACGGGGAAAGGAGGAGGAGTCCCCAGCGCCGAGGGAGCCCAGCAGGGAAAAACGGGTAAGGGATTAACCCCTTCCTCACCCTAGAGCCCAGAGGGTGAGGGGAACCCAAGTATGTTTTCCTGGCACTATAGTGGTCCTTTAATGCGGACTGGGCTGTTATATTAATGTGTATGTCCAAGGACTCTGTGTACTGGGCTATAAAGGTATTGCTGTGTTTTGCTAATTACTTTCTTTCTTTACAAGATGCCAAGAAAGTAAAAACCGAGGACATCCTGGACTGGGCAAATGGAGAATTAGAAGAGGAAAACTCAGCAGCAGTTAATGCTGAGATTGAAGAAGAGGAGGAATCACCCAGTTTGCCGATGGGGTTAACAGGTGCATTATTTTATATCCTATGGCTATAAGTGGTTCACTCACAGATACTGGAACACCGATACCGTAAATCTTACCCATAGCTGTAACCGGACACATTCACGTATTCCATATTGCTGTAACAGGACACATTTACGTACAGCTTACCGATAGCTGTAACCGGACACGTTCACGTATAGCTTACCGGTAGCTGTAACTGGACATTCACGTATACCGTATAGCTTACCGTTAGCTGTAACTGGACACATTCACGTGTAGCTTACCGATGGCTTTAACTGGACACATTCATTGCTTACTGATAGCTGTAACTGGACACATTCACGTATACCGTAAATCTTAATAGCTGTAACCAGACACATTTAAGGACCACTATAGACACCCAGACCACTTCAGCTCAATTAAGTGGTCTGGGTGCCAGGCCCCTGCCCCCCCCCTCCCCAAATTTTTCACGTATACCGTATAGCTTACCGATCGCTGTAACCAGACACATTCACGTATACCGTACGGGTTCACTCACAATGCCAAATCTTCTGTTGTGTAGCTTTCTAATGGATGGACTGTATAGCTTGTTAAGAATTGCTTTGCTCTCTTTTCTACCCTTGGTGGGGTTTTACAGATGGATTTGGTCTAATATCTTACCTGTGCTTTTCTGGGAGTGCTTATTCTAACATTTTGTCCTATTCTGCTCCCAGGTGCTTTTGAGGACACTACGTTCTCTTCTCTGGCAGATTCTGTAAATGAGAACACGCTGCGTGCCATTTCTGAAATGGGCTTCACTCATATGACTGAAATTCAACATAAAACCATCAGGCCCCTGCTAGAGGGAAGGTAAGGAGACAGAATCATTGTATTCATACAGCAGAGAGATCGATTTCAGTGTCTGCAGAGTGTTTTATGGAGTTTGTCATTCAGTTTTCTTTGTCAGATTCTAAGCATGCGCTTGGCTCCGATTGTGGGGTAGTTTTGTTAAACAAGTAAATTGTGTCTCGGTGCCCACATGGCCGCTGAACCAGCCCTGTCCCAGAATGCTGTGCGGTGCCCACATGTTACTGAGCCTTGTGAAGTGTGGTGATAGGACTGTTCTAGTAGCAATATTGTGTCAGACTGTCTAGTTTAGGTGGTTTTGATTATGGAAATGACTGAGAGGAATTGTTTTTATTTTAGGGACGTCCTGGCTGCAGCCCGCACTGGCAGTGGTAAAACACTGGCGTTTCTCATCCCAGCTATAGAACTGATCTACAAACTCAAATTTATGCCCCGAAATGGTGAGTTCTGACTACTTCAATTGACTTTTAACCCTTGATGAGCTAAAGCCATAAGTAATTCTGATGCCTAAATTGAAGGCATGTTCTGCTTGCCTCACTTCTTTCTCCTTCTGGTTTATTCCCCTTTCCCCTCTGAGGCATTCTAATCAGACACTCCTTTCTCTCTCCAGGTACGGGCGTTCTGATCCTGTCACCAACGCGGGAGTTGGCCATGCAGACCTATGGCGTTCTCAAGGAGTTGATGGCTCATCATGTTCATACTTATGGGTTGATCATGGGGGGCAGTAACCGCTCTGCAGAGGCCCAGAAACTCGCCAATGGTGTTAACATTGTGGTGGCAACACCTGGGCGTCTGCTTGATCATATGCAGGCAAGTCTTGAAATAGTGGGCAGCTTCAAAAGTCAGTTTATTTCCAGCAGAAGATGTACGTGTGCTGACAATATTTATTGATCTTCGGTCTCTTTTAAACAGAACACACCTGGCTTCATGTACAAGAATTTGCAGTGTCTGGTGATTGATGAAGCTGATCGAATCCTCGAGGTCGGATTTGAACAGGAAATGAAACAAATTATCAATCTGCTGCCAAGTAGGTGCCAGGCGTTGCCATGTACAGTCAGTGATGTGTGTTAGGCTCTCTGTAATAAGGCTGAATTATCGCAGGAAAGATTCATCTAATTCACAATAAAGTGGACGAGGGAAAAACTGGAAAAATGGGTTCACAGTCCACTCTGCACCAATACATACTGAAACCACATGTATCCCCAGTGCAAGTGAATTATACTAGCTGCGTACCTAGTATAGATAATGGATAACCATTGGATTATCCAGACAGGTGCTTAGAATATTAATATACAGGCGACCTCTTTCCTATATCACTTTCCTGTACATTGTACTTTTTTCTTTGGGCTATTTTAGGTTACAGCTGAATATACTACAGTACGCTATAATCCAATCTGTTTATTCATGCTGCACCTGGATGGTACTATGGTCTGTCAGTCAATCTCTTACTTAACACTTTGACCATGGTTTAACCCCTGGTTTATTTACCTACCAAGGGCTAACGAAAGTACTATTCACTCGCTGCTTTATACGGTCAGACCTCTAGTTAATCCCTGTTTTTAACACGAATACTGTGGTTTAACCCCTTGTCTACCTTGGTACACTGGTTTATTTTTCTGTGCACTATTTGCCCACAAAGGGTTATCAAAAATGCTACAAATAAGCCTAATTAATAAAGCTTGTATATTAATATTCTAAGCACCCAATGGTTATCCATTATCTATACTAGGTACGTGGCTAGTATAATTCACTTGCACTGGGGATATATGTGCTTTGTGTATATATTGGTGCAGAGTGGACTGTGATCCCATTTACCTAAGGATACTGAGTACATTTTTTTGTTTTTACCTCGTCCACTTTATTGTGGATTAGGTGAATCTTTCCTGTGTTATTAGGGTTAAGCACTTTGGACACTACTGGAGTGTCTACACAGGTGTATAGATCCCAAGAAGTAAACTCATGGGTATCCTTTTAATTCGTTGTAATATAAGAAATCTTTCTCTTGTTACTTGGGGAAAATCCATATTGGAGATTAAATTGTGCGGGGGCCCAGCATGATCAGTGGATCTAATCACATTCACATATTCCTTGTCTCCCAGAGCGCCGGCAGACCATGCTGTTTTCTGCCACTCAGACTCGCAAGGTGGAGGATCTGGCTAGGGTCTCCCTGAAAAAGGAGCCATTATATGTTGGCGTGGATGACCACAAAGACACGGCTACGGTTGACGGATTGGAACAGGTATGTGGCCCAATTTATCCTGTTAGTCATTCAACTCCACAATCTGAATGGTTGCCATTTTTGTTTGCAGTCAGGTTTCAGAGGATAGGAAATGGGAATTGGAAAATCCATGAATAATACAATAATTGACCGTGCTGAATCTTAAATATTGAGAAATTACCTTTTAGATGTAGATGGGCTATAAGACTTTTGCAGTAAGTTACTCTATAAAGAGGAACAGTCACCTACAGCTTGTATTAATGTTTTTTTTTTCATGAATGTCTCCTCTTCAATTTATATTAAAGGGACACATACAAACCTGTATTGCTGACACTGTAGTTTTGAGAGAGCAGTTTAGGTTACTGGCCCCCCTTGTCCACAGTTAAAAAGCCGTAAAACTCACCGATTTTCCGCCTCATTGCTTTTTAGATCATTGGGAGATTATTGTGCACGTGCGGCAAAACGCAATCAGCATCTTCTCATAGAGATGCATTGAATCAGTGCATCTGTATGGGGAACGTCTGGCGTCACATTGTGCAGTACTGCGCTAGGAAGCACCTCTAGTGTCTGACTGCACCTAGAGGTGTTACCAGCCAGTATTTACGTTCTCTAAAAAGGCAGTGTGTAGATTAAAAAGCCTGCAGGGACTGGAACACCTACATTAAACTGGTGAGTTAAGTGCTCCTTTAAAGATTTAGCAAATTATATTGCAGTCCAGATCAGACAAGGCACATACAAAATGCAACTGAAGAGGAGAAATATTTCATTTCTCCTGCTCTCTGTATGTTCTCTCTATGCTGACTGCCAGGTGTAAAGGGCGGAGCTTATAACAATGATTGACAGGGAGCTAAGATGGAGGCGCCCAGTTACAGGATGAAGAAAAGTAGATTTCAGAGTAAACCTAAGTGGTATCCCAAACTGTAACCTTACTTACACCGTGCACCCCTAGTGTTTGTGAGCCTGAAGTGGTTATTTAAAGACTCCTCTCCATTATCAGCATGGCCCCAACTGAGCTTGGCATTACGGGTTGTTTCGCAGTGATTTAGGGAGAATTATATTGACAGACCTCGTGCTAGCTGTGAAATTTCACGCCTTAATTGTCCTCTGGGTCATTTCTCAGGGCTATGTGGTATGTCCGTCTGAGAAGAGATTCCTCTTGTTGTTCACTTTTCTGAAGAAGAATCGCAAAAAGAAGATGATGGTTTTCTTCTCCTCCTGCATGTCTGTGAAATATCACTACGAACTTCTCAATTACATAGATTTACCGGTGATGGCAATACACGTGAGTTTTCCGTGGACCTCCAAGAATTGTTTGACACACTGTGTCGTCGTTGCACTGGTGGCAGGGTAGACACAACTTCAACATTGTGTCCGCACGTCGCCTTTCTCTGTTAATCTTGTGTCTTCACTCCACAGGGTAAGCAGAAACAAACAAAGCGGACCACCACATTTTTCCAGTTCTGCAACGCTGATTCTGGGATTCTGCTGTGTACAGATGTCGCAGCTAGGGGACTGGACATTCCCGAGGTAGACTGGATTGTCCAGTATGACCCTCCTGATGACCCCAAGGTTGGTTGACTTCTGTTACAGCTGGTGTAGTGTGATGGAGCATTAGCACAGTCATTCTCAGTGCCAGTGAATTCTGGATGTAACCTACATGCACCTATTCCCTTCAGGAATACATCCATCGTGTTGGCAGGACAGCTCGTGGTATCGATGGGAAAGGTCACGCTTTACTGATCCTAAGGCCTGAGGAACTGGGCTTCCTGCGTTATCTGAAGCAAGCTAAGGTAAAATATGCTGTTACTGGGAGGACACATGTGCAGGTATCGGACAAAGTCCTTGTGGTGTATTCTAGTTAAAAGCAGATATTCACTGTTGGGTTTGGTCTTATTTTAGGTACCACTGAGTGAATTTGAATTCTCGTGGAGTAAAATTTCTGATATCCAGTCTCAGGTATGTAAGCAGTCGGCTTTTTTTTTATCAGGTGTGTTTTTTTTTGTTTTTTTTGGGGAATGGGGAAGAGTTCTGGCCCAAGCCTTTTAACTCCTTAAGGACTGGACTGTCTTTGCTATTTTGTACACTTTTGTGGTGTTTGTGTTTAGCTGTAATTTTCCGCGCTGTAATGTTCCCATACAAATTATATATTGTGGTTTTTTTTCAGGACAAAAAAGGCTTTTTTTACATACCATTATTTATATAATCTCATGTAATTTAATTGGAAAAAAAATGATGAAAAATTGAAAATACATGTTTTTTTTGACTTCCTTAACCCCTTAAGGACACATGACGTGTGACATGTCATGATTCCCTTTTATTCAAGAAGTTTGGTCCTTAAGGGGTTACATTTTTTTACTCTTCTACAAAAGCGAATACAAAAAACTGCTAAATAGATTTAAAATTTTGTCCTGAGTTTAAAAATACCCAGTGTTTACCTGCTTTTTTTTTTTTTTGCAAGTTATAGGGCTATAGGTACAAGTAGGATATTGCGGTTTCAAAACATACTTTTTTTTTTTTTCTTCAAATTTATCAATAGTGACATTGTAACACTATTACCTGTCATAAATCTCTGAATAACACCCCACATGTACGTATATTTAAAGTAGACAACCCAGGGTATTCAATATGGGGTATGTCCAGACTCTCTTAGTAGCCACCTAGTCGCAAACACTGGCCAAAGTTAGCATTTATATTTGTTTGTGTGTGAAAAAAGCAAACTAAATTGAACGCTAATTTTGGCGAGTGTTTGTGACTAAGTGGCTACTAAAAAAGACTGGACACACCCCATTTGCAATACCTTGTGTTGTCTTCTTTTGCAAATGGTATGCCATCGTGGGGGTAATTCTCATTCCTGGGCTACCCTATGCTCTCAAAGGCAATGTAACCAACCTGGCCATTTTCAATGCAAAAAAAATTTACCCTGTAACTTTCAAAAACGCTATAAAACCTGTACATGGGGGGGCAGGGGGGGTACTGTTATACTCAGGAGACTTTGCTGAACACAAATATTAGTGTTTCAAAACAGGAAAACGTATCACAACTATATCATTAGTAAAAGTGCTGTTTGTATGTGGAAAAATGTCACTTTCACGGACAATATCATCGCTGTCATATGTTTTACTGTTTTGAATCACTAATTGTATTCAGCGAAGTCTCCTGAGTAAAACAGTACCCCCCCATGTACAGGTTTTAGGGTGTCATAGAAAGTTACAGGGTAAAATACAGTGCTAGCAAATTAAATTCTCTGGAATTTTGGCCTGGGTTGGCAGGCAGGTCCCTCAAATTGCAATCAATAAAATTAAGTATGTAAAAATATTTATATAAATACGCACGTAGAATTTAAATATATGCATATTATTTGAAGTTTGTGTTTATTTATGAAATTTATGTAATTTTGTATATGGACATATGTATATTTCGTATTTATTTATACAATTTATTCTAAGTGTATTTTGATATAACTATATATATTTTAATATCAAAATACAGTTAGAGTAAAATTTCATATAGATATAATTTTTTAACATTTTTTATTTTAATCTTATTTGTATTTTATTTATGTGTATATATGTGTAACTTAGTAAGTATTTTTATATTTACATAATATAAAAATACACTTAGTATGACTATTTTTTATTTGTATTTTTTTTTTTTAAATTAACTTTATATTAATGATTTTTACACTAGCAGGGAGACCATGTGACTGCTCTGAGCGTTCACATGGCCACAGGGGTCCTAATCTGCCATGGGAGACTGTCTGGGCTGCAGGCAGTCTCCCCACACTGGGAGCGCCGACGGTTCAGGACCGGCACCGGTCGGCAATGGAAAAATGCCGAGGTCGTTAAGGGGTTAATAGCACTATACGTGTGTTTTGTATATAATATAAATCTTTTTCATGTTTAAAACTACCTTAAAGGACCACTATAGTGCCCCCACTCCTGCCGGGCTCTGGGGGGAGGATGTGGTTAAACTTACCTCTTTCTCCAGTGCCGGGGGGAGGGGGGTTTCCTCCTCCTCTCCGGCTGAATGTGCATGCGCGGCAGGAGCCAGTCCATAGGAAAGCATTCACAATGCTTTCCTATGGACGCTGGCGTCTTCTCACTGTGACTTTTCATAGTGAGAAGCGTGGAAGCCCTCTAGCGGCTGTCAATGAGACAGCCCTAGAGGCTGTATTAACCTTAATAGAAACATAGCAGTTTCTCTGAAACTATGTTTATAGAAAAAAGGGTTAATCCTAGCTGGACCTGGCACCCAGACCACCTCATTAAGCTGAAGTGGTCTGGGTGCCTAGAGTGGTCCTTTAATCTAAATTCTTTGCCATCTTTTAAAAAGGATGGTCAGACTCTGATACTTGAGTGCAATATGTGATCTATTACTGGGAATGAACAGACCGTGTCTCGACAAGCACCATGATTTGTTCAAATTGGCTATCAATTTTATCTTCTTATTTTTAGCTGGAGAAGCTGATTGAAAAGAACTATTATCTGCACAAATCTGCCCAGGAAGCTTACAAAGCTTATATCCGCGCATACGACTCCCATTCACACAAGCAGATATTCGATGTGAACACCCTGGATCTCCCAAAAGTGTGCCTGTCCTTCGGCTTTCAAGTTCCTCCCTATGTGGATCTGAGTATCCTTTCTAAACTTATGTGGATGGGGGTTATTGTGCTAAGGGGGTGGGAGAGAATGGAGGTAAATTGGGTTTTGCTGTAGATCCTGTAGCTTTTCTTTAACCAAACTTTCAGATGTTAACAGCAGCGGCGGAAAAAAGTTGCAGAAGCGAGGAGGCGGTGGTGGATTTGGCTACCAGAAACCCAAGAACATGTACAAAGCCAAGATATTCAAACATATTAACAAGAGTGGCCGAGGAGGGGGGCGCCAGTTTACTCGCTGAGGTGTCTGTTTTAAATCTTGCCAAAGACTCCAAAAGCCGTATGTTTATTTGACATCTCAGGAGCTTGTGTTGGGTGTAAGATGCAGAAATTATCCTCTAACAGGTCTGGAATAAGACTGCTCTATACTGCAGCCTTCTGTGCACTGGCGGGGTGTAACAGACAGCCACTGGCTGGGTTACTTAGGATTTCATTTGTTTCTCTTCACAGACGGTATTGATGCATCGAGTTGGATGTTATTGTGTCTCACTGGGTCCAGGAGGAATTCTGTTTCATAAATGGGTTCTCTGGACTAATGTATCTTACATTCCGTTTAGCTCTTTCTAAACGTTCTCTCGTTAGCCGCACAGTGATCTTTACAGACTTTCTTCAAGCTCAAATGTGCATTTATACAATAAATGTATAGCGTTCATCTAAACTGTATTCTGTCTTGTATCATCCTTGCTCCTGTTTATGTACTACAAAGTTCCGGCTAAAGTGTGTGTGTGTGTGTATATATATATATATATATATATATATATATATATATATATATATATATATATTTTTTTTTTTTTATATTTTTTTTTAAAGCACTAATTCGGCTTGCGCGCCCACCCCACCCCCACATATATTCTATATTAGTCCTGTCCACGCGCAGATCAGAGGCTGACAATGTATAGTTCAGTGTTGTGTGTAACAGGTGATAAACGCACAGGGATTTACAATTCTAACCAGCAATTCAGGGTTTTTCCCCCAGCCGCTTGCCATTGCCTGTCAGTTGTGCCTTTCCTCCCACACAGCCTAGTGAGCTCCCATCATGGAGGAGAGTCTGTTGCTGGCTCTCTGGCAGGGGGACAGTGTCCGCAACCTAGGCTACCTGCGTAAGAATTGTCAGTTTTGCAAATTCCGTTTTGAGTTGGGCTGTGTAAGTGTCGGTCAGTTGGTTGTCCCTGCATTTTCTAATACTAACTTGCAAGTGGAGCAGATCTCAAACTAGCCAATCTTGGACTTGAAACAATGGCTGATAGAGGGATAAGGCTATTACCGTTTTACATGACGCCAACAAATTTCACAGTGCTTAACGTATAATGACAATTTATGCAAGGAGGGACTGCAAACGGCCCCTAAAAGACTGTGATGGCACCCCACTCCATTTCCTCTAACCCCTTAGTGACCAGACCATTTTTTTTTTTCTTACTGTCAAGGACCAGGGCTCTTTTTACATTTCTGCGTTGTTTGTGTTTAGCTGTAATTTTCCTCTTACTAGTTTACTGTACCCACACATTGTATACCGTTTTTCTCGCCATTAAATGGTCTTTCTGAAGTTACCATTATTTTCATTATATTATATAATTTACTATAAGAGAATTATAAAATGATGAAAAATAAAAAAACACACTTTCTAACTTTGACCCCCAAAATCTGTTACGCATCTACAATCGCCAAAAAAACCTCCAATGCTTAATAGTTTCTAAATTTTGTCCCGAGTTTAGAAATCCCCCAGTGTTAACATGTTCTTGGCTTTTTTTGCAAGTTCTAGGGCAATAAGTTTAAGTAGAACTTTGCTATTTCCAAACCATTTTTTCTCAAAATTAACACCAGTTACATTGTAACACTGTCAGGAATCCCTGAATAACCCTTCACGTGTGTGTGTGTGTGTGTGTGTGTGTGTGTGTGTGTGTGTATATATATATATATATATATATATATATATATGTGTGTGTGTGTATTTTTTTTTTTAAGACAACCTAAGGTATTAAACTTGGGGCATTTTGACTCTTTTCATGCAACAATTTTACCACCAATCTATGCCTAATGAAAAACACAGATTGGTGATTTCTTTTAACACACATAGCAATTTAAGAATAAATGTACGGAGAACTTTAAGGGTTACTGCCAAAGAACACCCCAATATGTGTTCAGCAACATCTCCTGAGTACAGTGAAATCACCCATGTACAGGTGTCGGGTTTCTTTGGGGGCTAAAAGACCTTATTTGAAGGGTGCGCATTCCATTTTTTAACTTTGAATTTTCACAGCTGGTCATCATGCACCCATGTCCTGTTTGGGACGTTTTTGAAGCCGACCAATGTAATTTGCCCTCATCAAACCATATATTTTTGAAAGGTAGACACCCCAGAGTATTTCAAATGGTGGTATTTTAGCACTTTCCACGCACTAATTCTATCACCAATCTTTGTCAAACTTTTGGGTTGTCATTTTCTTGTTATTTTTAACTTATTTTACTTTAGGATGGCATGGATTCTTAGTTCTGTTGGGGTGTTCTTTGTCAGTAACACCTAATATGTGTTCAGCAACATCTCCTGAGTACAGTGATACCACCTATGCATAGGGTTGTTTGGGGGGTGCAATGCCAAACCTCTGACACGTTTTTCAAATTTGACATATCTTTTTGGGGGGCTTTTTTTACATATCCCAATTTATTTTCTTGCCATGAGCGTGCATATATTTAAAAAGTTGACACCCCGCAGTATTCTATATGGAGTGTCTTGATGCCTTTGATGCAGTCGTTTTAGTCAAATTGTCATTTTTATTTTTTTAATTTTCATTTTTTACACACACACGCTTGTGAGTGATTCAGGGGAACCTGTTTTTGGTTATTGCAAATAACACACTCCTGGTTGTTTTCTGCAAGGCCTCCTGAGTACACCCAAGACCCCCACGCATAGGGTAAATGTAATGCAAAAATAAAAAATTGGACCAGTGTGTGGTATCGTTTTTACAGTCTCCAATGCATTCCAGGGTTTGCTTTTATGCACAACAAAAGTAGATTGCAACCTTTTTGTACCAGGCCCTTGTCTTTTGTATAATTAGGTAGGGCTGCAGCAGCTGATCTGCCAGATCAAACCCCACCCATATGCCGGTTATAGGCCTTGATGCACACTGGCTTCCTTGTCCTCTCCGCTCTGCCACATACAGGGACCCCCACAGTCCCCCTCAGTGGGGATGGTGGTAAGAAGGTACACATCCTTCTTGTCTCTGTACTTAACTGCCAACAGCTCCTCTTGGCACAGAGCTGAGGTCTGCCCCTTTCATAACCGGGTGCGTGCAAGTTGTCCTGGGAAACCTGTGCTGTTCTTTTTGATTGTACCACAAGCTACTGTATCAAAACAGTACAATAGCTTGAACAAAGGGACACTTGTATAACAATTGTCAGTACACAAGTGGTACCCTTTGTTTATCAAGGGTAATATCCGGTCCCAGACAATCTTGCCACTGGTTTCCATATGTTCTAGGCAACCTGGAGAGTTGGTTTCCATCTTGACTCTCCAGGTTGCCTAGAACATATGGAAACCAGTGGCAAGATTGTCTGGGACCGGATATTACCCTTGATAAACAAAGGGTACCACCTGTGTACTGACAATTACATTGGTCGGCTTTCCCTCGTACACCCGGAAGGCCTGAGTATACCCAGTCTTGCTATCACAGAGCTTATACATCGTTACACCATACCTAGAGCGCTTGGAAGGAACATACTGCTTGAATCCCGCCTTCCCTTATACTTCATCAGGGATTCATCCACGCATATATTCCTTCCCGGTGTATAAGCCACTGCAAACCTGGCAGCGACGTGGGTAATCAGGGGGCGGACTTTATACAGCCTGTCAAACTGGGGATGCTCCCTAGGAGGGCACAGGCTGTTATTGCTGAAGTGCATGAAATGTAGAATCATTTCATATTAGGGACGTGCATGGGGAACATTTTTCTGCTCGGCATTCCGAAATTCGGCACTTCAGTTCAACACTTCGGGACTTATCTTGCAGTCGCTTAGATAACTCCCTAATACCATGGGAATTATCTACTTATTCATTCCTGTCATTACATTGACTGGCCAAGTAACTTACATTTTATATGAATGTGTTACTTGATTGTTGCAAATGCTTACAGCTGATTCATGGCTATGTTTGTATAATTTTTATTTAAATTTGTATACAGTGTAACATTCTTCCACTGGGAAGGTATGTTAGTACTTAGGCAATACTGTGCTTTGGAAATTCGGCTATTTGGATGTATCCGAATTACCCGAAATTCGTCCGAATTGCCATTCTTAACTAAACGAATTGCACGTCTTTCATACCTCTTCCTTGACATACATTGGGAGTAAATGGGGGTAGAGCAGATGGGGCTACTGCTTCAGTAGGAGCGGATGGAGGGCTTCTTTATGATGCCCATCAGCATAGTCAGTGCCCAGAATCTTTTTAATTCTGGCACATCGATGGTGGCCGATTGCTGCTTTGCCAAAAAAGTCAGGCTTTGCGGCATGGAACTGATGGGCATATAAATTAGTTTGGGCGACAATGTTCCCCAACACATTATTGCCCAGAAACACCTCCACAAACGGCTGAGGGCTAAATCCTGCGACATCCAAATTAATAACTAGATACATTGCTAGCAGCAGACACTGTATCTAGTGATGGGGGGAGGGGAGAAGAAGCCGTCTAGCCCTCATAATGGCATAATTGAAAATGGGTACTATTGGGTTTTTGCCTTCTTTTGGATCAACTGCATAGCTGAAGTTCAGCCTTCTACCTCTCAACTAGTAGACAGTACCTACACCAGCGCGACTCCCTGGGTGTAACCGTTTCAGTGACCAGCGGA
Source organism: Pelobates cultripes (assembly GCA_933207985.1). Taxonomy (NCBI): domain Eukaryota; kingdom Metazoa; phylum Chordata; class Amphibia; order Anura; family Pelobatidae; genus Pelobates; species Pelobates cultripes. Next base: position 1,407,601 of record OW240918.1, read on the forward strand.
TGGATCCAAGCTCCAGGCCGAGAATAAACAAACTTTCAATAATCACAATGTCTGTGTTTTTCTGAGAGTGGACACAAGATCAAAGACTCCCACCAATTTTTATTTTTCCCCTCTCACCTCTGGTTTAAGTAAGAATCCCCACTCCCGTCCTGAATTCTCTTACTGTGGATTAATAATCACCCAGTTCTTTAGCAATGCTTTGAGCATCTCTAGGTTCCAGGAACGGTTCACACTAACCAGTTTCTGGCAGTTTGGGTTACTGTCAAATCTCATCTCACATCAATGATGAGATCCCTGTAATACCAAAGGGTTCACGAAGCAGATTAGATAAAGTTTACTCTTTGTGGTACCTTAAAATTATTTAAAGGATGACCGCTAAATGCAGATTATGGAAAATATACTAATACTTCAAGGAGGGGGTTTAGCTGTGATCAGTAAAACCAATATATGTTAGATATCTCAAAGAAAAACCTAAAGGAGAAATTCCTATATTAAAAAAAAGAAGAAATCATTAACATTCCTGGATCATTAGGAGCAACTCCTTCAGTCCTGTATCTGATTTTACCTCCGAAACCCCTGCAGAGTTCCTCTCGCTACACAGGATAATTGGATCTGCTCTAAAAGCAGCCATATTACATCACTCTTCCCAATGCCTGGATCTAATAGAAATTTGCTGTAGTGGTTATGGTCCCAGGAGTGAACTGAAGAGCAACATCGTATGTAGTCATTCCATTTCAGATAGATTTGAATTCTAACCTGGGGTCTACCAAACACCAGTCCCTCCCTCCACTACTTCCAACCGAGAACCATAACCTCTGTCTGAGCTGACCCCGGCCGCTCCTCTCATTGGGGGAGAGTAATTAGCGGATACTATGCCAATGAGGAAACTATACCCTGCAGAAGCTTCCGATGCGCTGCTGGAAGTAGTGGGGGCAATGCTTGGGCACTCCTGGCACCTTGGCCATGATGGTACATTACTGTGTTATAGCAAGCCTGCTCCTTAAATGAACACATTACCAGCCATATATACAGTGCTAACTTAATTCCCCGCTTTTATTGGGAAAGTAGGAATTATTTCCCTTGACATCCTGAGAAACTTCATAACATGTTTAAAAACTAAATACAAACTCCAATGTGTATAAATGTTTTATTTTACATACAAACTCCCATCACACGTGACTGAGACATGGAAAGTTGCACGTCACAGCTGACATGAGCCCTCCTCCGTTGCCACATGATCCGTGTGAGGCGCTCACGAAGTTAGATCCTTTAATTTACTCAGGAGAATCTCATTTTTTCTGCATTCCTAGGAGCAAAACAAGAACATAATCCCTGGTAATGGAATGGTGCATCCACATGAACACTGTAGGTAGTTCATTAAAGTAGAACGTGCCAACCTTGTCTGAACCTGGCTGGGTAAACTTGTGTAGTTTTGGCTCACGCAATACAATTAGTGATAATCTAATGATTTATTTATATTATTTACAGACTTTCAGCTCTTTGAAGTAGCCCAACCCAGCGAATGCTTCGTTTGATATGCTCATTGCAAACAGCTGAACGTCTGTAAATTGACAAACCTGATTTTTAATGGGGGTTGAATAATGCTGTTTACAACTGTATGTTGTGTTCCCCTTAATTTATATTAATAGCTGATATTTATCGCTCTTTTCTAACAGTGTATTTGTCCAAAGCTCCTGCAATAGATCATTATTTATGTTTGGGCAGCTTCCCTCTCCCTTAGCCTGCCAGGAGGGGGAGAGATGGAATCTGATTCGCTATCATTTAAGATTAAGTTGTCATGAGAGGAACACTTGCACTCCTGTCTAACTATAGTTACATTTTAAATAAGATACCAGGAGACCTCCTTTGTGTGAAGAGCCGTGTTTGTGTCAGTATGAGCATATCATTTCAGTTTTCCAGTGCTCTATCAGTGTGTGGTTTTTTTTTTGTTGGGGAGAAAGGAAGGAGTTTCGGGTGCGAGATATACCACACTTTAGCATTATAAGTCTTCATGCTAGAAACAAGTGGATAAAACATGAAGCTGTGGTCTGACTTGAAGGAAAAAAAAAATACATGTGTGACCGGAGTCAATTTCATTGCTATCTATATGTGGTGTGGTCTGAGCGAGCGCGGTAGGTAAGTGGGTGTGTTCTGAGCGAGCGCGGTAGGCAAGTGGGTGTGGTCTGAGCGCGCGCGGTAGGTAAGTGGGTGTGGTCTGAGCGCGCACGGTAGGTAAGTGGGTGTGGTCTGAGCGCGCGCGGTAGGTAAGTGGGTGTGGTCTGAGCGCGCGCGGTAGGTAAGTGGGTGTGGTCTGAGCACGCGCGGTAGGGAAGTGGGTGTGGTCTGAGCACGCGCGGTAGGTAAGTGGGTGTGGTCTGAGCACGCGCTGTAGGTAAGTGGGTGTGGTCTGAGTATTGAAATGTCACCTCTTTAAATTCCTTGACAGTTTTAAAGTACAGTCTCTGCTTGTCCAGCAGTTCCAAGTATTCATCATTCAGCTGGTCCCGTCTCATCTTATTCTCCTGCTTCTTCTTCTCCATCTACAGAGACACATAGATTAGAACATTCCGAATCGACAATACATTATTTCCAAATTTCATGGATTTACCTTGTTCCTGCTCTGTCTGATTCCATCCACAATCTGCTCCATCTGCCGAAGGAATTGGTCTCGAGTACCCGGTGACGCCATTGCTCTAGAAAAAACAAAGCTGCGGTCACACTGTGAAACTTTGTGTCCCATATCGAACTCTACAAGGAACTTGCAAATACTGGGCCAAAATAGGAAAATTCTCCAAATATATCTCTCATTTGGTCTAGAATGATTTTCCAGGTTTTGTAAAATTCTCTTTGATTTCCAGTGGTAAAATCCCATAAAGAATGCTTAAATTCTATAATGGATCTATTGTCACCCCGGCAATGGCACACGAAAAGCAATACAGGTAGGATTGTAATCAGTAAGGATTTATCACGGGGGAAGGGACTCGTTGCTGAATGGGGGTGCAGTCATCTGATGTAGGGGGACGATAAGATGAGGGGAGCCGTACAGTTATGATTGTAATCAGAAGGGTACATAAAGGGACACTCCGAGCACCAATAGATCTCTAATGCATCTGATTGATTTTGGCCTCAGGCATTTTTTTTTGCATTGTCTGTAGTTTTTACACAAAATTATCAGTGTTTTGCAGAATTCTACACCATAAGCCGGCCTCCTTACCCAGGCCCCCCCTTGCCAGAAAGACTTCCTTATCAATGAACGTACACATGTCAGCCATTACAAAAAACAACCTAAAATATGAAGCAAAGAGAGACCACAATAGTGCAGATAAAAATAAAAAAACTAGACACACTCACAAAAACATGTATATAATGGACGGGGTATAAAAGTCTCTTTCACATATTTCTTCTCTTCTCTTACTCCAAATAGAAACTGAATTTGCAGCAGAGGCTGGAAGTCCTAAACTCTAAGGTCCAAGCTGTACATCATTCATTAGAATGCCTGCAGGTGTGAATCTCAGCCGTTAAAAGCTCTGAATGAGCTGCTTTTAATTCACAGCCTTTGTAGACAGTCAGATAAACCACAAACAGGTATTGATATCTTTACTCTATACCTCACTGGGTGTCCTCTCCTTATAGTGCAGGTGTACACACATTGATAAGGAAGTCTTTTTCTGGAGTGAGTAGGTGTGGCTATAGAGACTGGCTTATGGTGCAGCATGCTGCAAAACATTGACTTATTTTCTGCAAAAATCACATCTTTTGAATTAGGCCAAAACCTATCAAATGCATTAAGTAGTATTGGTACCCAGAGTATCCCTTTAACATGCTGTGCTTTATGGATCAATGGGGGTGCAGTAAAATCATGCTTATAACTTGTCCATACTGTTTACAGTCAGATATTTATCCAAGTTGGAGATACTCACTGCTGGAAATTGTCATGAATTGAATTCAGCAAATTCACCTGATAAAAAAAATACAAAAACAGAAAAATAAAAGCAGGAGGGAAACAAGAGACTGGACGGCAGCAAGGATGGGGGGAAAAAAGTAAGGAGGCCGGGGAGGATGGGAAACCGAGACTGCATGTCGGTGGGTGGGGTTAGTAAAGTTTAATGGGTGTTAGTGATAGTCACCTCTTTTTCTAAATAAACCTTCTTATCGTCCAGCGTGTTATAAAGAGTGAAGAACTGCTTTGTCTCTTTGTGAGTGGCAGAGACTGGAAAAGAAAAAAAAAGTAATACAATCCAGAAAGAGTTTCTATTTTACTCCACAGGAATGCTAACAACATGGCTGCAGGTACACAATTCATACCTTGACCATAAAGCTCAATAAATCTCTTCTGGTACTGCGTCAACTCCGCGCGGCTTGGAACTTCATCGATTTTACGTTGCAGGATGGCGATTTCTCGGTTCCTGCGTGCCTGGGATTTTAAGTAGACAGTATATAAATGTGTACTCTCTACAAACAGAGTGGAACTATGGAATCATACAGCCTATATGTTAACTCACCAGCAGCAGTCGAATCTTCTGCAGCTTTTCACGTTCGGCCTTGTGCTGCTGCTCCAAAGCCAGCGTCCGTTCCTGGGATCATGTGTTAGGAGTCAGGGTTAGATATGGTGTAAATAATATCCAATATCTACATGTTGTGAGGGTTAATTAAAGGAACACTGCCAGGACGTCTCATCTGAGCTGGAGATACTCATTGGTTGAAAGAGCTAAACCAGGGATGAACAATAGGTAGATCCCCAGATGTGGTAGAACTACAACTCCCATGATGCTTTGTCTTTCTAAAGGCATGCAAAACATCATGAGAGTTTTATTTCTACCACATCTGGGCATCTACCTATTGGGCAGTTCTCAGACAATGAGCAGGTCTTAGAACAGTGGAGCTGATGAAAGCTCCATTCAGGAGCTTAAGGCTCCATGGAAGGTGGCAGCACCTGGCAGATCAGGTAATGTTGTTAAAACATTCTTAAAAAGATTTGACTGCTTATTGTAGGAGGGTACCAAGGCACTCCTGGCACCATAACTACTATAGTGAGGTGCAATGGTTATGGTGCTTGGAGTGGTTGGTGAAACAGCTTTATTTAAAGGATAATCTTTATAAACCAGCTCAAAACTATGGAAGCCATTATGCCAACATTAAATAATGGGTCCAGTTATCCTTAAATCATTTTATTTACACAATTCTGTTGGTGGTTTGTGCAAGCAAAAAGGAAATTCTGTTTTATTTCATAAATAGGCAGAGTGATGGATAGCTAGAAGAGAAATAAATTAAAACAATATCCAGATAGGCAAGAATGGCAATAAAAGGGGGCTGTGTGAATGCCGTTTCCACGTTCCTCAGTACAAATAGCCGGCCTCCTGCTATGTCCGTTGTTACCTTGTTTTATGAAATGGTCTGTGAGTGCATGGATGTATTTCATGGTGCCCATCCTTTGTGGGAGTGAAGGGGGCTGACTCCGGGCCCCCACTGGTTCAGCGTGCGTGTTAAAAGCTGCACATCCACACAATGGTCAGCTTTATTATAAGTGGCATTTATAAAGCGCCAGCATATTCTACAGTGTTGTACAAATGGGGAAAAAGACAGCAGAATACACACAGACCAAAACAAAAGGTAGAGGGTCTCTGTCCTTGAGCCACAAGCTAGCCACAAGGAATAACTGAATTACCTTTTCCTCAGAATGTTCTGCAGCTTCGGATTTCAGACTTTCAATATTCTGCTGCAGTCGTGCCATCTCTTCCTGCGGGTGATTAAATGGACAGCTCGTCACAGGACACTATGCCCACCCCAAAATAGGAAACTCGAGAGATTCCGGATAAAGAGTGACAGAGAGTCAGGATCACAGCAGTATGTAATTCCCCCATCTAATCTGTTTAGACAGAACCCCAAAAGCGACTCACTCTGCAGTGGGAACGGAAATGCTGCTCCTGAACTTTCAGACTTTCGTTCATAGTCACTAAATCCCGGAGTTTGTGCAGGATGCTAAGAAAACAGACACAAGGAGAGGGACGGTATGGAGACTGGAAGTGAACAGGGAAAGTAGACACATACTGGGGCAAAGCGGGTGTTTACTTATTGTCACGTTAATACATTTCAATATCAGCAGGAAGTTTATCTACTGATATAGACAAGGGTGACATCCACCTGAACTTTATTATAAGTAAACAGGTACAATCAGAGAGTGACCTAATATACTATATACAGTAATGCTGAATGAAGATCACTAAACACAGAACCCGCATCATTCCTACACTACACACAGCAACACAGAACCCGCATCACTCCTACACTACACACAGCAACACAGAACCCGCATCATTCCTACACTACACACAGCAACACAGAAACCGCATCACTCCTACACTATACACAGCAACATAGAACCCGCATCATTCCTACACTACACACAGCAACACAGACCCCGCATCACTCCTACACTACACACAGCAACACAGAACCCGAATCATTCCTACACTAAACACAGTAACACAGAACCCGCATCACTCCTACACTACACACAGTAACACAGAGCCCGCATCACTTCTACACTACACACAGCAACACAGAACCCGCATCACTTCTACACTACACACAGCAACACAGAACACGCATCACTTCTACACTGCACACAGCAACACAGACCCCGCATCATTCCTACACTACACACTGCAACACAGAACCAAAATCATTCCTACACTACACACAGCAACACAGACCCCGCATCATTCCTATACTACACACGGTAACACAGACCCCGCATCATTCCTACACTACACACAGCAACACAGACCCCGCATCACTCCTACACTACACACTGCAACACAGAACCCGCATCATTCCTACACTACACACTGCAACACAGAACCCGCATCATTCCTACACTACACACTGCAACACAGAACCCGCATCATTCCTACACTACACACAGCAACACAGACCCCGCATCATTCCTACACTACACACAGCAACACAGAACCCTCATCATTCCTACACTACACACAGCAACACAGACCCCGCATCATTCCTACACTACACACAGCAACACAGAACCCTCATCATTCCTACACAGCAACACAGAACCCGCATCACTCCTACACTACACACAGCAACACAGACCCCGCATCATTCGTACACTACACACAGCAACGCGGACCCCGCATCATTCCTACACTACACACAGCAACACAGAACCCACATCATTCCTACACTACACACAGCAACACAGACCACGCATCATTCCTACACTACACACAGCAACACAGAACCCGCATCATTCCTACACTACACACAGCAACACAGAACCCGCATCATTCCTACACACAGCAACACAGAACACGCATCACTCCTACACTACACACAGAACCCACATCATTCCTACACTACACACAGCAACACAGAACCCGCATCATTCACTACACACAGCAACACAGAACCCTCATCATTCCAACACAGCAACACAGAACCCGCATCACTCCTACACTACACACAGCAACACAGAACCCGCATCATTCCTACACTACACACAGCAACACAGACCCCGCATCACTCCTACACTACACACTGCAACACAGAACCCGCATCATTCCTACACTACACACAGCAACACAGAACCCGCATCATTCCTACACTACACACAGCAACACAGACCCCGCATCATTCCTACACTACACACAGCAACACAGAACCCGCATCATTCCTACACTACACACAGCAACACAGAACCCGCATCATTCCTACACTACACACAGCAACACAGAACCCGCATCATTCCTACACTACACACAGCAACACAGAACCCTCATCATTCCTACACAGCAACACAGAACCCGCATCACTCCTACACTACACACAGCAACACAGACCCCGCATCATTCCTACACTACACACAGCAACACAGACCCCGCATCATTCCTACACTACACACAGCAACACAGAACCCACATCATTCCTACACTACACACAGCAACACAGACCACGCATCATTCCTACACTACACACAGCAACACAGAACCCGCATCATTCCTACACTACACACAGCAACACAGAACCCGCATCATTCCTACACACAGCAACACAGAACACGCATCACTCCTACACTACACACAGAACCCACATCATTCCTACACTACACACAGCAACACAGAACCCGCATCATTCCTACAATACACACAGCAACACAGAACCCTCATCATTCCAACACAGCAACACAGAACCCGCATCACTCCTACACTACACACAGCAACACAGAACCCGCATCATTCCTACACTACACACAGCAACACAGACCCCGCATCACTCCTACACTACACACTGCAACACAGAACCCGCATCATTCCTACACTACACACTGCAACACAGAACCCGCATCATTCCTACACTACACACAGCAACACAGACCCCGCATCATTCCTACACTACACACAGCAACACAGAACCCACATCATTCCTACACTACACACAGCAACACAGAACCCGCATCATTCCTACACTACACACAGCAACACAGAACCCTCATCATTCCTACACTACACACAGTAACACAGAACCCGCATCATTCCTACACTACACACAGCAACACAGAACCCACATCATTCCTACACTACACACAGCAACACAGACCACGCATCATTCCTACACTACACACAGCAACACAGACCCCGCATCATTCCTACACTACACACAGCAACACAGAACCCGCATCATCCTACACTACACACAGCAACACAGAACCCGCATCACTCCTACACTACACACAGCAACACAGAACCCGCATCATTCCTACACTACACACAGCAACACAGAACCCGCATCATTCACTACACACAGCAACACAGAACCCTCATCATTCCACACAGCAACACAGAACCCGCATCACTCCTACACTACACACAGCAACACAGAACCCGCATCATTCCTACACTACACACAGCAACACAGAACCCGCATCACTCCTACACTACACACAGCAACACAGAACCCGCATCATTCCTACACTACACACAGCAACACAGAACCCGCATCACTCCTACACTACACACAGCAACACAGAACCCGCATCACTCCTACACTACACACAGCAACACAGAACCCGCACTACACACAGCAACACAGACCCCACATCACTCCTACACTACACACAGCAACACAGAACCCGCATCACTCCTACACTACACACAGCAACACAGAACCCGCATCACTCCTACACTACACACAGTAACACAGAACCCGCATCACTCCTACACTACACACAGCAACACAGACCCCGCATCACTCCTACACTACACACAGTAACACATAACCCGCATCATTCCTACACTACACACAGTAACACAGAACCCGCATCATTCCTACACTACACACAGTAACACAGAACCCGCATCATTCCTACACTACACACAGTAACACAGAACCCGCATCACTCCTACACTAACACAGCAACACAGACCCGCATCACTCCTACACTACACACAGCAACACAGAACCCGCATCATTCCTACACTACACACAGCAACACAGAACACTACACACAGCAACACAGAACCCGCATCACTTCACTACACACAGCAACACAGACCCCCATCACTCCTACACTACACACAGCAACACAGAACCCGCATCATTCCTACACTACACACAGCAACACAGAACCCGCATCATTCCTACACTACACACAGCAACACAGAACCCGCATCACTCCTACACTACACACAGCAACACAGAACCCGCATCACTCCTACACTACACACAGTAACACAGAACCCGCATCACTCCTACACTACACACAGCAACACAGACCCCGCATCACTCCTACACTACACACAGTAACACATAACCCGCATCATTCCTACACTACACACAGTAACACAGAACCCGCATCATTCCTACACTACACACAGTAACACAGAACCCGCATCATTCCTACACTACACACAGTAACACAGAACCCGCATCACTCCTACACTACACACAGCAACACAGACCCCGCATCACTCCTACACTACACACAGCAACACAGAACCCGCATCATTCCTACACTACACACAGCAACACAGAACCCGCATCATTCCTACACTAAACACAGCAACACAGAACCCGCATCATTCCTACACTACACACAGTAACACAGAACCCGCATCACTCCTACACTACACACAGCAACACAGACCCCGCATCACTCCTACACTACACACAGCAACACAGAACCCGCATCATTCCTACACTACACACAGCAACACAGAACCCGCATCATTCCTACACTAAACACAGTAACACATAACCCACATCATTCCTACACTACACACAGCAACACAGAACCCGCATCACTCCTACACTACACAGTGATACTGAATCCACATAATTCCTAAATGGAGTTGATGAAATACTACACGTTCTAAACCTCTGTGTACAGTGATGTGATATACTATGTATGTAATAATTATGATGATGATGGTGGTACAAGCACATTACACACCTGGGATCTGCTTTTGACTCCACACTCTCCAGGGTTGACAGCTCCTGATCAAGCTTCCCACTAAAATCATTGACCTGAATAAAGACATATAAATGAATCCTTCCTTCCAGCTCCTTACAGAAAGCCTGCAATGGGGGCATGATTATAAGCCTATGGGTGCTCTCAGCAGAGAATGGCCCTTATAGTCTGGGAGAAGGTTGGGACTAGCACCCAGCACAGAAACAGCCACCAAACAGGGATCAACCAGCTCTGTGACAAAAACAAGACGACCGCACTGGGCCAAACAGGGGTGAAGAAAAAAACTAGTAATGCGTCCACTTGGGGTCAGAAAATAACAGTCCCAGGTACCTTCACAGTCAGCCCTGAAACGGTCGGAACCGTCTCCACCTACCTCTGCCAGCTCCTTCTTCAGCTCACTGCAGGAGCTCTGGAGATCTGCAGACTGGCCCTTGAGCTGAAATACAGAAACATTTAGAATCTGCATTCACTAGTCCTGGGTCTGTAACTTTAGACAAAATTGTTATCTTCTTCAAAGTAGCGAGTTTTCCTTCTTCCAATTTCTGGTCACTTCTAGATCACAGCCAAAGACAAAACACATTGTTTAACAAAACCGTGTCCACTGCTAAGGGTATCCACAGGTAACACGATGGAAAGCTGGACATTCTGCCATACTGGAGGAAATATGACTTCTTGCAGTTAGTTTGCAAAAGGGTGGGCTTTCCAAAGTCTAACTTCTATGCATGTGATGCACAACAATAATATATTTCTCACAAACACACACGTATATATATATTTGAGTGTACTTTTAAAGGGACTCTATTAGACACCAAAACAACTTTAGCTTAATGAAGCAGTTTTGGTGTATAGAACATGTTCCTACAGCCTCACTGCAGCTTTGAAGTGAATTTGTGAGGATTTGGACACTGTCCCCGTGGTCAGATACCTGCTCCAGAACATTGTTCCTCTGTGTGATCTGCTTGTTCAGGGAGGTCACTTTCCGGCGGTGTTGTGCGGCGGCTCCCAAGTTCTCTGGACGTTCCTCGGCGGACCGTTCCGATTGCTGGTTTCAGAGACACAGGAGTTAATAATGACCTACATCATCATATACCATGTCTCACACTCCAAGCTGGAGATTTGTTTGGGATGTAGTGTTTATACTAATTAACAACTCATTACTTCCACGCTTTTTGAATGACAGATGTATTCTATAACTAAAATCAAGTACCTTTTAAAATTAAGAATTATCTGAGAATTTTGAAAAATAGGAAGTTTAGTAGGACACATCCATAAACATAGAAACATAGAATGTGACGGCAGATGAGAACCATTCGGCCCATCTAGTCTGCCCAATTTTCTAAATACTTTCATTAGTCCCTGGCCTTATCTTATAGTTAGGATAGCCTTATGCCTATCCCACGCATGCTTAAACTCCTTTACTGTGTTAACCTTCAGCTGGAAGGCAATTTCATGCATCCACTAACCTCTCAGTAAAGTAATACTTCCTGATATTATTTTTAAACCTTTGTCCCTCTAATAAGACTGTGTCCTCTTGTTGTGGCAGTTTTTATTCTTTTAAATATAGTCTCCTCCTTTACTGTGTTGATTCCCTTTATATATTTAAATGTTTCTATCATATCCCCCCTGTCTCGTCTTTCCTCCAAGCTATACATGTTAAGATCCTTTAACCTTTCCTGGTAAGTTTTATCCCGCAATCCATGAACCAGTTTAGTAGCCCTTCTCTGAACCCTCTCTAAGGTATCAATATCCTTCTGAAGATACGGTCTCCAGTACTGTGTACAATACTCCAAGTGAGGTCTCACCAGTGTTCTGTACAGTGGCATGAGCACTTCCCTCTTTCTACTGCTAATACCTCTCCCTATACAACCAAGCATTCTGCTAGCATTTCCTGCTGCTCTATTACATTGTCTGCCTACCTTTAAGTCATCAGAAATAATCACCCCTAAATCTATTTCCTCAGATATTGAGGTTATTACTCTATCAAATATTCTGTACTCTGCCCTTGGGTTTTTACGTCCAAGATGCATTATCTTGCACTTATCCACATTAAATGTCAGTTGCCACAATTCTGACCATTTTTCTAGTTTACCTAAATCATTTGCCAGTTGGCTTATCCCTCCTGGAACATCAACCCTGTTACATATCTTAGTATCATCAGCAAAAAGACATACCTTACCATCAAGACCTTCTGCAATATCACTAATAAAAATATTAAAGAGAATGGGTCCAAGTACAGATCCCTGAGGTACCCAACTGGTGACAAGCCCAAGCTTCGAATATACTCCATTGACTACAACCCTCTGTTGCCTGTCACTCAGCCACTGCCTTACCCATTCAACAATATTGGAATCCAAACTTAAAGATTGCAGTTTATTGATAAGCCTTCTATGTGCAACATTGTCAAAAGCCTTACTGAAATCTAGGTAAGCAATGTCTACTGCACCACCCTGATCTATAATTTTAGTTACCCAATCAAAAAAATCAAACCAAGTTTGGAAATATAAAGCTCCTTTATCTGGCCTTTAATGAACGCGTATTTCTTCCAGAACGATAGAATACTAATAAACTGCCCTATGCTCGTCTTATACACCAATATCAATATAGCAATGTGAAAGAGAGCACTCGGAGACATATATACATACAGAACACATACCCCAGGCACACACCCAGCCACGACTCGCTGCTTGCATACAGCAAAGAAGAATCCTAAAACCCAGGGGAACATGCTCACCTTCTCAGCATATTCAGACGCCATCTGTTTAATTTCATCCGACTGCCGCCCCACAATCTGCCCCACAGTACTCGCTGCCAGATGTCCCTAAAATTATTCATGGGTTTAATACAAAACTTCATACAGAATGACAAATACAAGGAAGTGCACAGAAACACTCAGTTAAATACACACAACTTCTTTGTTCATTTTTTTTTTTTTTTTTTACAAAATGTTTACAAAAATTAATAAATAAATAAAATAAAAAATTAAAATATAAAAGACTTCACACAGCCAGCAGTGCATGTGTGCAAATCCCCACACACACAGAATCAGAGCAGAGGGTCCCCCACAGATAAAAAGAGGAACCAGTGTGGGTTTGTGTGGGAATGCCATTGGTTGTCTGTAGCCAGCATGCCATGGGCTGGCTAAGGACGCTGTGGGAGGAGTTACGCCTCCGGCAGCAATGTTCCATATCTCTGTCAGAGCACCATGACTACTTAAAAATCACTGAAATGACTGGAGTCTACGCATTAAGGAGGAACAGACTTTTTTTTTTCCATTGTCATAGGAAGGAAACCATGAACGCCACAGAACAGAGGATGGAAGAAAAACAGCAATTGCTTCAACCTAAATACAAGTAGACAGTTAATGAAGGCACACATTTCGTATAGCAAAAACTAACAGGGTTTATTCTGACCTCTTCCATTTCCATGGCAGCCATTCTGACCATCAAGGATTTTATTCGAAGCTGGAGGAGAGACATTTTGATAAAAACCAAAATAAAAAAATATCACGATATTCCGACATATATATACATACAGAGTCAGTCAAACAAATATACACACACACACAGTCAGTCAGTCAGTCAAACACATATATATACACACACATACAGTCAGTCAAACACATATATATATACACAGACACACACACACACAGTCAGTCAAACACATACACACACAGTCACTGTGCTGGGATTGTGTCCTGAATGGACTCACTTCCTCCTCTGATCTCAGTTCATCTTCCTCGCGCATGTCTCCTTTGCCTCCAAGGTTGGATGGTACAGACACTTTGCAATCTTCTGGCTGTCACGGAGAAAGCAAGGTTAGAGCCGGTATTACCCACACCATAGAGCCTGGCTGTCACGGTGAGAGCTGGTATAACCCGCACCATAAAGCCTGGCTGTCACGGTTAGAGCTGGTATAACCCGCACCATAGAGTCTGGCTGTCACGGTGAGAGCTGGTATAACCCGCACCATAAAGCCTGGCTGTCACGGTTAGAGCTGGTATAACCCGCACCATAGAGTCTGGCTGTCACGGTTAGAGCTGGTATAACCCGCACCATAGAGTCTGGCTGTCACGGTGAGAGCTGGTATAACCCGCACCATAAAGCCTAGCTGTCACGGTTAGAGCTGGTATAACCCGCACCATAGAGTCTGGCTGTCACGGTTAGAGCTGGTATAACCCACACCATAGAGTGTGGCTGTCACGGTTAGAGCCAGTATAACCCGCACCATAGATTCTGGCTGTCACGGAGAAAGCATGGTTAGAGCCGGTATAACCCACACCATAGAGCCTGGCTTTCACAGAGAAAGCATGGTTAGAGCTGGTATAACCAGCACCATAGAGCCTGGCTGTCACGGTGAGAGCTGGTATAACCCACACCATAGAGTCTTGCTGTCACGGTTAGAGCTGGTATAACCCACACCACAGAGCCGGTATAACCCACACCATAGAGCCTGGCTTTCACAGAGAAAGCATGGTTAGAGCCGGTATTACCCACACCATAGAGCCTGCTGTCACGGTGAGAGCTGGTATAACCCGCACCATAGAGTCTGGCTGTCACGGTGAGAGCTGGTATAACCCGCACCATAAAGCCTGGCTGTCACGGTTAGAGCTGGTATAACCCGCACCATAGATTCTGGCTGTCACGGTTAGAGCCAGTATAACCCGCACCATAGATTCTGGCTGTCACGGAGAAAGCATGGTTAGAGCCGGTATAACCCACACCATAGAGTCTGGCTGTCACGGTTAGAGCTGGTATAACCCACACCATAGAGTCTTGCTGTCACGGTTAGAGCTGGTATAACCCACACCATAGAGCCTGGCTGTCACGGTTAGAGCTGGTATAACCCGCACCATAGAGCCTGGCTGTCACGGAGAAAGCATGGTTAGAGCCGGTATAACCCACACCATAGAGTCTGGCTGTCACGGTTAGAGCTGGTATAACCCACACCATAGAGTCTTGCTGTCACGGTTAGAGCTGGTATAACCCACACCATAGAGTGTGGCTGTCACGGTTAGAGCCAGTATAACCCGCACCATAGATTCTGGCTGTCACGGAGAAAGCATGGTTAGAGCCGGTATAACCCACACCATAGAGTCTGGCTGTCACGGTTAGAGCCGGTATAACCCGCACCATAGATTCTGGCTGTCACGGAAAAAGCATGGTTAGAGCCGGTATAACCCACACCATAGAGTCTGGCTGTCACAGTTAGAGCCGGTATAACCCGCACCATAGAGTCTGGCTGTCACGGTTAGAGCCGGTATAACCCGCACCATAGAGTGTGGCTGTCATGGTTAGAGCTGGTATAACCCGCACCATAGAGTCTTGCTGTCACGGTTAGAGCCGGTATAACCCACACCATAGAGTGTGTCACGGTTAGAGCTGGTATAACCCACACTATAGAGTGTGGCTGTCACGGTTAGAGCCAGTATAACCTGCACCATAGAGTCTTGCTGTCACGGAGAAAGCATGGTTAGAGCCAGTATAACCAACACCATAGAGTCTTGCTGTCACGGTTAGAGCTGGTATAACCCACACCATAGAGTCTGGCTGTCACGGTTAGAGCCGGTATAACCCGCACCATAGATTCTGGCTGTCACGGTGAAAGCATGGTTAGAGCTGGTATAACCCACACCATAGAGTCTTGCGGTCACGGTTAGAGCCGGTATAACCCGCACCATAGAGTCTGGTTGTCACAGTTAGAGCCGGTATAACCCGCACCATAGAGTGTGGCTGTCATGGTTAGAGCTGGTATAACCCGCACCATAGAGTCTTGCTGTCACGGAGAAAGCATGGTTAGAGCCAGTATAACCCACACCATAGAGTCTTGCTGTCACGGTTAGAGCCGGTATAACCCACACCATAGAGTCTTGCTGTCACGGTTAGAGCCGGTATAACCCACACCATAGAGTCTTGCTGTCACGGTTAGAGCCGGTATAACCCACACCATAGATTCTGGCTGTCACAATTAGAGCCGGTATAACCCACACCATAGAGTGTGGCTGTCACGGTTAGAGCCGGTATAACCCACACCATAGAGTGTGGCTGTCACGGTTAGAGCTGGTATAACCCACACCATAGAGTCTTGCTGTCACGGTTAGAGCTGGTATAACCCGCACCATAGAGCCTGGCTGTCACGGTTAGAGCCGGTATAACCCGCACCATAGAGTGTGGCTGTCACGGTTAGAGCCGGTATAACCCACACCATAGAGCCTGGCTGTCACGGTTAGAGCCGGTATAACCCACACCATAGAGTCTTGCTGTCACGGTTAGAGCCGGTATAACCCACACCATAGAGTGTGGCTGTCACGGTTAGAGCCGGTATAACCCACACTATAGAGTGTGGCTGTCACGGTTAGAGCTGGTATAACCCACACCATAGAGTCTTGCTGTCACGGTTAGAGCTGGTATAACCCACACCATAGAGCCTGGCTGTCGCGGTTAGAGCTGGTATAACCTGCACCATAGAGCCTGGCTGTCACGGTTAGATCCGGTATAACCCACACCATAGAGTCTTGCGGTCACGGTTAGAGCCGGTATAACCCACACCATAGAGTGTGGCTGTCGCGGTTAGAGCCGGTATAACCCACACCATAGAGTCTTGCGGTCACGGTTAGAGCCGGTATAACCCACACTATAGAGCCTTAGTCTGCACAGTAAGTGCTGCCATTAAATACAATCATTATATTTCTATAAAATAGTATTAAATAGTGAACGTGGCACATCAATAGCAGAATTCAGAGTCTTTTATTTAAAAACATCTTTTATACAAATACAGTGTAATCTGGAACATCTTGTTTATTGTTTTAGGTTTCCATGGGGAAGTTTTTAAAACTTTTAACAGAAAATATGGCTAACAGACACGAACGCCATATAATTCTAGGCCTATTGTAATATATACATTTTATAGAAATACAGAAACACATACCTTTTCAGCTTTGCCTTGTTTGCTCAGTCCGTATTTCCTACAAAATGATGAAAAAACAAATCCCCAAATTGTGTAAATATAATGCACGTTATAGCTATATAACAACAGGATGTAATGAAGTGCACGTTCTATGACTATCACACCAACACAATGGGCCAGGAATTACCTTTAAAAAGGAATAACAAAGTTTGTATTTAATTTGGGTGCGGATACTTACAACTCAGAAGTTCCTTCATTGCAGCGTTGGTATATTTAGCATTAATGGGACACTGAAGTCACCAAAACAACTATCTTAATGAAGCAGTTTTGGTGTATGGATCATGCCTATGAAGTCTCACTGCTCCATTCTCTGCCCTTTAGGAGTTAAATTAGTTTTTTTCTGTTTATGCAGCTCTAGCCTCACCTACCCTGGCTGTGACTGACACAACCTGCATGAAATGGTTTAATTTTCAATCAGATGTAACTTACTGTAAAAGTGCTCCGTAGATTAAATAGACTGTGCAATAAAGGAAGTGTAAACATTAGATGACTCATTACAGGAAGTACTTAGAAAGGGTATGTAAGTCACATGCAGGGAGATGTGACTAGGGCTGTATAAATAAAGCGATTTTACTCCTAAAGGGCAGATAATTAAGCAGGTAGACTGCAGGGGCATGATCTATACACCAAAACGACATAAACTAAAGTTGTTTTGGTGACTATAGTGTCCCTTTAAACCTACAGCCGTTAGCATGCACTAAATTCTGCTATAGAAAAGGAAAATCAAATAACAGGCGGTGTGAAGAACACATGGCTTCCCCAGATCGGTTTCTATTTGTCTGTAATATGGGCACACAGACCTACTGATGGTACTCTGCTGTCTCCCATAACCCCTCTCTTGTTGCCCCTGATGGTTCCCTCACTTGCAGTCCCGGGATATACTATATGTCACTATTTTACTATCCTTCCCCTGTTAGGCCATGTGCCCTAGAAGTTCAGCCATATTTTAACACCCCTAGGGCTGTTTCTCTTACTTCACCCACTCACATCCATCTTAACTTATAGAAGAGTGCTAGAAAGGTTAGATTTAAACCCATTACATTAAAGTCCTTTTTGACTCCGTAAATCTAAATCTATATCCAGCCAGTATCCAGGCTGAAATGGCCACATGAGAGATTTAGTGTCTGAATGTTGCGTTCTAGAACACGTATCAAAATAACCTTCCTCTTCTCTAACATACCACCCCTAAATCTCAGGGACTTCAATATTCCTATTAACCCACCCCTGACGTCAGCAGCCTCTAAACTACTTTGAATTACTTCCTCCCTCGAGCTATTGCAGTGGGCTAATTCTCCCACCCATGTAGATAGCAATACCCTCAACCTCATTTTCTCTTATGCATGTACAGTGTCTAATATCTCCAACACTCCATTTCCTCTCTTTGACCACCTCAACAACCTCAGCCTAACCCTCCTCAACTCAGGAGGAACCTTAATTCTTTTGACCCTCAGCAGCTGTCAGCTGATATTTATTCACAACTGCTATCTATCCCTTCCCTCTCCTGTCCCTCACTGGCCATCTCCACATATAACACTACCCTCACCTCTGCCTTGAATGCTGCAGCCCCGCTCCAAACATGCACCTCAAGGAGGACACGACCCCAACCTTGGCATACTAAATCAACCAACTACCTGCAAAGATGCTCCCATGGTGCTGAACACTCCTGGAGGAAGTCTCGCATCCAGGCAGACTTTCTCCATTCTAGATTCATATTGTGTTCATACAGCGCAGACCTTGTCCTCGACAAAACAGTCATACTTTTCCTCTCTCATTAGTTCATGCTACCACAATCCCATGCGTCTTTGACACCTTTAACTCTCTTCTCCACCCTGCTGTGGCCACCTCCCAAACTAACCTTACAGCTGATAGCTCTGCATGATACTTTAACGACAAGACTGAACAGCTAAGGAAAGCGTTCTCCCCACCCAGCCTCTTTCTCAACCACACGTAGATCATGCCTTTCCTACCCTTCAGACTTTCTCCCCGGTTACTGAACAAGAGGTGGCTACGCTTCTCCTTTCCTCTCGCCCCACCACTTGCCCGCTTGATCCTGTCCCGTCTCACCTTATCAGATCTCTCCTTCCCTGTCATTTTACCAAATCCTTTAGATTCCATCTTAAAAACATAGCCCGCATCCGCCCCTTTCTTACGCAAAATGCTACCAAGGAGCTTGTCCACGCTCTAGTAATTTCCTACGTGGATTATTGCAACTCTCTCCTAATAAGTCTTCCCAAAAGCTGTATTGCCCCGCTACAGTCTGTAATAAATGATGCTGTCAGATTGATTTTCCTCTCTAGTCGGTCCTCTCACACCTCTCCCCTCTGGCAGTCCTTACATTGGCTTCTTGTAACCTACAGACTGTAGACTGTGATGCTCCTCCTATAGACTGTGATGCATAGACTGTGATGCTCCTCCTATAGACTGTGATGCTCCTCCTATAGACTGTGATACTCCTCCTATAGACTGTGATACTCCTCCTATAGACTGTGATCTCTTCCTATAGACTGTGAGCTCTTCCTATAGACTGTGAGCTCTTCCTATAGAATGTGAGCTCTTCCTATAGAATGTGAGCTCTTCCTATAGAATGTGATGATGCTCCTATAGAATGCGATACTCCTCCTATAGAATGCGATACTCCTCCTATAGAATGCGATACTCCTCCTATAGAATGCGATACTCCTCCTATAGAATGCGATACTCCTCCTATAGACTGTAAGCTCGTCCTATAGACTGTAAGCTCGTCCTATAGACTGTAAGCTCCTCCTATAGACTGTAAGCTCGTTTGAGCAGGGTCCTTTTCAACATATCGTACCTGTAAGTTTTCTTGTAATTGTCCTATTTATAGTTTAATCCCCCCTCTCATAATATTGTAAAGCGCTACGGAATCTGTTGGCGCCATGTAAATGGCGATAATAATAATAATAAAATACAAAGGTTTAATTCTTTAAAATCAAATGCACAACCATTATATGTATATTTCACACGAACATTGATATCCATGCCCAGCACAGGATGAATGCCATATTAATTGTAGCTCTCATCTCTATTATACAAGTAAATTTCACAACAACACCTGCTCATCGCCACACGCTGCCATGCACTGTAAGAAACCAGCGTGCTTGGGAAAAACACAACAGGCCAGAAGGGTTAACAGTTCTCACTACTGTAAGGCACAGTACTCACATCCAAACGGAGAAATATCTGCTGGAGGGAAAGGAGTGGCTGAAAAAAGAAAGATATAAAAGAGATCAAAATGGGAAAACCAGGGATGATGAGGCTGTCCAATAGCAATAATCATAAAGGTTTCACAGGAGTAATGAGGGCGCCATGGAAACCGCAATCAGAAAGTCAGAAGTAACGAGGGTGCCATGGAAACAGCAATCAGAAAATCAGGAGTATCGAAGGCGCCATGGAAACCGCAATCAGAAAGTCAGGAGTAACAAGGGCGCCATGGAAACCGCAATCAGAAAGTCAGGAGTAACGAAGGCGCCATGGAAACCGCAATCAGAAAGTCAGAAGTAAAGAGGGCGCCATGGAAACCGCAATCAGAAAGTCAGGAGTATCGAAGGCGCCATGGAAACCGCAATCAGGAAGTCAGGAGTGTAGCGGAATCCAGCTGTTTACATCTGCTGTTAATGACTGAAGAGACCAATCCCCCCCCTCCGATGACAAGGGGTCTTCATCCCATGAGCCTCTGTACCTGGCAGCCCAGCTACAGAAAGCCCGCCAAACCGCCAATGTCCCCAACAATCTCAAGGACCCCCAGATCGGTAACCGCCACGAAAAGCCTCAGTTCGCAGGGTCCCTGGGTGAAACCAGGCAAGGGAAGCGTCTCAGTTGGGGACACAAATGCTCCCCTTGGCCGACGCTCGTCTATATGAACTGCGGCCACCCAGGGAAGCACTCAATTACTTCCCTTGCTATTTCACACTTATGTTGCAAGTTGCCAACGTTCTAATTAATTGGTGCGAATATTTCAAGGGGCACTGGGGAGAGCCTCGTTCGGGAACACCTTATTTGATCCACGAATGTTCCCCCTGGATGGCGTTCGTCTAACGAACGGGCTGCCACCCAGGGGAGGCACGCGCCGAGGCTTCCCTTGCGCTTTGTGGTTTTGACACCTCATTACGAGGTGCGAACGTTCTAACAAAACATTCTAAATGGGGTAACAAGGTGGTCCCCGTTCGGGAGGGCAATGGATTCCCTTCATGGCGGCCCTCCTGAACGGGAAGCATGCAGTTTAGGCGAACACAAAGAGTAAACTACAGGAGCAAGATAGGGAAAATAATGAAGGGGAGGAAGAACCCCTGCCAAGACAGTACACACACACACACACACACACACCAGGGAAACCAGGGCTATGCACAGTTTAGCGGCAGTCCCGCTACAAGTAGTAATGAGGGCGCCATGGAAACCGCAATCACAAAGTCAGGAGTAACGAGGGCGCCATGGAAACCGCAATCAGAAAGTCAGAAGTAACGAGGGCGCCATGGAAACCGCAATCAGAAAGTCAGGAGTATCAAAGGCGCCATGGAAACCGCAATCAAAGTCAGGAGTATCGAAGGCGCCATAGAAACCGCAATCAGAAAGTCAGGAGTAACAAGGGCGCCATGGAACCCGCAATCAGAAAGTCAGGAGTAACGAGGGCGCCATGGAAACCGCAATCAGAAAGTCAGGAGTATCGAGGGCGCCATGGAAACCGCAATCAGAAAGTCAGAAGTAACGAGGGCGCCATGGAAACTGCAATCAAAAAGTCAGAAGTAACGAGGGCGCCATGGAAACCGCAATCAGAAAGTCAGGAGGAACGAGGGCGCCATGGAAACCGCAATCAGAAAGTCAGGAGTAACGAAGGCGCCATGGAAACTGCAATCAGAAAGTCAGAAGTAAAGAGGGCGCCATGGAAACCGCAATCAGAAAGTCAGGTGTATCGAAGGCGCCATGGAAACCGCAATCAAGAAGTCAAGAGTGTAGCGGAATCAAGCTGTTTATGACTGAAGAGACCCATCCCCCCCCTCTGATGACAAGGGGTCTTCATCCCATGAGCCTCTGTACCTGGGAGCCCAGCTACAGAAAGCCCGCAAAACCGCCAATGTCCCCAACAATCTCAAGGACCCCCAGATCGGTAACCGCCACGAAAAGCCTCAGTTTGCAGGGTCCCTGGGTGAAACCAGGCAAGGGAAGCGTCTCAGTTGGGGACACAAATGCTCCCCCTGGCCGACGCTCGTCTATATGAACTGCGGCCACCCAGGGAAGCACTCAATTACTTCCCTTGCTATTTCACACTTATGTTGCAAGTTGCCAACGTTCTAATTAATTGGTGCGAATATTTCAAGGGGCACTGGGGAGAGCCTCGTTCGGGAACACCTTATTTGATCCACGAATGCTCCCCCTGGATGGCGTTCATCTAACGAACGGGCTGCCACCCAGGGGAGGCATGCGCCGAGGCTTCCCTTGCCCTTTGTGGTTTTGACACCACATTACGAGGTGCGAACGTTCTAACAAAACATTCTAAATGGGGTAACAAGGTGGTCCCCGTTCGGGAGGGGAATGGATTCCCTTCATGGCGGCCCTCCTGAACGGGGAGCATGCAGTTTAGACGAACACACAGAGTAAACTACAGGAGCAAGATAGGGAAAATAATGAAGGGGAGGGAAAACCCCTGCCAAGACAGTACACACACACACAACAGGGAAACCAGGGCTATGCACAGTTTAGCGGCAGTCCCGCTACAAGTAGTAATGAGGGTGCCATGGAAACCGCAATCACAAAGTCAGGAGTACCGAGGGCGCCATGGAAAGTGCTGGCAGAAAGTCAGGAGTAACTAAGACGCCATGGAAACCGCTGTAGCAGAGCTCTAGTACTAGCAGGGACTATCCTCAGCTGGGTACTCCAAGACATACTCAGGAACAAGTAAAACACTCCAATGGAACAACCAGACACAGTAAAATAATCCAGGAATCTCATCCCCAGCAACTGGACCACACTCAGATCTGGGAGTATAACTGAATTTTATTCACACACATTTTATGCCATCTCCCATGCAAGGGGTCTCATAGGCAGAAAATGCAAGGGTTTCAGTCCCTGAGAGATAATTGCCTGAGTAAACTCCTCCAATTTAATTATTTCTCAAGCACAAAAAAATACCCAAAATATCCCGTACCTAAAAAGTCCCCCAACCATACATAGGAACCCCACAAAAAGTACATTCTCTGATAGCCCCGATCTGAGTGACCAACATATCCAAGAATTACTCAGATTGGTTTGGTAAAACGGGAACAACGTTGTGTGGAAGATTTGACCGGCCAGACACGAAGTGGTAGCCCAAAATAGTTGCAGGAGAATAGGTGCCCTGGCCGGTCTCTGTTTGTGAGGTTCCTGTGCGAAAACCATACAAGAGAATCTCTTACTTTCATGTTATGAATGCTCAACCTGTTCGGTATAACTCCCAAACGCCGTTTGTATAGGTGGTCGGGAACAGGAATGGGCAGCGGTCGACAGTTTACCAGTGTTTGTGCGAGTGCCAAGCCGAAAATAGTTCCAGCCACTCGACGACCAAGTACCTTTGCCCTCGTTCGGGAGACAAGATGGACGCCATTTTACAAGCCACGTGTTCGGTTCTACAAAATGGCGGCCACCCAGGAGAAGCACTCATTACTTGTTTCCCTTGCGGTTTCGCACTTAAGTGGATGGTGTTAACGTTCTAATGGGGTACAGGGGTGGTCCTTTTTCGGGAGAAGAATGTATTCAGTTCGTATGAAGTCTCTCGAACGGCCAAAGAAGAACCACACAAAATAACCAGGCAAAACACACAAAATAACAGGGGGAAGATAAGGACAGCCAATGTATGGGAAAAAAGTAGCTTTCAGATGTCCATTCCACTACAACTGCAATTAGAAAGTCGGGAGTAACGAAGATGCAATGGAAACCGCAATCTGAAAGTCAGGAGTAACAAGGGCACCATTGAAACCGCAATCAGAAAGTCAAGAGTAACGAGAGCACCATGGAAACTGCTGGCAGAAAGTCAAGAGTAACTAAGGCGCCATGGAACATTTAGTCGGACGAGAATACTGAATGATGACGGAAAGCCTAGACCACAAAAAAGTAAAGTTTAAATATGGAACATTCACACAGATTTCCTGCACTGTACTGGTTAGTAAACTGCAGGTTAAGCAAGAGGGACTTAGCACCATCATTAAGAGCAGATATATAAATATTTTTACATTGTATATATTATATAATACAGATATTTCTGTGCAGTACCTGCCATACTCCAATAAAGTGCTGTGAACACGTGATTCCTCATCCATAACCTCTGCCGTGTCTCCCTGGCGTTTATACTTCCTCCGCGGTTTATAGATATCCTGTGGGGAACACGGCGAGAAAAGCTTTCATTTATTACACACAACGGAATTATTGTCTTTAAGTATTCAAAGTATTTTAAGAAAACATTGTTTTTTTTTGTTATAGAGGCTATTGCTGTGCTTGTCCGGTCCAAAAAAAAAAATCATAAAAAAAAAATAAAAATAAAAAAAAATCGATAAATTGGACGTATTACTTGAATAACTTTTTAACTACGAAGGCCCAATTTATTGGTTGCTATTCTCCAGCCGGTTCTATGCCCTTACATTGTTACGTTGCTCATCCACCTTTTACGTAAAACAAAGCAGAGGGCAATTATATACTGGATATAGACAGTCTGCTAGAACGCTCTACAGGTTAAGTGTTGTTCTATCAATCCTAATAATAAGATGTGTGAACTGCCCCTCAATGGCCAGTTATGTGTCAAGCCCACATCCACTTACAGAATGACACAGGCTGAACAACACTCAGCCTTTCACAGGTCCCTATTATAAATTAGATTAAAGCCAATTTAAATCATTTTAGCAACAAAAAAGAAAAATCCTTCCATGGATTTCATATTACGGTTACATTACATACAAATCTGTATAGAGTACAGAGCATTAAACATCTCTATTGATCTTACTGTAAAGAAATCTAAATAGGTGACCTGTTTTCTTTTTAGTCCGGTTAGTGAAGGGGTTACTAGCTAGTGGCTTGTACTAGCCCCGGATATATCTATATAATATTTTCATATCCCTCAATAGTAAATAAACTTAATCAGAAGTGACGTTCTCAAGGACGCCATCTCCCTATCCAATCAGAAGTGATGTTCTCAAGGACGCCATCTCCCTATCCAATCAGAAGTGATGTTCTCAAGGACGCCATCTCCCTATCCAATCAGAAGTGATGATCTCCAATTTGCTGCGTCCCTATCATGGAGCTCAGCTGAATTCAAGGATGGTAATTCCGATCAGTGGGAATGTGTCTAGCACAATAAGCTGGTCAATTATAGCGTTACATGTAATATAAAGAAAAGGTCTAAAAATGTAATATACGCACAAAGGTATCATTCAGGGTTTTCAAAGCCTTCTCTCTCCGCTGGGCAAACTGATCATCCTGTGGAAACAATGATCTGTGGTGAGTGAAGATCCAGGTAAAGGAGGCAGAGTACAGAATATTTGATAGAGTCCTAACCGCAACATATGAGGAATGGGATTTAGGGGTGATTATTTCTGATGACTTAAAGGTAGGCAGACAAAATAACCAGGCAAAACACACAAAATAACAGGGGGAAGATAAGGACAGCCAATGTATGGGAAAAAAGTAGCTTTCAGATGTCCATTCCACTACAACTGCAATTGTAAATGCTAGCAGAATGCTTGGTTATATAGGGAGAGGTATTAGCAGTAGAAAGAGGGAAGTGCTCATGCCATTGTACAGAACACTGGTGAGACCTCACTTGGAGTATTGTACACAGTACTGGAGACCGTATCTTCAGAAGGATATTGATACCTTAGAGAGGGTTCAGAGAAGGGCTACTAAACTGGTTCATGGATTGCGGGATAAAACTTACCAGGAAAGGTTAAAGGATCTTAACATGTATAGCTTGGAGGAAAGACGAGACAGGGGGGATATGATAGAAACATTTAAATAGATAAAGGGAATCAACACAGTAAAGGAGGAGACTATATTTAAAAGAAGAAAAACTACCACAACAAGAGGACATAGTCTTAAATTAGAGGGACAAAGGTTTAAAAATAATATCAGGAAGTATTACTTTACTGAGAGGGTAGTGGATGCATGGAATAGCCTTCCAGCTGAAGTGGTAGAGGTTAACACAGTAAAGGAGTTTAAGCATGCGTGGCATAGGCATAAGGCTATCCTAACTATAAGATAAGGCCAGGGACTAATGAAAGAATTTAGAAAATTGGGCAGACTAGATGGGCCGAATGGTTCTTATCTGCGGTCACATTCTATGGCCAAAGGTAACGTTCATGTTTGTTATTTGCATTTTTCACAAAAAAAAAACCTGCCTTTTAACCAATTATATGATATATACATTTTACTGCTCTAAAACACGAATATTTGTGTTCAGCGAAGTCTCACGAGTACAACAGTACCCCCCATGTACAGGTTTTATGGTGTTTTGGAACGTGACAGGGTCAAATATAAGGCTTGCCTATATTAGTTTTTACACATTGAAATTTGCCAGATTGGTTATGTTTCCTTTGAGACCGTATGGACAGTGGCGGAACTATCGCGGTCGCAGCTGCGTCTGGCCAAATATAAGGCTTGCCTATTTTAATTTTTATACATTTGCCAGATTGGTTATGTTTCCTTTGAGACCGTATGGACAGTGGCGGAACTATCGCGGTCGCAGCTGCGTCTGGGCCCGTCACTACAGGGGCCACGGCCACCCTGTCAACCATTGCGACCTGGGTGCCCGCCGGCATTGTGGTGCGGCACCGGCTATGCAGAACAACCTCCGGGGCCGCATAGACTTCAGGTGTGCCATGCTCTTGCTTTTACCCAATGGCAATTAATTTCCTGGGGCCCGGTCAGCGCTGCAGCGCTTTAAGTGATGATATCAGACCTGGGAGGAAGCCGTCAATTCCTCTCAACTTACACAGAGCTGAGCGGAAGGAGAGCGCTGGGGAAGGAGAGAAGGGAGTCAGAGTGGGAGCTCTGACTCCCATCAGCCTGAGCCAGCCACTGGACCCCGGGGAATTCACCCTCCTGCACCTAAAAGGTCGAATACAGGAGGGTGACTAAAATGTGTGTGTGTGTATGTGTATCTCTTTGTATGTGTATCTCTTTGTCTGCAGTGCCCCTATGTATTGTATGCGTGTCACTCTGTGTATTTGAATGTTAGTCATTAAGTGTGTCTGTGTGACTGTCTGTATGTGTCTTTGTATCCGCATGAGAGTCTGTGTGTTCTGTGTGTCTGAATGTTTATCTGCTTGTCTGTATGTGTATTGGCTTGTGTGTCTGTATGTGTCTGTATCTGCATGTGTTTCTGTATGTGTATCTGCATATGTGTCTGTATGCGTATTTGTTTGTATGTGTATCTGTATGTCTACGTGTATCTGTGTCTGTTTTTATATTATACAAATGGTGGGGGGAGGAGGGGACAGAAGAGATGCATGGGGGGACCCCAGGGCAATTTTAGCACCGTGGCCCTTTGGTTTCTAGCTATGCCTATCCGTATGGCAGCCAAGAAAAGAAAACTACCCCCATCATGGCATACCATATGGAAAACTAGACAACCCGGGGAATTCAAAATGGGGTATGTCCAGTCTTTTTTAGTAGTCACAAACCCTGGCCAAAGTTAGCGTTCATATTTTTTTTTTCATTTTTTCCACACAAAAAAAATGCACATTTACTGATGATTTCACCGTCTTCATACGAGTACTACAGTACACCCCATGTACAGGTTTTATGGTGTTTTGGAAAGTTACAGGGTCAAATATAGGGCTTGTAATTTAACCCCTTAAGGACCAAACTTCTGGAATAAAAGGGAATCATGACATGTCACACATGTCATGTGTCCTTAAGAGGTTAAATTGTCTGGAAATTCTGCCTGGGTCGACAGGCAGGTCTCCCAAATTATATATAGATTGTGTATTTTGGATGTTGTATAATTTGGCCCCAGCAGCATCCTGTAATGTATGCATATGTAGGTGAGTACAGCCCTAGCCATCCTTGGTTTAATTTATTTATATATTTGGGAGTCCAGGCAAACTCCTTGATTTTGCACCCCTACCGGTCACAGGTGCCTCATTCAAGGGCCGTACATAGCCTTGACCTGCAGTATTTCCAAAGTAAGTACCCAGGATACAAATATTTTATAAATAAATAAGTGGGTTGATATCATAAGATCAGACAGGCTGTTAGAGTAGGACCTGCCAAGAGCAGGGTACATTGACGTTGTGGCAGGCTTATGCAATGTATGATCATATAATGTAACTAAACCCCCATTATTTTTGCCTAGGTGAGGTGTTTTTAAAAAAACTATTACAATCTGTGAGACCTGAAATTGCTGCTTAGTGAATGAGCGAGTCGCTGGATTGTGTATTTTGTATGTTTTAGAGATTATATTATATATATATATATATATATATATATATATACATATACACACACATACATACATATACACACACACACACACACACATATACATATACACACACACACATACATACATATACACACACACACACATATACACACACACATACATACATATACACACACACACACATACATATATATATACACACACATATATACATATACACACACACACACATATACATATATATATATACACACACATACATACATATACACACACACACACACACACATATACATATGTATTTCATATAATAGATGTATAATATATTAATAAAATACTTAAATAATTTTATATTATACATAGATAATATATATATATTACTTAAAAGTTAAAAGAAAGGCTTGTAATTATTTTTCAGGCACTTTGGGGGACTGCCTGACAACCCAGGCAGTTCACCTGCAGGCAGCTCATAGCCAGATAGTGCGTTCATTGTGATCACATGACCCTGGAGGGCTGAAGAGGTGGAGTTGAGCAGCACGGGGACTGTCTGGGTTGTCAGACAGTCCCCGCCTGACCGGGATCGCTGCCGATCGCCGGTCTAGATAAGTGCAGAGCAGCACAGCGGGCGGCGCAATACTGAGCGTACTATGCTGCCCTGAAGCATTTAGAGCAGTCTCCAGAAAGGACGGCATAGTAAGCCCCCTTCTTTAAGGGGTTAAACAAAGCTCTAATACTCTGATACTACAGAACAATAAAGGTTTAAATTTCTCCAAAGGAATAGCAACAGTGGATATGCTGCTGCAATATACAAGTTAACCTAATATTGCTTACCAATTATATGTACACTTTGAGCAAATTCGTTGGAAATGTATGGATCGAAAATTGGAGGCAACCTGGTCAGCTGCCAAAAAGCTGCTCTTTGATTAATAGAAGCAGAATTTGTATATACTTTCTGTTTTTCACTGTATTAATTTATGTAAATATACATTTTAATATCAGAGTGATAAAATGTTAAGTTTTAAGTTTGTGTCAGGGCAACCCTACTTTATCTTATAAACTCACTAAATAAAAGTTCATTTCTAAAAGCTATTGTTAAACAGCATGCACGGTCAGTAGTTAGAGAGCAAAGCTTTGCTGGGGCCCCTGGTGAGTCTGGGCCCCTAGTAACATAGGTCTAGTCACCTCTGGAAGGCTGTGCTCTTTCTGGAACTGGAAGACTGAGTATGAGCGAATATAGTCTCCCATTTCTTGTCTGGTTTCGATGGCACGTTTCACCAGCCACTGTCAGAAACAGAAAACAGACATCAAAATCTGGTCCACAGAGCTAGCAATCCATTACAAAGTCTTATACCCCCATTAGCATATAACTGATAATATGAAAGTATAGAAAAATATATTCCTTAACCCTTTGATGACAAACAAATCCCTTTAGAAGCGAATAAACTGAACTGCTGTGACAGGAAGCAACGCAAGGATTTACATCTTAAAGAACGCAGTTTATTTATTAGGGAAAGACAGAGGTGCTAGGAAAGTCTCCAATTCAGACAATGCTAGCAGCTCTGTGCTGAGGGAATAAGACACAGAATGCAGCTGTGCGTGCCTGGAGACAGCTGGTGGGATTTAGAAACCCACACAGAGGGCATCAAAGCAAGGTTCCTGACACCTTTCACAGCATGAAGCCCCCTTTTCATTCATTAACAGTAAAACATCTGGGAGAGGAATGCTTCATTCATCACAGAAAATCACGGTTACACACAACCGAAATTACCATCAAGTACTGACGTGCTGGGCCATGACAGGGGTACATTATTTTGACTTATTTTAGAAGTAGCTTTGTCTCAGATTCAAACAGTTAGAGAAAAAGATTTCCAAAGCTTTACCTGAATAACTGGGAAAATGTGAATGAAGTCCAGGCCTTGGATCTGGTGCGGCTCCAGGCCATGCGGACACTTCATTTTTGGCAAAACGGACACTATTTTCTCTGTTAAAGCTCTGAAAAGGAGAACGTGAGAAGTCAGCATGGAATTCAGCGTATCATGGGAGGACGGAGATATTAAAGGCTAGAGCTCGACATTTCTTTGATTTCACTGTAGAGATCTGTGGTTATCGACCTTTTAGGAAATAGACCCAAATTATGTGCATGGAATCGTATATAAAAAAAAATAAAACCTCTCTCGTTAGACTTTCCCCAGTGCCTTTACAGCAGGTTATGATTTAATAAGCTTCCAAATGATTCCATACTGTTAGAAAAAGGTCCAAATATTCCAATAGACTTTAATAGTGACTGGTGAAAGTAAATCATTTGGAAATGTGCTTGTTCTCGCTATTGGGGGACTTCGCTTTAAAAGATGCCAAATCCAAAATAAAGAAAAATAAAAGTTACACATATAATAGAGATGCGGTTCCAAGGCTTTGTAATAGAAAGTACTTACTGAGAGCACAACTCCCAGAAATCTCTGCTGTGCTTCGTAATCTACGCTGTCTTATTGGAGGAAAACTGCAGAACATCACGTAACCAGCAATAGAATGGGTTTGGCAAATTTAACCCCTTAAGGACTGGACTGTTTTTGCGATGTTGTACATTTGCGACCAGGCATATTTTTACACTTTTGTGGTGTTTGTGTTTGGCTGGAATTTTCCGCTCTCTCATTTACTGTTCCCATACAAATTATATATTGTTTTTTCAGGACAAAAGGGGCTTTCTTTACATACCATTATTTATATAATCTCATGTATTTTAATTTAAAAAAAATAAAAAAATATGATGAAAAATTGAAAAAAATACATGTTTTTTGACTTTTACTTGAAAAATCTTTTACTCATCTACAAAAGCGAATTAAAAAAACTGCTAAATAGATTCAAAATTTTGTCCTGAATTTAAAAATACCCTGTGTTTACATGCTTTTTGCTTTTTTTTGCATGTTATAGGGCTATAGGTACAAGTAGAATATTGCGGTTTCAAAACATAAATTTTTTTAATTTATCAATAGTGACATTGTAACACTATTATCTGTCATAAATCTCTGAATAACACCCCACATGTACATATTTTTTTTAAAGTAGACAACCCAGGGTATTCAATATGGGGTATGTCCAGTCTTTTTTAGTAGCCACTTAGTCGAAAACACTTGCCAAAGTAAGCATTCATATTTGTTTGTGTGTGAAAAAAGTAAAAAAACTAAATTGAACGCTAATTTTGGCCAGTGTTTGTGACCAAGTGGTTACTAAAAAAGACTGGACATACCCCATTTGCAATACCTTGGGTTGTCTTCTTTTGCAAATGGTATGCCATCATGGGGGTAATTCTCATTCCTGGGCTACCATACGCTCTCAAAGGCAACGTAACCAACCTGGCCATTTTCAATGTAAAAATATTTGACCCATATATTTGACCTTGTAACTTTCAAAAATGCTATAAAACCTGTACATGGGGGGTACTGTTTTACTCGGGAGACATCGCTGAACACAAATATTAGTGTTTAAAAACTGGAAAACGTATCACAACAATTATATCATCAGTAAAAGTGCTGTTTGTGTGTGAAAAATGCAAAAAAAGTCACTTTCACTGACAATATCATCGCTGTGATATGTTTTACTGTTTTGAATCACTAATATTTGTGTTCAGCGAAGTCTCCCGAGTAAAACAGTACCCCCCATGTACAGGTTTTAGGGTGTCGTAGAACGTTACAGGGTAAAATACAGTGCTAGCAAATTCAATTCTCTGGAATTTCGGCCTGGGTTGGCAGGCAGGTCCCTTAAATTGCAATCAATAAAATTACTGAATTATGTAAAACTATTACATAAATACGCACGTAGAATTTAAATATATATGCATATTTATATATTTGAAGTCTACGTGTATATTTATATAATTATTTATGTAATTTTGTATATGGACATATGTATATTTCTTATTATTTTTATTTATTTTTATATACATAGATATATATACAAATTCATTCTAAGTGTATTTTGATATAAATATATATATATTAATTTTAAAATACAGTTAGAATAAAATTTCATATAGATATATAATTTTTTTTTATTTTTTTATTATTATTTTAAAAATTTTTTATTTAATTTAAATTACTTATTATATATATTTTATAATAATATATATATACAATATATATAGTTATTATATATATTATATATATACGTGTGTAATTTAATTATAAGTGTATTTTTATATTAATATAAGTACATATTAATATAAAAATACACTTAGTATGGCATTATATAGATGATATATAGACATATATTATATAGATATATTATATGTCTATATATCATATTTATATACACATATATAATTATTATTATTTTTTTTATTACCATTAACTTTATTTTTTTTTTTTATTTTACACTAGCAGGGAGACTGCCTGTCAGCACAGACAGTCCCCCTGCAGGCAGCACTATGGACTGTGTTAAGCGATCACATGGCCACAGGGGTCCTAAATCAGTGTGGGGAGACTTTCTGGGCTGCAGGCAGTCTCCCCACAACCGGAGCAACACTGATCGCCGCCGGGGGAACGACGGCGATCAGGTAAGTACCCCCAGACCGTTAGGACGGTTCAGGACCGTCATCGGTCCTCAAGGCAAAAATGCCGATGACGGTCCTGAACCGTCCTCGGTCGCTAAGGGGTTAAAAGATCAATAATTGTATGGCAAGAAAGGAGGCGAATATTTGCCTTACATTCTTTACTGTAACCTCCCAGCAGCAAATAAACAGTTAAACAAAATCAACCAATCAGAACACGTCTAGACAGTAATACACGGCTGTGAGAACTCCAGGCGTTACATTGGCCTTAGTGCTGTATATTTTGTATATCATTATTTCTGGTTTATAGATTCTATCCACACATTATTTATGATACTTATACCTCGGGGCCGACCGTTTGTTGGCCCACAGGGTTTTATCTTTAGTACAACAAAAATAATAGGTGCTCACTATAGTGTTATAAAAATAAATAAAAATACAGGCAGCAGTAAACAATACAAGGGTTCCCAGACCTCATGAGTGAACAAATTACAAGAAAACAAAGTATACTGCGCCCAGGGTTTTATCTTAGTTTCTTAGACCCTTGCCGTCTTTTTCCTTATTTTAGCTGAGCCGCTAATTCGTTTTTAGAGCTTGTGTTACATGTTGTTGCCGACCGCAACCTGATCGCGGCTTTTCTTATCTCTCCCGACGCTTTATGTGTCAGAGTGCGCTTCCGTAATTGAGATCTGAATGTCCTTGTCCAACCGTGCCCAATAAGGTGGCACTTACACCCGAATTTGATCTTCTTATGATTACTTCTCTCAGCAAGCTGGGTAAGGACCCCCAACAAGTGTCTTGAACAGGGTCTAAAAGTAATGCAGGGCAAATTGCCTAATATACAAATTTTCATACTTGCTGATGAAGCTATAACAGAGGGTACTTTGGATTCACACCTGGATTGACACAAAATTGGCAGATTTGAGTTCAAAAGAACTCGGCCCAGAGGCTAATGGCCTATTGTTTGGTGACAAATTCAGGAGTCACCTGATGTTTAGAGAGGTGAAAATTGAGACAAGTCCCAATCGTCCCTGCGTAGGGTCTTTCGCTCCCACTGCTTTTCTGGGAGGGACGGTCGCCATAGGAGCAGAGCTACCGGCAGGACTGCTTTTACAGGCTATCGGCCTCGCCCCTCTGAGCCTTGGAACTCGGGTTATACCTGATCCTATCACAGACAACTCTTCACAAACAGAGGATCTATCAGAGGACGTGGGTCTGCTTCACTCTGGAGTCACATGCTTCAGGTTATCAGCCTTCCTTATTTTCTAGTACCTATTGCAGTCCGTCTAACCCATTTTGTTTCCCACAGTGGTCTCATCTCACTCAGGATCCTTGAAACTGTGTCAGGGTTTCGGATAGATTTTGTCTCAGGCCCACTACAGGAGTTTCCTCCTACCCCTCTATAGGTTCGCTTGGTGCTACTTCCAAGTGCAGTTTCCAAGTGTGTAGTTGGAGATATTCTGGAGAGAAACTGGAGGTCATCTGAGGTATTCAGGAGGATAAAGAAAAAAGTTAAGATTTTTTGTTTTAAATTATTCTCATAATTGGAATGGCAGGCTTAGTTCAGTGTAACAATTGCTATGCATTTGTTTCACGTTCCACTTTTTGGAGGTTTGGTTGTTGTCTAATCTGTAGACAGTTCTCTATCTTGCGGCAGGAGATTGTATTTTTGAAGTCTGAGATTTGTAAATTATCTGGTGTAGAAACTCAGACTGGAACTGCTGCAAAGCCACTGCCGCAGAGACATGCTAGGAAAGGCAGATGGATTACTGTAGGATCTGGTAGACTTAGAGTTGTGGATAAAAGGCATTTTGCACAGTCTGTTGCTCTTCATAATTCATTTTCTGCACTTTCAGAGTGTAATGGTGTTGTGGAGAGAGGCACTGAGGCTAGTGGTGTTGTGGAGAGAGGCACTGAGGCTAGTGGTGTTGTGGAGAGAGGCACTGAGGCTAGTGGTGTTGTGGAGAGAGGCACTAAGACTAGTGGTGTTGTGGAGAGAGGCACTGAGGCTAGTGGTGTTGTGGAGAGAGGCACTGAGGCTAGTGGTGTTGTGGAGAGAGGCACTGAGGCTAGTGGTGTTGTGGAGAGAGGCATTGAGGCTAGTGGTGTTGTGGAGAGAGGCATTGAGGCTAGTGGTGTTGTGGAGAGAGGCACTGAGGCTAGTGGTGTTGTGGAGAGAGGCACTGAGACTAGTGGTGTTGTGGAGACCGGCTTGGAGACTATGGTGAGGCCTAATAGAAAGCAGTTGTTGCTGGGGGATTCCATTATAAGAGGTGTGGAGATGGACAATGGTGGTCTTGTGAGGTGTCTTCCCGGAGCTACTGCTCACAGAGACAGGAGACGGATCTGTAATATTGTTAAGCAAGCAAAGCAGGAAGGGGAATTGGATGTACTTGTCCATCTAGGGACAAATGACTTGGCTTGCAATGAGGTTTCAGAGGTTAAGGAAGTTTTTAGTGTTTTTGCCAATGATATACGGCAGGTTGCTTCCACACTGTCATTCTCTGAAGTTCTGCCTGTGCATAACACTCAGAACGACAGGCGGATGCGTATTAGGGACTTTAATTTGTGGCTTGGTGAATGGTGTCGGAGCAAGGATTTGGCTTTATTTTTCATGGTAGCTCTGTTTGAAATGGATATAAGCTGTACAAAAAAGATGGTTTGCATCTTTCTCAAAAGGGAACAAATGTTCTCAGTGAGCAGTTCAGAGGTTTTGCTAGGATGTATTTAAACTAGGAGGGGGGGGCAAAGGGTGATAAAACATCAATCCAATTGTCCCCCAAAACAAGGACAGAAGGTGCCTGTAGCAAGTGTGTTAAAAAATGATAAGCTTAGAGTCATGTCTACAAATGCTCGCAGTTTAGGGAATAAGATCCATGAACTTGTGGCAATAATGGCAACTGATAGTGTAGATTTAGTCGCTGTTACTGAGACATGGTACAATGAGAAAATGACTGGGACATAGCAATACCAGGGTACTCTTTATATAGGAAAGATAGGGAAGGCAAGAAAGGGGGAGGGGTGGCCTTGTATGTGAAGGATAGCATAAAATCTAGCCTAATAAAAGTTAGTGAGGCAAACATAGAGTCCGTTTGGGCTACGTTAGAATTTGGTAATCACACAGTAACTCGTGTAGGTGTGATTTATAGGCCCCCAGGACAAACTGAAGAGTTAGATTATCTACTAGTTGAGGAAATAGCTAAAATGACAATGAAGGGGGAAGTTATCATCATGGGTGACTTTAATCTTCCTGATGTAAATTGGAAAACAAAATTAGCTACTTGTGCCAGGAGCACACATATTCTAAACTCCCTACTGGGATTGTCTCTAAAACAAGTTGTTGAGGAGCCAACTCGTAAAGAGGCCATACTAGATTTAGTGTTAACAAATGGAGATTTGGTATCAGATGTTACTGTAGGTGAAAGTTTAGGATCCAGTGATCATCAGTCAGTGTGGTTTAATATAAGAACAGTGACTGAGTCACACCACACAAAAACAAAAGTTTTAGACTTTAGAAAAACAGACTTTTCTAAAATTAGAATATGGGTAGAGGAGTCATTATCAGACTGGAGCAATTTAAATGGAGTCCAAGAAAAATGGGATTATTTAAAAGTTGCTCTATTGAAGGCAACAGAAAATTGCATTAGGCTGGTCAGTAAAAGCAAAAAATTCAAGAAACCACTGTGGTACTCCGCAGATGTGGCCAAAATAGTTAAAAACAAAAAGTTAGCATTTAGGAATTATAAAAAAAACCAGAGTGAGGGAGACAAAATGATCTATAAGATTAGGCAGAAAGAGGCTAAGCAAGTTATAAGAGCTTCCAAATCACACACAGAAGAGAAAATAGCACAGTCAGTAAAAAAGGGGGATAAAACATTTTTAGATACATAAATGAGAAAAGAAAAGTAAAACAAGGATTAGTTAGATTAAAAACAAAAGAAGGAAGGTATGTAGAAGAGGATAAAGGCCAGGCTGACTGCCTCAATGAATATTTTTGTTCTGTATTTACAGAAGAAAATGAAGGAAAGGGACCTCAGTTGAGAAAAAGGCTAAATGAGTCATTTATTACACGTGAGTTTACAGAGGAAGAGGTTCTATTTCAACTGTCAAAAGTAAAGACAAATAAGTCAATGGGACCTGATGGAATACACCCAAAGCTATTAAAAGAGCTTAGTGGTGTACTAGCAAAACCATTAACAGATTTATTTAACCAATCATTAACAGGAGTAGTCCCAGAAGATTGGAAGTTAGCGAATGTTGTGCCCATTTACAAGAAAGGTAATAGGGAGGAGTCGGGCAACTATAGGCCAGTAAGCCTTACTTCAGTAGTGGGGAAAGTGATGGAAACCATGTTAAAGGATAGGATTGATGAACATCTAAAAACACATGGATTTCAAGATCAGAGACAACATGGGTTTACTTCAGGGAGATCATGCCAAACTAATCTTATTGATTTTTTTGATTGGGTAACTAAAATTATAGATCAGGGTGGTGCAGTAGACATTGCTTACCTAGATTTCAGTAAGGCTTTTGACACTGTTGCACATAGAAGGCTTATCAATAAACTGCAATCTTTAAGTTTGGATTCCAATATTGTTGAATGGTTAAGACAGTGGCTGAGTGACAGGCAACAGAGGGTTGTAGTTAATGGAATATATTCAAAGCTTGGACTTGTCACCAGTGGGGTACCTCAGGGATCTGTACTTGGACCCATTCTCTTTAATATTTTTATTAGTGATATTGCAGAAGGTCTTGATGGTAAGGTATGTCTTTTGCTGATGATACTAAGATATGTAACAGGGTTGATGTTCCAGGAGGGATAAGCCAAATGACAAATGATTTAGGTAAACTAGAAAAATGGTCAGAATTGTGGCAACTGACATTTAATGTGGATAAGTGCAAGATAATGCATCTTGGACGTAAAAACCCAAGGGCAGAGTACAGAATATTTGATAGAGTTCTAACCTCAACATATGAGGAAAGGGATTTAGGGGTGATTATTTCTCATGACTTAAAGGTAGGCAGACAATGTAATAGAGCAGCAGGAAATGCTAGCAGAATGCTTGGTTGTATAGGGAGAGGTATTAGCAGTAGAAAGAGGGAAGTGCTCATGCCATTGTACAGAACACTGGTGAGACCTCACTTGGAGTATTGTACACAGTACTGGAGACCGTATCTTCAGAAGGATATTGATACCTTAGAGAGGGTTCAGAGAAGGGCTACTAAACTGGTTCATGGATTGCGGGATAAAACTTACCAGGAAAGGTTAAAGGATCTTAACATGTATAGCTTGGAGGAAAGACGAGACAGGGGGGATATGATAGAAACATTTAAATATATAAAGGGAATCAACACAGTAAAGGAGGAGACTATATTTAAAAGAAGAAAAACTACCACAACAAGAGGACATAGTCTTAAATTAGAGGGACAAAGGTTTAAAAATAATATCAGGAAGTATTACTTTACTGAGAGGGTAGTGGATGCATGGAATAGCCTTCCAGCTGAAGTGGTAGAGGTTAACACAGTAAAGGAGTTTAAGCATGCGTGGGATAGGCATAAGGCTATCCTAACTATAAGATAAGGCTAGGGACTAATGAAAGTATTTAGAAAATTGGGCAGACTAGATGGGCCGAATGGTTCTTATCTGCCGTCACATTCTATGTTTCTATGTTTCTATGTGTCCCAAACGGACACAGCCATTCTGCACTCAGAACTCTGCAATCTCAGAGACATGGGTGCAATTTAGCATTCTCTGTTTCCTCCCAGGTGTGTCAGCAACATTTTCCTGGTGCAGAAGAAGTCCCCCCGAATTTTGCCCGATCATCAATTTAAGAGACATCGTCATTTCAAAATGGAAGGCACATGCTATGCGCCCTTCTCTGCGATGGAAATTAGTTCTCCCACAACGATTTAAAAGAAGAATTTCTTACAGTTCCAGTGCGCTTTCCCACAGTCACTTTCTACCGTTTCTATGACAAGACCTCGGACAATTCACTTGCCTACCTTTTGGTCTCTCTTTTACCAATGATCCTGGAATGAGACTCCAGCCTCTTAGCTTGGGAAGCTATCTGCTCCGATCTCTCCACATCCTGACTTTGAACAAAGTCGGAACCCACAATGTATGTCAATTGCTTCAAACTAATGGCCGACTCCTTTGTGATTCGCAGTTTAGCCAGGGATACTTATAACTGCCCTTTGGTTCTCAGGATCGACAATGTTTCCACTGTCAGTTA
The DNA here is from genome assembly GCA_933207985.1 of Pelobates cultripes. Lineage (NCBI taxonomy): Eukaryota > Metazoa > Chordata > Amphibia > Anura > Pelobatidae > Pelobates > Pelobates cultripes. Next base: position 1,447,251 of record OW240918.1, read on the forward strand.
GGTCAATCGTTTAGAGTGTTCTCGTTCAAAACTTTTCTCAGACCTCAAAAGAACTTTACCAGTTCTGTCTGAACAGGAACCTCTCTCTATGGGCAGAATACCTTCGGGTCCCGGCCAATCTTGAGGCAGACTGGTTCTCCCGTCACAGGAGAGATGTCAGTGATTGCCAACTGAATCTTCGCATATTCCCTTATCTGCATCTACTTTGTGGGCTTCTCATTCTGGACCCATTTGCCTCCAGACTGAATTGTCAAACCAGCGCCTTTTTCAGTTGGCTACCAGACCCGATGTCTCAAGCCAACAACGCTTTCCTACAATCATGGCCGCTGACAGGGGCTTACACCTTTCCTTCCTTTTGGATGAGCCCTCTGACTTTTCAACATCTCAGGATTCTTGGAGTCAAGATCCTCTTAACTCCTCTCTGGAGAAGTCCCAGCCTTGGTATCCCAACCTCCTAGAGATGTCTGCATATTATCCTCTACTTCTCCCGCTATCACATGATCTTCGCGGAGATTCTTCAGGGGACTTAGATCCGTTTGCCCTTCAGGGTTGTCATCAGTTCATGGCCTGGACTCTTTTAGGGGAGCCTGGAACGTCTCAGGACTTTCGGACACTGCTCGAGGACTTCTCTGGGTTCATGGGCTCCCAGAACTTGTAGAGAATACCTTTCCTCATGGCGAATTTAGGTTAGCTAGTGTTTGAAGAGGGATATTGATCCCTTTTCAACTATTTTAGTGAATATTATGAACTTTCTCTTGTCTCTTTTTGAGGTAAATGTTACCTTTTAAAGGTAAACGTACCATACAATGTCTTTCGCTCCGCTATATTGGCAGCTCATATCCTGATTGATGAGTTTCCAGTTGGCAAACATCCATCTGTTTACAGGTTACTCTGGGGTATTCGTCTCTCTTGACCCCCAGAGCCTCAATACACCAAATTCTGGGATGTTACTGAGGTTTTTTTTGTTCCTGGAAACATGGCCTAACTTTCTTTGCGTCAACTCTCAGCCAAACTCGCATTACTGCTTTGTTTAGTGTCCTTTTTGCAGAGTTTCTGACTTTCATGCTGTTGCTTTCACACCAGAGAGTGTACGCTTCTCTATTACCCATTGCACAAAGGTTTTTTTCTCCACCTTCATTTTTTCCCCCTATTTTCCACATAAGCCTTCTTCTTGTGTTGCTCTTGCTTACAACGATGTATTCCTGGACACTGCGGACGAACCCCTGTTCGACCCGCGACCCATTGGACGCCAAAGATCCTCAATTGATCTTTACACGATCACCTGGCACAGTTCGTGCACTATTGAATCCGCAGGCCTCTGGTCTGGGGGATATGAAAGAATTTACGGGTGGAATACCCCAGGCCGTTTTTTACAGGATGAGGTTGCCCAGACCCCGGAATTTAACCCCATTGTTCCACATTCATGACACGTACCGGACGTCGAACGCTGGGGTCGAACGCTGCCTCAGACTGGCACAGGTTAAACCGTTGGACAAGCTGGGCCCTGGCCGGAATACTCATGATGGAGGATGAGGTTTATTCACAGGGTGCTACCCTGGACCTAGCTTCCATACGAGACTAGGGTCTGCGCTCCTTTTGCCTCCCGGGCAACACTAAGGCATGGGCGCCAAGCCCCAGCCCCTTTCTGCGTCTTTGTCCTCACCACCCGCTCACCAGGGATAAAAGAAACTGGGTCACCCTAGCCAAGGGTCTATGCTCCAGAGAGCCTTTCATCACAGAACTGCACAAGCATGTGAACCCGTTCACAGCCTTGAGCACAACCCAGTCCTCAATAAAATGGGTCTTCCGCACACAAGGCTCCCGTGTTTTTTTGCCAGAGCTGGACGACAGCGGAGTCATGTCGCCAGCCGCTTCTGGCCATCAAGGATCCCAAGCGGCCTCCGTCTTCACATCCTACCACCCTGGGCTTCCACTCACAGAGATTGGACCACGGAAGAGGGAGCCGGGCTCACGGGCAAACAGGGATACCCACATCAACCCCTGCCGATGCAGGTTCACCCCCTTCCTTGAGGGAAGGGCAAGCTTTGATAGAGACCGAGATCCAGACCCTTTTCGAAAAGGGGTGCTGTCTGGTGGATATCGGAACGGTGGGAAATTCTTCAGGTCCATATTTCTTGTGATTCTTCAGGTCCATATTTCCGTCCGGTGCTCTATGTGGGGAACCTGAATGCCTTCGTCGTTTGCCAACATTTCGAGGTAGAGGGAATCCATCTCCTGCAAGACCCCCTCTGCCCAGGAGATTGGTTCACGAGACTTGTTCTGAAGGATGTCTACCTCTTCGTCAATTCAGATGCCTCCCGTTCGGTCTCAGCTCGGTGGTGCTTTACCAAGCAGTTGGACCCGGTAACAGTGCGCCTCCGATCAGAGGGCCGCTATATAATCTACCTGGACGATCTGCTGGTCTTTTGCGAAGAGCCCTCCAGACGTAAATGTCAGACGCACTCTGCGGTCTCCTTTTTCGAGTCCCTGGGTTTCGTGGTCAACCAGGGAAAGTCGGCCCCCTCTCCATCACAGGTAGTCAGGTCCTTGAGTTTCGGGAGTTCCTACGCCTCCCCCTGTCCAAGATCTCGACCATTTGAAAGGAATAAAGGAGGATTCTTCATCAAGACCGGATTCCATTGAGGATGTTGGCACGTATGGTGGGCCTTCTCTCCATATCGATCCTGGCGATCTACCCAGGTTTGCTTCACTACAGGGCCATGCAGCGCCTGAAGGCTCACTTCCTCCGCACAGACCATCCTACGACCGAGTAATTCTCCTCAATTCGGAAATTCGGAGTCTGAATTCCACATAAACTGCCTGGAATTGATCGTTCGCGATTCGGAGCCTGGCTAGTCACTGTTCCGATTGCTGAGATCTCCTCAGGATGGACAACATCTCGGCGGTACAATGCATCAACCGCCTGGGTGGAGCCCGCTCCCAGATACTTTCTGAGGTGACGAAGGAGATTTACAGTTTCTGCGTCCAAAGCAACATCACTCTCCAGGCGGAATATCTTCCGGGGGAGTCGACCTTGACGGCGGACTGGTTCTCCAGACATTGGAGGGACGCCAGCGATTGGAGGCTCGTACGTCCCATATTCCTTGAGATTGCGACCCGGAGGGGTCCCTTCGCAGTGGTCCTTTTCGCCACCAAGACAAACTATCAGGTCCCGACCTACTCCAGCTGGCTTCAGAAACCGGCTTGCGCAGCGGTGGATGTTTCCTTCAAGTGTGACCGTTGTGGGGAGCTTATGCGTTTCCTTATTCTGCTATGATCTTCAGAATCCTACGGCAGGTTCGCCGTCAACGTGCATCTTTGGTATTGATGACTCCTCTATGGTGGAGTCAGGCCTGGTTTCCGGGACTTCTGGATCTAACCCATCGGGATCCACTCCTGCTTCCATCCCCACTATGCTCCTCTCTGACTTCCGGGACAATCCTCAAACCCTTGTGGTGGACGGCCGCCTCCGCTTAGTGGCCTGGACTCTGTCAGGGGAACCTGGAATGTCGAGGCATTATAACAGTCTGCTAAGACCCTTCCCTGGGGCTCCCTGATGCTTCTGGTTAGCAGGGAAGTCCTGGTGTCGTTGGTGCCTGGAACGGGATACCGATCCCTTTACGGGCCCTGTAACCAGTTTTCTGATCTTCTTCTCGCACCTGTTTGACCTGGGGCATTCATATAATTTAGTTACCGTGGCAAGGTCAGCGATTTCGGCAACCTACGTTCCTTTTCGAGGTTCCCCATTGGTCAGGACCCGCTGGTTAGCAGATTTCTCCGAGGCACGAGACTTTTGCGGCCTCCGACGTCTAAGTATTCCTCCCTCTGGGACGTACGTATGGTCTTGTTTCTTCAGGATTGGCTTGATAATCTAGACCTTTCCCTCCGTCAACTTTCAGCTAAATTTGTTTTCCTACTCTGCCTAATTTCTTTCAGACGAGTCTTCGGAGTCCGGATGTTCGATGTCAACGCTTTTTCTTTTCTCCGGAGGAGGTCACCTTCACGGGGCCTAGGCGTATTAGTCGGGTTTGACGGCTGTATTCTACCCGTATTTCCATGCTTCCCTAAGCTCTGTGTGGCGACGGCTCTGTCTCGCTAGGTGACGCTTATTTTTTCCGCTTCGCCATTCCAGTTCCGACCAATTATTGGTCTTTTGTTAGACCTCACAAACCGGTCTCTTATCTTACCCTGACACGGTGGATTCAATGGTTGTTGGTTGTGGTCATTGGCGGGTGTGAATTCAACTTTTGGAGTGCATTCAGTTAGGGGCACGGTGGCTGCTGGCACCTTCCTCTGGTGCGCCTCTCTCCAGGACATCCTGCGCTCAGCCGACTCGTCCCGGGAGGACACTTTACGCCAATTTTATTTCAGACCGACAGTTCCTGTTTCCTTTGCTTTGCGGTCGGAGCGTCAAAACGGCAAATATGAAGCCTCCTGTCATGTTATAAAATTGTAGAGTATACTAGCTTTAGTGTAACTATAATCTTAATTTTATTAATGACAGGAGGCAAACATTTTCCTCCCAGTTTCACCCTACCCTTGTAACTTTTGTTCGTTTTATTTGATCACCTCTAGTTTGATAGTTTGTTCTTCAGGACTAGGATTAGGTAGGTCAGTTTTTTTTGCCTTCCTGAGGGAAGTCGGGGTGAGAGTTTATGGATATTGTACTGTCTGTAGTTGATTATGGGGTCTTCATGTTTTCACAGTACATTTCGTTCACTAACCGGAGCTTTCAACTTTTTGTTTATCTCGTTTCAGTTTAATGGTTCATCTACAGATCCACGTTCAAGACCTTCGTCTGGATAAAGTTTAATGGTTCGTTCGGTTTCTGGTTAGGAGTTATATAAGGCTTGTTGTCGGTTTCTGGTTAGGAGTTATATAAGGCTTGGTTAGGAGTTATATAAGGTTGTTGTCATTAGCTTGGCTAATATAGCTTGGTGCTACCTTTAAGTGCTGTTTCTAAGTGTGTAGTTGGAGATATTCTGGAGATAAATTGGAGGTAATCTGAGGTAGTCAGGAGGATAAATACAAAGTTAAGATTTGTTACATTTAAATTATTCTCCTAATTGGAATGGCAGACTTAGTTCAGTGTAATAATTGCTATGCATTTGTTTCACGTTCCACTTTTTGGAGGTTTGGTTGTTGTCCAATCTGTAGATAGTTCTCTATCTTGCGGCAGGAGATTGTATTTTTGAAGTCTGAGATTTGTAAATTATCTGGTGAACAAACGCAGACTGGAACTGCCGCAAAGCCACTGCCGCAGAGACATACTAGGAATGGCAGATGTATTACTGTAGGATCTGGTAGACAGAGTTGTGGATAAAAGGCATTTTGCACAGTCTGTTGCTCTTCATAATTCATTTTCTGCACTTTCAGAGTGTAATGGTGTTTGTAACGGACCGTTTCTCTCACAAGGGGATAAAATCGGTTTAGGCGATAATCCCCTTTCCCATAGACCAGCAGCTACTGCAATCACCAACCTCCTGAACTCCAAACTGCACGTATTCACCAACTCTCGAACAGCAGACACAGGAACCCTGGAAGCAGCCGAACAGGAAAAGCAATACAAACGGCTTACACTCCTGGCAGTCAGCACACAATCCAATTCCCCCAATAACGAGACGACACTTCGTTTTGAGGGTTAAGCAGAATCTGAGGTGCTGGCACACCCAGCCTGGTTTTTATTACAGTGTTTTCAATTACAGGACCGCCCACAGGGAGGTATAAAACAACCAATAACATCACAGTTACATCCCACATATTCCCTCCCCTTATCCTGAGAGGAAACTCAATTATACATACAGTTAAAACATACTTTCTACCCAACTTTCATAACTCTAAAACCATACATCACATTCACATAAAATTACACATTCACAATCAATCCATTCAGGGGAACAACATATTAAAAAATGGCACAAATCAGACAAGGGGTTCAAAAGTTAGTAAAAAGTCCTTTGTGACTAAATGAAGCATGGCTTTCCGGCCCAAACCAGTTTCAGAGTCTTCTATCCTGGAGATAAGTAATTCAATTATCTCCCAGGACAGACACAAGACTCCATTAAGCACATGGTTGCAAAAGACACAAAACACTTTAAAATACATAAAGTCACCTTTTATACATAAAACACAGACATTTCACATATCCCCAGATAGCTCAGGTCTGAGCGCACATTATTAAGTGAATGGCGCTCAGACCGCACGAATACAGCTTTTCTGCAGGCAAAAATAAAGTCTTTTAAAAGGGGGCCATAGTCAGATGGCAGGAGGCTGGCAACCAGGCTTCTCCAGTGCACAGTGGCGAGGTTGGTTTCGCCACACTTCTCCCCTTTACCAATCAGACTAACAGGGTATCTGACCTCCTGCCGGTCAGTGCCCTTGTTAGTCCAGCAGCCCACCCACAAAACACAATCAGTAATACAGCCCACCCACAATAACTGGCTACTACACCTGGGTAGAGGAGAACTTTGTCCGTGTCCAGGTGACTCACCATGGCTGTGTGGGTGACTGGTCAGCGTACTGGGTGGGTTGCTGAGTGGGCAGAGACCAGCGGTACTCGGTCCTGGTGCCAGCACTACCACGGGAGTAGTCTGGTTGGAGCCTGGTTGCTGGAGGGGGGGACAGACTGTCTCCCCTTTGCCTAAACAGTCCTGCTGCTGGGGGACAGGACCGACTGTTCCTACCCCCGGTGGTGCATGTGCAGAGACCACTGTCCCCTCTGCACTGTTGTGGAGATTACTGTCTCCCCTTGGTGGGCTAAGCTGCCGCTGGGGAGAGGGGGTAACAAGCTCCTCTCCCATACATACTTTCAGCCGCTGGGGAGAGGGGATAACAAGCTCCTCTCCCTGACACTCTCTCTGCTGTTGAAGGGGGAGACCGACTGTCTCCCCTTTCAATAATTTGTCCTGTTGCTGGGGAGAGGTGATAACTGGTTCCTCTCCCTGGAACACTCTCTGCTGTTGGAGGGGGGGACCAACTGTCTCCCCTTTTAATATATTGTCCTGCTGCTGGGGAGCGAGACCGACTGTCTCCGCTTCCTGCAGAACACACTGCCGCTGGGGAGGGAGGACGACACCTTCAGCTCCCTGGGGTACACACTGCCGCTGGGGAGGAAGGACGGCACCTTCAGCTCCCTGGGGTACACACTGCCGCTGGGGAGGAAGGATTGCACCTTCAGCTCCCTGGGATACACACTGCCGCTGGGGAGGAAGGACGGTACCTTCAGCTCCCTGGGATACCCACTGCCGCTGGGGAGGAAGGACGGCACCTTCTGCTCCCTGGGACACACACTGCCGCTGGGGAGGAAGGACGACACCTTTGGCTCCCTGGGACTCACACTGCCGCTGGGGAGGAAGGACGGCACCTTCTGCTCCCTGGGGTACACACTGCCGCTGGGGGGGAAGGACGACACCTTTAGCTCCCTGGGATACACACTGCCGCTGGGGAGGAAGGACGACACCTTCAGCTCCCTGGGATACACACTGCCGCTGGGGAGGAAGGATAACACCTTTGGCTCCCTGGGACACACACTGCCGCTGGGGAGGAAGGACGACACCTTCAGCTCCCTGGGGTACACACTGCCGCTGGGGAGGAAGGACTGCACCTTCAGCTCCCTGGGATACACACTGCCGCTGGGGAGGAAGGACTGCACCTTCAGCTCCCTGGGATACACACTGCCGCTGGGGAGGAAGGACTGCACCTTCAGCTCCCTGGGATACACACTGCCGCTGGGGAGGAAGGACTACACCTTCAGCTCCCTGGGATACACACTGCCGCTGGGGAGGAAGGACGCACCTTCAGCTCCCTGGGATACACACTGCCGCTGGGGAGGAAGGACGCACAGCTCCCTGGGATTGCCGCTGGGGAGGAAGGACACCTCTGCTCCCTGGGACACTGCACACTGCCGCTGGGGAGGAAGGACGGCACCTTTGGCTCCCTGGGACACACACTGCCGCTAGAAGGACGACACCTTTGGCTCCCTGGGGCCACACTGCTGCTGGGAGAGGAAGGACGACACCTTCAGCTCCCTGGGACACACACTGCCGCTGGGGAGGAAGGACGACACCTTGGCTCCCTGGGACACACACTGCCGCTGGGGAGGAAGGACGACACCTTTGGCTCCCTGGGATACACACTGCCGCTGGGGAGGAAGGACGGCACCTTTGGCTCCCTGGGATACACACTGCTGCTGGGAAGGAAGGACGACACCTTTGGCTCCCTGGGACACACACTGCCGCTGGGGAGGAAGGACGGCACCTTTGGCTCCCTGGGCTACACACTGCTGCTGGGGAGGAAGGACGACACCTTTTGCTCCCTGGTACACACACTGCCGCTGGGGAGGAAGGACGGCACCTTTGGCTCCCTGGGATACACACTGCTGCTGGGGAGGACGGACGACACCTTTGGTGCGATCTGCCACGGCCTGCAGGTACTCTGCTACATGTCCCCTCACGCGCTGCACGAATTCCTCAGAGGGGACAAATGTAACGAGAGCCAGCCGCAATTGAAGCTCTCGGTCAAACTCCTCCTGAGTGTAGCTGGGCGCCATGTTTGCTCTGCCGAAGTTGGTTCCTTTGTAGATAGGGTCGCTGTACGGGTACTAACGTTGCCCTCAATTGTAATCCAGGCACTGGTGTTGTCTTGTAGCTGTCCTTCTGGTTGTAGGAACGATCCCGCCGCTGCCACCAATTGTAACGGACCGTTTCTCTCACAAGGGGATAAAATCGGTTTAGGCGATAATCCCTTTTCCCATAGACCAGCAGCTACTGCAATCACCAACCCCCTGAACTCCAAACTGCACGTATTCACCAACTCTCGAACAGCAGACACAGGAACCCTGGAAGCAGCCGAACAGGAAAAGCAATACAAACGGCTTACACTCCTGGCAGTCAGCACACAATCCAATTCCCCCAATAACGAGACGACACTTCGTTTTGAGGGTTAAGCAGAATCTGAGGTCCTGGCACACCCAGCCTGGTTTTTATTACAGTGTTTTCAATTACAGGACCGCCCACAGGGAGGTATAAAACAACCAATAACATCACAGTTACATCCCACATATTCCCTCCCCTTATCCTGAGAGGAAACTCAATTATACATACAGTTAAAACATACTTTCTACCCAACTTTCATAACTCCAAAACCATACATCACATTCACATAAAATTACACATTCACAATCAATCCATTCAGGGGAACAACATATTCAAAAATGGCACAAATCAGACAAGGGGTTCAAAAGTTAGTAAAAAGTCCTTTGTGACTAAATGAAGCATGGCTTTCTGGCCCAAACCAGTTTCAGAGTCTTCTATCCTGGAGATAAGTAATTCAATTATCTCCCAGGACAGACACAAGACTCCATTAAGCACATGGTTGCAAAAAGACACAAAACACTTTAAAATACATAAAGTCACCTTTTATACATAAAACACAGACATTTCACATATCCCCAGATAGCTCAGGTCTGAGCGCACATTATTAAGTGAATGGCGCTCAGACCGCACGAATACAGCTTTTCTGCAGGCAAAAATAAAGTCTTTTAAAAGGGGGCCATAGTCAGATGGCAGGAGGCTGGCAACCAGGCTTCTCCAGTGCACAGTGGCGAGGTTGGTTTCGCCACAGTGTTGTGAAGAGAGGCACTGAGGCTAGTGGTGGTGTGGAGAGAGGCACTGGGGCTAGTGGTGGTGTGGAGAGAGGCACTGGGGCTAGTGGTGTTGTGGAGAGAGGCACTGGGGCTAGTGGTGTTGTGGAGAGAGGCACTGAGACTAGTGGTGTTGTGGAGACCGGCTTGGAGACTATGGTGAGGCCTAATAGAAAGCAGTTGTTGTTGGGGGATTCCATTATAAGAGGTGTGGAGATGGACAATGGTGGTCTTGTGAGGTGTCTTCCCGAAGCTACTGCTCACAGAGACAGGAGACATATCTGAAATATTGTTAAGCAAGCAAAGCAGGAAGGGGAATTGGATGTACTTGTCCATCTAGGGACAAATGACTTGGCTTGCAATGAGGTTTCAGAGGTTAAGGAAGTTTTTAGTGTTTTTGCCAATGATATCCGGCAGGTTGTTTCCACACTGTCATTCTGTGAAGTTCTGCCTGTGCATAACACTCAGAACGACAGGAGGATGCGTATTGGGGACTTTAATTTGTGGCTTGGTGAATGGTGTCGGAAGCAAGGATTTGGCTTTATTTCTCATGGTAGCTCTGTTTGGAATAGAAATAAGCTGTACAAAAAAGATGGTTTGCATCTTTCTCAAAAGGGAACAGGCAAAAGGGTGATAAAACATCAACCCAATTGTCCCCCAAAACAAGGACAGAAGGTGCCTGTAGCAAGTGTGTTAAATAACGATAAGCTTAGAGTCATGTCTACAAATGCTCGCAGTTTAGGGAATAAGATCCATGAACTTGTGGCAATAATGGCAACTGATAGTGTAGGTTTAGTCGCTGTTACTGAGACATGGTACAATGAGAAAATGACTGGGACATAGCAATACCAGGGTACTCTTTATATAGGAAAGATAGGGAAGGCAAGAAAGGGGGAGGGGTGTCCCTGTATGTGAAGGATAGCATAAAATCTAGCCTAATAAAAGTTAGTGAGGCAAACATAGAGTCCGTTTGGGCTACGTTAGAATTTGGTAATCACACGGTAACTCGTGTAGGTGTGATTTATAGGCCCCCAGGACAAATTGAAGAGTTAGATAATCTACTAGTTGAGGAAATAGCTAAAATGACAATGAAGGGGAAGTTATCATCATGGGTGACTTTAATCTTCCTGATGTAAATTGGAAAACAAAATTAGCTACTTGTGCCAGGAGCACACATATTCTAAACTCCCTACTGGGATTGTCTCTAAAACAAGTTGTTGAGGAGCCAACTCGTAAAGAGGCCATACTAGATTTAGTGTTAACAAATGGAGATTTGGTATCAGATGTTACTGTAGGTGAGGCCATACTAGATGGATATTTTTGTTTCTGTTATTTGTTTTGCTTGAAAGAGGAAATAGTTGGTTGGGAGGGGACCTATATTGTTGCTTACTTTTCTCTGATTAGATGTTTTTTCTCTGTGTTAATGTGCTGCTGTGGAGTTCTAGTAAAGAGAAACTTAAGCAAATATTTGCCTCCTGTCATTAATAAAATTAAGATTATAGTTACACTAAAGCTAGTATAATCTACAATTATCATCAGCGACTGTCATTAGAGCTCCCTCAGTCACCCCTAGATTGCACATGAGGTATGCCCACTCTCTTTCTCTCTGCGGGTCTCTTCAGCACCCCCAAATCAGCAAGAGCTTTGTAGCTGGACTACTGGTAAGGCCCACCTGAGTGGGGAGCCATGACAGGCCTGTGGGAATTTGGCAGGTGGTGATCAGGGGCTTGTACTTTATGCTTTTGCATCCCATGGGGTGAGGGAGGTGATTGCAGGCCCCTTAGGACCTGAAGCGGTGTTTAAGACGTTTAAATCAAGGTTTAACTGTCCATCTGGCTCAGAGCACCCTCTGAATGTGTCCAGCCTGTATGGATGCTGGCTCTGCCTCATCCCCAAGATCTTTTTTTATGAAATAAAAATGTTTAAAAAGTATACATATTTTTTCTAAATTATCAGACTACTACAGAGGGCAGAGACTGGCCACGAGGAGGCACCACCAGTTTCATTCTGATCTTCCGGGTCTAATCGTATTCAATAATTGCTTGTCCAGCACAGCTTTATGTAATAAACGTTTTATCCAATAAGGCACAGTTCCACTGATTACATAGAATGATTGGAACTGCTCAATGAGATCCTAGTAACCAGTTAATGCACAACACAATTCAAACATTTCTAGAGCCTCAGAGTCACTGACCACAGATACCCTGTCCCTGTGCAGGAGTGAGAGCTTTCTATATACGGCTCCCGAAGGACACACGTTAAAAAATGACTCATAATGCTCTCCTAACTGGTCTCCCAAGAAGCTGTACTGCCCCGCTATAGTTTGGAATGAATTCTGCCACCAGGCTGATTTTTCTCTCCTGGCACTGATCGCATACCTCTCCCCTCCATCAGTCCTTACACTGGCTTCCTGTTTCCTATAGGAGTCAATTCAAAATACTAACCCATACCTATAAACCTCTAAACAACGCTAGCCCCTGGTATATTTCTTCATTGATTCATGGTATGCAGCTTCTCTGTCTTTTCGCTCTACCCATGACCTTCTCCTGTCCGCTGCTCGCACTCTTACTGCGTACAGGACTTCTCACGGGCGGCTCCCTTCCTATGGAACAGCCTGCCTTCCCCCAGACTCTTCCCTAGTCCTCAATCGCCCCTCCCCCCCGCCGAGTGACTTCTATATCATAAACCTGTCTCTTTATCGCATCTAAAGGGCCACACTCCACCCTCTCCACCAGTTCTGCTTCACTCCCACCTTGCTTGGTTGCTTTCCCTCTCAATGTCCTGTCCCATTGTGTTTTATACCCCATCTCCTTTTTCACTTGAGAATTTTTTATTTCCCGAACTTGAAAATTCGAGTTTTCAGATGTTAACAAGAGGGTGGGGTAGAAGGGTACAGAATAAAGAAGAGGATGGGGAAGGGGATCGGTACAGTCAAGGTAATCGATTTATACATGCTGACAACAAAGTTATACAAATGTTGTAAGGCAATATAACATGTTAGTAGAGCAATAGTATTCCCATGTTTGACCAGCTCTTAGAGGAGTCGGCTTACATCTTAGTTTTATATCAATTAAACCTGCTAGACCTGTTAGACCTTGGATGCACCGGATTATTGTCATCTATCGAGAGGTTTGGTGAGTCATTTCTGCAAAAGGTTTCCAGAGTTTAACAGTTTGTGCATTGCGCTCGTGGGAAGTGGAAGCTAACAGCTCATACTTATAGTAAAGAGTGATTCTATCGAGTAGGTCTTTTCGGGAAGGGCATCTGGTGGTTTTCCAATTTTGGGCTATGAGATGTCGTGCTGATAATATTATTAAGGATGCTATCTTTTTATCTGCTTTCTTCCATTGTGTGGGGAAGATCAGTAGGAGTGTCAGTGTTGGCGATAGAGGTTCTTGGAGGTGGAGTAGTCGTTGCAGGATTGAGTGAACCTGTGACCAGAGTGGTGAAATCTCTTTACACTCCCACCATATGTGCATCATGGTGCCTATATCTGTCGAGCATCTCCAGCATGTTGGGCTTGTATTGGGGTATATTTGGTGAAGCCTTTGGGGCGTAAGGTACCATCTGTATAACACCTTTTTGTGTGCTTCCACATGTGAGAAGCAAGAGGTGAGGCCCGAAAGAGCAGTTAGCGCCGAAAGCCAGTGTGAGTCTGTGAGTGTAGGTATTCCTTCTTTTTCCCAATTTTGTACATATGTGAATGAGCAGGGGGTATTATAGTCAAGTGTGGTCCTATAGCATAGCGACAGGGCTTTGGATTTTAGTGGTGTCGTATGGCATCTAGAAAAGATCTCTGTCATGTCTTTTACCCTATATGGTTGGATCTGGGGTTTCAGGGTTACGTGAGTAGAGATGACACTTTTTACCTGTAGATATTGAAAGATACAAGAGTTAGGTATATTGTATTGTGTTTGTAGGGTTGGGAATGGCTTAATTCCCTGTTGTGTGCATATATCCTGGATGTTTTTCACTCCATACTTGGTCCAGGTCTTTAAGGACAGCCAAGGCGTCAGACTGGTCAAAGCTTCGATCGGGGCCTGTAGGCAGAATTTCCCTTTCTCGGTTACAGTAGCCATTAGCCTGTCCCAGTATTTAAGCATCAGTGCAGAGGTGGGGTATAGTGACAGTTTCGGTGGACGATGGGTCTTAGGGGACCACATGGCGTGGAGTAGGGAGTGTGGTTTGGATCTATCAGATTCCATATCAGCCCATTGGAACGTGTGTTTAGGAGCGTGATATCGAATAGCGGAGTCTAGTATGGCAGCTTCATAGTACGAGGCTGGCTTGGGCACCCCTAGCCCACCTCTAGCTTGGAGCTGTTGCAATATGGATATATGTAAGCGCGGTTTAGTTTTGTTCCAAATGAATTTGGTTAATATAGCTTGGATGTTCTTGAGGGTTTGTGGGGGTATTTGTATTGGAAGCATTCGAAATATGTAGAGGATTTTTGGTAATAGCACCATTTTGACGGTATTTATCCGTCCTAGCCATGATAAGGGTACGTGTTTCCAGTGATTACATAGCGACTGACAGGTCTGTGAGATCTGCCCATAGTTTAGTGACAGCGTTCTGTGGGGGTGTAGTGTTAGCTTCACTCCTAAATAGGTAATAAAGTCATGTCTCCAGTCAAATCGAAAAGATTGTCGAGCAGGTTGACTTGTGTGTTTGGTATGTGGAGGGGTAGTGCTTGTGTCTTGGTATTATTAAGTTTATAGTACGATATTTTACCATATTCGTGGAGTAGGGAGAGGAGGCGGGGAATTGTAGACGTCGGATTTCCCATTGTCAATAAGATATCATCTGCGAACATCGATAATTTAAAGGTCGAGGGGCCTATGACTATTCCTGATATCAAAGTGTCGTTTCTAATTTTATGTGCTAAAGGTTCTAGGGCTAGGATGAATAAAAGAGGAGATAGGGGGCAGCCTTGCCTAGTGCCGTTAGAGAGAGCGAAAGGACTGGAGGTGAAGCCTGAGCTAGATACTTGCGCGGTTGGTGATTTATATAGCGCCAGGATACCTCGGGTCATTTCTTTTGGGAAACCATATTTGTTTAAAACTGATACCATATAATCCCAGTTAAGCCGGTCAAAGGCTTTTTCAGCGTCTAAGGCCAATAATATGCTTTCAGTTCTTTGGTCCGCAATGTGGGAGAGAATGTTTAGGATTTTTCTGGTATTATCGGATCCTTGCCTGCCTTTGACAAAGCCTGCTTGATCGTTGTGTATGATGCGGGTTAGTATCGGGCTTATCCTGTTAGCTAACAGTTTGGCATATATTTTGGTGTCACAATTTAGCAAGGATATGGGTCGGAAATTAGAGCACTGAGTCGGTGGTTTCCCAGGTTTTGGCAAGGTCGAAATGTGGGCTTGTAGCATTGCTTTAGGCATGAAACCCGTTTGAAAACATCGAGTAAAGAATGTTTTCATGTATGGAACAAGGGTGTCTCGGAACGTATAGTAATATAGATTAGTGAAACCATCTGGGCCTGGAGACAGGGCCGGACTGGCCCACCGGGATACCGGGAAATTTCCCGGTGGGCCGCGGCACCTGGGGCCGGTCTGACAGCTCCTGTGATCCCGGCGGCCGTGTGTGAGCTGTGCGGCCGCACATAGCCCCATGGGAGCAAGGGGGAGCCAGGCGGCCGGCTCACACACGGCCGCCCGGGATCATTTAAAAAAAATATATATATATTTGCGGCGGGGGCGGAGCTTACTGTGCAGCGGGGGCGGGGCTTAGCGTGCGGCGGAGGCGGAGCTTACTGTGCGGCGGGGCCGGCTAATTGCAGCATGGGAAGCAGGAAGGGATACCGTAAGCTTGTGTGTGTATCAGAGTTGTGTGTAGTAAGCTTGTGTGTGTATCAGAGTTTGTCTGTACTAAATTTGTGTGTCTGCCAGTAACCTTGTCTGTGTGTGTCATTGAGATTGTCTGTCAATGAGCCTATTTGTGTGCATCAGTAAGATTGTCTGTGTCTGTGTGTGAGTATGCTTTACTGTATAATTTAATTACCCTGAAAGGACTAATATTTTGAATTAGAAGAAGAAATGTATCAATAATATATATATATATATATATATATATATATATATATATATATATATATATATATATATACTCCCTGCTTCCCCAACAACCAGCCTCCAGGAGCTCCAAGCAGGAGGTAAGAAGGAGGTCAGTGTGTCTGTGTGAGTGTGTGACTGTCTGTGAGTGTGTGACTGTCTGTGTGACTGTGTGTGTGTGTGACTGTGTGTGTGTGTGTGTCACCGTCTGTGCGTGTGTGTGACCGTGACCGTCTGTGTGTGTGACCGTGACCGTGTGTGTGTGCGGACCGTGCGTGACCGTCTCGTGCACCGACCGTCTGTGTGTGTGTGACCGTGACCGTCTGTGCGTGTGACCGTGTGCACCGTGCGTGGCATCACCGTGTGTGTGTGTGACCGTGGACCGCCCTGTGTGCGTGTGTGACCGTGGACCGTGTGTGTGTGCAGACCGTGTGTGACCGTCTGTGAGTGTGTGACCGTGCGTGAATGCAACGGTGTGTGACCGTGACTGTCTGTGTGTCTGTGACTGTCTGTGTGTGTGACTGTGACTGTCTGTGAGTGTGTGACTGTGTGTGTAACTGTGACTGTGTGTGTGTGACTGTTAGTGTGTGTTTGTGTGTGACTGTCTGTGTGTGCGTGTGACTGCCTTTGTGTGTGACTGCCTGTGTGTGTCTGTCTGCCTGTATATGTTACTGTCTGTGTGTGACTGTGTGTGTGTGTGTGTGTCTGTCTGTGTGTGTGACTGTGTGTGTAACTGTCTGCCTGTGTGTGTGGCTGTCTGCCTGTGTGTGTGTGGCTGTCTGCCTGTCTGTATGTGTGGATGTTTGCCTCGGTGTCAGTGACCGTCTGCCTCTGTGTGTGTGCGCACCTGCTAGTGAGGGAGCCTCTGTGTGTGTGTGTGTGTCAGTGAGCTTGTCTGTAGGGATCATATGTGTGTGTGTTAGTGAGCTCTTGTCTGTAAGGAGCATGGGTGTGATCGTGGGCTTGTCTGTAGTGAGCGTGTGTGTCAGTGAGCTTGTCTGTAGTGAGCGTGTGTGTCAGTGAGCATGTGTGTCAGTGAGCTTGTCTGTAGTGACCATATGTGTCAGTGAGCTTGTCTGTAGTTAGTGTGTGTGTCAGTGAGCTTGTCTGTAGTGACCATATGTGTCAGTGAGCTTGTCTGTAGTGAGCGTGTGTGTCAGTGAGCTTGTCTGTAGTGAGCATATGTGTGTCAGTGAGCTTGTCTGTAGTGAATCTGTGTCAATGGGCGTGTCTGTAGGGAGAGTGTGTGCGCATCAGCGAGCTTGTCTGTAGTGAGCGTGTGTGTGTGACAGTGAGCTTGTCTGTAGTAAGCTTGTGTGTGTATCAGAGTTTGTCTGTACTAAATTTGTGTGTCTGCCAGTAACCTTGTCTGTGTGTGTCATTGAGATTGTCTGTCAATGAGCCTATTTGTGTGCATCAGTAAGATTGTCTGTGTCTGTGTGTGAGTATGCTTTACTGTATAATTTAATTACCCTGAAAGGACTAATATTTTGAATTAGAAGAAGAAATGTATCAATAATATATATATATATATATATATATATATATATATATATATATATATATATATATATATACATACATTAAAGGACCACTCTAGGCACCTAGACCACTTCAGCTTAATGAAGTGGTCTGGGTGCCTGGTCCAGCTAGGGTTAAACCATTTTTTCATAAACATAGCAGTTTCAGAGTGCTATGTTTATGAATGGGTTAAGCCTTCCCCTATTTCCTCTAGTGGCTGTCTCATTGACAGCCACTAGAGGCGCTACAGTGAGAGCATGCCAGCGTCCATAGGAAAGCATTTATAATGCTTTCCTATGTGACCGGCTGAATGCACGCGCAGCTCTTGCCGCGAGTGCGCATTCAGCCGACGGGGAGGAGAGAAGGAGGATCGGAGGAGGAGAGCTCACCGCCCAGCGCTGGAAAAAGGTAATTTTTTACCCCTTTCCCCCTTCCAGAGCCGGGCGGGAGGGGGACCCTGAGGGTGGGGGCACCCTCAGGGCACTATAGTGGTCCTTTAATATATAACACCCTACATAGCACAATGACTTATGGGGCTGGCATAGATTTTTTTCCAGGGCTGCTTCGTATCCCCAGTCTGGCCTTGCCTGGAGATTTGTGCTTTGGTAATTGGTCGAGGGTATCAAGTATTTCCTGATCTGAGAAGGGTCGAATTAGGGCTTGACATTCATCTGGGGTGAGAGCTGCCAGTTCAGTATCTTGCAGAAACCGGTCTATATCAGTTTGCTTAGGGGGGGGACTGTCTTGTGACTTTGCCAGATTATAGAGGCCGCTATAATATTGGCTAAACTCGTCTACTATCTCTTGAGGGTCTATAATTTTCTTGCCTTGTTTTGAAATAAGGAAGGCGATTTTCGACGATGGGGATCTGGCAGCCGGTGTGTGGTCCGTAGATATTGATTAAGGTATATTGTGCATTATTAATAATGCATTGAAGTAGGAGGTAACGGCCTTTTTTATCGCCTATTTTTTTCACCAATTGGAATGTCACGCCTTTACTAACTAGGATAGAGACGCCTCGTTTTTTAGCCTTATATGCGCTGT
This sequence comes from Pelobates cultripes, assembly GCA_933207985.1. Taxonomy (NCBI): domain Eukaryota; kingdom Metazoa; phylum Chordata; class Amphibia; order Anura; family Pelobatidae; genus Pelobates; species Pelobates cultripes. The sequence goes on from OW240918.1 coordinate 1,465,517, forward strand.
GGTAATTTGTTGGGAAGTGTCTGGAGAAGAATTTGGGTTGGCTGGATGTTTGGAAATGGGTTTCCTGATAAAATGCTATATGGGCTTTCTGTTTCTTTGCTTCTAAAAGGGCCAAACGTCTTTTGTGCGGTGTATTCAACCCTTTGGCGTTGATTGATAGAATGTTAAGTGTCATGGCGTGTCAATTCGCAATCCTAGAGTGAATTGCTGGGCTATCGTGAATGGTATGAGAGAGGAGGTGGCAGGTGGCTGGTCATGGGGTTTAGGTATCTTAGCATTATCCACCCACTGTGTAGCTCGTTGGGTCTTTAGAGGGCATGAGTGGGATGACCTTTGCCATGTGGAAGAGTACTTGATGTTGTCTTTGTTGTGGTAGTGCGATCACCTTGTGGGGAGGTAAGGACGGGGGGTAAGGGAAGTAACTGGGAAAATCAAACCAACTATGTACATTAAAAAGGTCCCTGCAGTGAGACCTGATAATACTCGTGTTTCTGGGCATTGAAGCCCTTATGGGGGTTGGAGGATCCCCATATGCAGTGAGAGAGAACGTGTCTTATAGATAGATCAAGACAAGACATCTCCCCAATATCCGTGAGTCTTAGTGACAGTGTGGCATTGTGGCAAGGCTAGCTGTCTATAGCGGGCCCTAACCCGAACATTCGGTATACATTTGTCTCTCTGGGTCTTGAGACAGTATATCAATCGATGTCAGGGTGCGTCCTGAGGTGGATACACATCATACATTAAACAAGATTATACTTTGTATCTGGCATATTACACATGATAGCATGTGCCCATAGTGAGAAACAGGCTATCATCAAACAAGGTGTTGTAGGACATCAAATGGTAAGAAAAAGAAATAAAAAATATAAAGCATATAAAAATAAAGAAAAGAATATGTAAGTAAATACACAATGAAACTCGGTGGGGCCATAACAACATTGGTGACATCATTCAGACCTGTGACATGGGCCAGTCTAGTATAAGAGGCTAGGGGTGAGACTACGCGTAGTATTAGGGTTATGAGGCGCAGGAGCTCAACCAGGCCGTTTACAGATCTGGTAGCACTGCGGTGTTGCCCCTAGTATGTGATAGTCTCGGTGTTCTAGAGAGTCATGAAAAAGTGCGGTAGCCCCTTCACGTGGGACATCTATGTTTGGGGATATAGCCCGATTTACTCCCTTTTGGGTGTCATGCTCGGGTGTGTGACTAGGGAGGGGGGTACCTGCAAAAGGGTGTCTCAGGGGTCTTAACCCCGTGGGTCTAAAGCTTGCGACCCTCTTACTACCAGTGCCACAAATCTCGAGGAGCATTATGCATATAAGCAGAGTAATTGGATATTACCAGTCCAGAGCAACGTTTGAGCGGGCGTCATGAAAACTAGTCCATTGGACAGAGGCCTGCATAGGTTTATACATTGTGAGTCACTTATCTGTGCGTCGAGTTTCCCAGTCTTGGGTGATCTTTAGTGGTGACCTGGGTGTCGAGGTTGCATCCGCGCCTTCTATGGGGTCTGTGGTGATAGGTATATTCCAGTCGGCCAGTGCTTTCTTCCCTTCTGCCAGGTTCCCGATGTGTCTTTCATTACCATTCCGTTTAACTATGAGGCGTGTCGGGAAGCCCCATTTGTAGGGGATCTCTGCCGCTCTTAAAGCGCTTGTAATCGGCGCAAAGGTTCTCCTAGCCTGTAACGTGTGTGCTGAGAGATCCGTAAACAATAGAATTTTATTGAATTCTTCAGGCAGGTTAGGCCGTTTTCTAGCGGCAGACATTATGGCCTCTTTGGTGGTGTAATAATGCACCCGTGTGATGGTGTCTCTGGGAGCTGACGGTGGGAGGTGTTGAGGCCTAGGTAGCCTATGGATCCTGTCCAATAGTAATGCGGACTCTGGAAGATCCGGGGCTAGCAAGTGAAAAATCCGGCGTGCGTAAACTCCCAGTTCATGTGGGCCCACATTTTCTGGTATGCCTCTAATGCGAACATTGTTCCTTCTGTCCCTGTCCTCATGGTCGGCAAGTTTTGTAAAAATCATGTTGAGTTTAGTCTCCATGGAGTCAAAGGCCGTCGCCACATTATTATGTGCCGTGATGATTTCTTCGTTTGAAGTCCGTTGAGCATTTTTTGGATCGCTGATTCCGTAGCCGGGAGGTCTCTATGGGAGACTGAAGTGATGTCGCTCCGTCCGGAGCTCGATGCTGGTGATGCAGGCCTCTCGGCGCCATCTTGTGCGCAACGAGGAGGTGAGGCCATGGCCGAGATTTGTAATTTAGGGGTCTCTTTCGTCTTTGTTTTTTTCGGGAGGCGCTGTGCCATGTTGGCTGGGGTGATAGTAGGTTCTTATCTTGTGAAAAGGGGGTGATCTCTCTGTAAATGCTCGTCAAATCGCTGTTTTTCGGGGATCGCTCACGGAGCTGAACGTTCACACGTCTGTCCTCATGAACGGTCAGGCCACGCCCATACCCCATCTCCTTTAAACTTTAAGCTCGTTTGAGCAAGGTCCTCTTCAACCTATTGTTCCTGTGATGTTTTGTAATTGTTTCAGATATTGTTAAAGTAACCGCTTTAGACTATTTTAGAACACTGCGGAATAAGTTGGTGCTATATAAAGGCCAATAATAATAATAATAATAATAATAAATAAATAGCAAGTAGCGTACTAACATGAAAACCAAAAGACAAAGCTCTGACTATAGCCACACTGGAAATGTTTTTAAAGTCTAACTACATATTGCAATTTGTCTTTAAAATGAAAGTATTCTTGGAGATTCCTATTTTACTACTAGAAAATGTCACGGTATAAAACACGGTCTATATAATTACAAAAGGAACTCACATCTTCTGGCCAATCGTTGAATTCTCCTGAAAGAGCAGGTCCACATCGATATCAAAGTTACAAGTGGTGATACACCAGGTCATCCCACCGACCACCTGCATGGGAACAGGAGCAGATACAGTGAGGATCCATAAAGCAAGTTATGCCACACTCAGCATGGACAGGAATGGAAAATTCACCTTGTCAAATGGTGAAAGACCTTTAATCCGCGCCCTGAAGTAACCAGCAGCCACCAACAGCTCCAGAATCTCTGCCAATTTAATCCCCTGTTCTTCATCCTCCCGACTCTCAACCTGAAAATTGCAGATTATTCCTATTGTATCATATACACTATATTAGTGTTACATCCCATACACTGTATTCACATCCCATACACTGTATTCACATCCCATAAACTGTATTCACATCCCATACACTGTATTCACATCCCATAACCTGTACTCACATCCCATACACTGTACTCACATCCCATAAACTGTATTCACATCCCATACACTGTACTCACATCCCATAAACTGTACTCATATCCCATACACTGTATTCACATCCCATACACTGTTAGGGGGAGTGACAGGTTTAGGGGGCTGTTAGGGGGAGTGACAGG
>OW240918.1:1469054-1494321 GCA_933207985.1 Pelobates cultripes
GGGGGGTTATAATAATTACCCACACACTGCTCTCTGAGGGGGGTTATAATAATTACCCAGACACTGCTCTCTGAGGGGGGTTATAATAATTACCCAGACACTGCTTTCTGAGGGGGGTTATAATAATTACCCAGACACTGCTCTCTGAGGGGGGGTTATAATAATTACCCAGACACTGCTCTCTGAGGGGGGGTTATAATAATTACCCAGACACTGCTCTCTGAGGGGGGTTATAATAATTACCCAGAAACTGCTCTCTGAGGGGGGATTATAATAATTACCCAGACACTGCTCTCTGAGGTGGGTTATAATAATTACCCAGACACTGCTCTCTGAGGGGGGTTATAATAATTACCCAGACACTGCTCTCTGAGGGGGGATTATAATAATTACCCAGACACTGCTCTCTGAGGTGGGTTATAATAATTACCCAGACACTGCTCTCTGAGGGGGTTATAATAATTACCCAGACACTGCTCTCTGAGGGGGGTTATAATACCACTCAGACACTGCTCTCTGAGGGGGGGTTATAATACTACCCAGACACTGCTCTCTGAGGGGGGTTATAATAATTACCCAGACTGCTCACTAATTACCCAGATACTGCTCTGAGGGGGGTTATAATAATTACCCAGACACTGCTCTCTGAGGGGGGTTATAATAATTACCCAGACACTGCTCTCTGAGGGGGGTTATAATAATTACCCAGATACTGCTCTCTGAGGGGGGTTATAATAATTACCCAGACACTGCTCTCTGAGGGGGGTTATAATAATTACCCAGACACTGCTCTCTGAGGGGGGTTATAATAATTACCCAGACACTGCTCTCTGAGGGGGGTTATAATAATTACCCAAATCCTGCTCTCTGAGGGGGGGTTATAATAATTACCCAGACACTGCTCTCTGAGGGGGTTATAATAATTACCCACACACTGCTCTCTGAGGGGGGGTTATAATAATTACCCAGACACTGCTCTCTGAGGGGGGTTATAATAATTACCCACACACTGCTCTCTGAGGGGGTTATAATAATTACCCACACACTGCTCTCTGTGGGGGGTTATAATAATTACCCACACACTGCTCTCTGTGGGGGGTTATAATAATTACCCAGACACTGCTCTCTGTGGGGGGTTATAATAATTACCCAGACACTATACTCTGAGGGGAGTATATTGACGCTTGGTGTTTGTCATGTGACAATATACACAGGGTAACTCACTGTTTGTGGTGACACTTTTTGTACGTCATGTGACACTACGCAGGGTGACGGACTGTTTGTGGCATCACTCATTGTTCGTCATGTGACACTGTATGCAGGGTGATGCACTGTTTGTGGTGTCGCTCTGTGTATGTCATGTGACATTGTATGCAGGTCGATGCACTGTTTGTGGTGTCACTCAGTGTACGTCATCTGACATTGTACGCAGAGTGAAGCACTGTTTGTGGTTTCACTCGGTGTTTGTCATGTGACATTGTATGCAGGGCGAGGCACTGTTTGTGGTGTCACTTGGTGTATGTCATCTGACACTGTATGCAGGGTGATGCACGCTGTGTGGTTTCACTCAATGTATGTCATGTGACATTATATGCAGATTGATGCACTGTTTGTGGTGTCACTCTGTGTATGTCATCTGACACTATATGCAGGTTGATGCACTGTTTGTGGTGTCTCTCGGTGTATGTCATCTGACACTGTACGCAGGTTGATGCACTGTTTGTGGTGTCACTCAGTGTATGTAAGGTCACACTGTATGCAGGGCGATACACTGTTTGTGGTGTCGGTGTATGTCATCTGACATTGTAGGCAGGTTGATGCACTTTTTGTGTTGTCACTCAGTGTATGTCATCTGACGTACGCAGGGCAACGCACTGTTTGTGGTGTCACTCGGTTTATGTCATGTGACATTGTATGCAGGGCGATACACTGTTTGTGGTGTCGGTGTATGTCATCTGACATTGTAGGCAGGTTGATGCACTGTTTGTGTTGTCACTCAGTGTATGTCATCTGACAGTGTATGCAGGGTGATACACTGTTTGTGGTGTCACTCAGTGTATGTCATTTGATGCACTGTTTGTGGTGTCGGTGTATGTCATCTGACATTGTAAGCAGGTTGATGCACTGTTTGTGGTGTCACTCGGTGTATGTTATCTGACATTATACGAAGGGCGACGCACTGTTTGTGTTGTCACTCGGTCTATCTCATGTGACATTGTATGCAGGGCGATAAACTGTTTGTGGTGTTGGTGTATGTCATCTGACATTGTAGGCAGGTTGATGCACTGTTTGTGTTGTCACTCGGTGTATGTCATGTGACATTGTACGCAGGCTGATGCACTGTTTGTAGTGTCACTCGGTATATGTCATCTGACATTGTACGCAGGTTGTTGCACTGTTTGTGGTGTCACTCGGTGGATGTCATCTGACATTGCACGCGGGGCGACACACTGTTTGTCACTCAGTGTATGCCATGTGACATTGTGCGCAGGATGATGCACTATTTGTAGTGTCACTCGGTGTATGTCATGTGACATTGTACGCAGGGCGACGCACTGTTTGTGTTGTCACTCAGTATATGTCATCTGACATTGTACGCAGGTTGATGCACTGTGTGTGGTTTCACTCCGTGTATGTCATCTGACATTGTACGCAGAGCGACGCACTGTTTGTGTTGTCACTTGGTATATGTCATCTGACATTGTACGCAGGTTGATGCACTGTGTGTGGTGTCACTCCGTGTATTTCATCTGACATTGTACGCAGGGCGACGCACGGTTTGTGTTGTCACTTGGTGTATGTCATCTGACATTGTAGGCAGGTTGATGCACTGTTTATGTTGTCACTCAGTGTATGTCATGTGACATTGTACGCAGGATGATGCACTATTTGTAGTGTCACTCTGTGTATGTCATGTGACATTGTACGCAGGGCGACGCACGGTTTGTGGTTTCACTTGGTGTATGTCATCTGACATTGTACGCAGGGCGACGCACTGTTTGTGTTGTCTCTCGGTGTATGTCATCTGACATTGTAGGCAGGTTGATGCACTGTTTATGTTGTCACTCTGTGTATGTCATGTGACATTGTACGCAGGGCGATGCACTGTTTGTGGTTTCACTCGGTGTATGTCATGTGACATTGTATGCAAGGCAATGCACTGTTTGTGGTGTCGGTGTATGTCATCTGACATTGTACGCAGGATGATGCACTGTTTGCGTTGTCACTCAGTGTACGTGAAAATGAATGTCGATGCGTGACACTGTGTGATTGCATGATGATTAAATAACACTGTACAGAGTGAAAAGACAGGTGTGGAATTATCTCAGCCTATTCATGCAAACTAAATGAAATTAATGGAACAAATTCTTCTCATAATTAAGATGAAAATTCATGTCAGTTCTAACCTTGCCATGCACTAATTATAACCAAATGATTTATCTTCCGCTAGCAGTTATTAATGATAAGTCCAGCTCCTCTTACAAGATAAGATTTGATTAACAACGACAGTTTGACGACCTGGACATTGAAATCACAGCGCAGTCTCTGTCATGGTGACTGGCGCACGTTTGATGAAGAATCCCGGAAATCATTTTAAGAAAAATCAATATTAATTAAGTAGAGCTACCTTCATGGAAGTTGAGATCCAGTGTCCAGTGAGGCACTGCCACACGTTTAAAAAAATCTATTTACCAAAATTGCCACGATGACATAATATTAATTATTAATATTATTATCCGCCCTCTCTCTGTGTATTATCATGGCTCAGTAATATTATTATCTGCCCTCTCTCGGGGTATTATCGTGGCTCAGTAATATTATTATCTGCCCTCTCTCAGGGTATTATCATGGCTCAGTAATATTATTATCTGCCCTCTCTCTGTGTATTATCGTGGCTCAGTAATATTATTATTTGCCCTCTCTCGGGGTATTATCGTGGCTCAGTAATATTATTATCTGCCCTCTCTCTGTGTATTATCATGGCTCAGTAATATTATTATCTGCCCTCTCTCGGGGTGTTATCGTGGATCAGTAATATTATTATTTGCCCTCTCTCGGTGTATTATCATGGCTCAGTAATATTATTATCTGCACTCTCTCTGTGTATTATCATGGCTCAGTAATATTATTATCTGCCCTCTCTCGGGGTGTTATTGTGGCTCAGTAATATTATTATTTGCCCTCTCTCTGTGTATTATCGTGGCTCAGTAATATTATTATCTGCCCTCTCTCAGGGTAATATTGTGGCTCAGTAATATTATTATCTGCCCTCTCTCGGGGTATTATCGTGGCTCAGTAATATTATTATCTGCCCTCTCTCTGGGTATTATCGTGGCTCAGTAATATTATTATCTGCCCTCTCTCTGTGTATTAGCATGGCTCAGTAATATTATCTGCCCTCTCTCTGTGTATTATCATGGCTCAGTAATATTATTATCTGCCCTCTCTCTGTGTATTATCATGGCTCAGTAATATTATTATCTGCCCTCTCTCGGGGTAGTATCGTGGTTCAGTAATATTATTATCTGCCCTCTCTCGGGGTATTATCGTGGCTCAGTAATATTATTATCTGCCCTCTCTCTGGGTATTATCGTGGCTCAGTAATATTATTATCTGCCCTCTCTCTGTGTATTAGCATGGCTCAGTAATATTATCTGCCCTCTCTCTGTGTATTATCATGGCTCAGTAATATTATTATCTGCCCTCTCTCTGTGTATTATCATGGCTCAGTAATATTATTATCTGCCCTCTCTCGGGGTAGTATCGTGGTTCAGTAATATTATTATCTGCCCTCTCTCTGTGTATTATCATGGCTCAGTAATATTATTATTTGCCCTCTCTCGGGGTATTATTGTGGCTCAGTAATATTATTATCTGCCCTCTCTCGGGGTATTATCGTGGCTCAGTAATATTATTATCCGCCCTCTCTCTGTGTATTATCCTGGCTCAGTAATATTATTATCTGCCCTCTCTCTGTGTATTATACTGGCTCAGTAATATTATTATCTGCCCTCTCTCGGGGTATTATCGTGGCTCAGTAATATTATTATTTGCCCTCTCTCTGTGTATTATCGTGGATCAGTAATATTATTATCTGCCCTCTCTCTGTGTATTATACTGGCTCAGTAATATTATTATCTGCCCTCTCTCGGGGTATTATCGTGGCTCAGTAATATTATTATCTGCCCTCTCTCTGGGTATTATCGTGGCTCAGTAATATTATTATCTGCCCTCTCTCTGTGTATTAGCATGGCTCAGTAATATTATCTGCCCTCTCTCTGTGTATTATCGTGGCTCAGTAATATTATTATCTGCCCTCTCTCTGTGTATTATCGTGGCTCAGTAATATTATCTGCCCTCTCTCTGTGTATTATCATGGTTCAGTAATATTATTATCTGCCCTCTCTCTGTGTATTATCCTGGCTCAATAATATTATCTGCCCTCTCTCGGGGTATTATACTGGCTCAGTAATATTATTATCTGCCCTCTCTCTGTGTATTATACAGGCTCAGTAATATTATTATCTGCCCTCTCTCTGTGTATTATACTGGCTCAGTATTATTATTATCTGCCCTCTGTCTGTGTATTATACTGGCTCAGTAATATTATTATCTGCCCTCTCTCTGTGTATTATACTGGCTCAGTAATATTATTATCTGCCCTCTCTCTGTGTATTATACTGGCTCAGTAATATTATTATCTGCCCTCTCTCTGTGTATTATACTGGCTCAGTAATATTATTATCTGCCCTCTCTCGGGGTATTATCGTGGCTCAGTAATATTATTATCTGCCCTCTCTCTGTGTATTATCGTGGCTCAGTAATATTATTATCTGCCCTCTCTCTGTATATTATCGTGGCTCAGTAATATTATTATCTGCCCTCTCTCTGTGTATTATCGTGGCTCAGTAATATTATTATTTGCCCTCTCTCGGGGTATTATCGTGGCTCAGTAATATTATTTTCTGCCCTCTCTCTGTGTATTATTGTGGCTCAGTAATATTATTATCTGCCCTCTCTCTGTGTATTATCGTGGCTCAGTAATATTATTATCTGCCCTCTCTCTGTGTATTATACTGGCTCAGTAATATTATTATCTGCCCTCTCTCTGTGTATTATCATGGCTCAGTAATATTATTATCTGCCCTCTCTCTATGTATTATCCTGGCTCAGTAATATTATTATCTGCCCTCTCTCGGGTATTATCGTGGCTCAGTAATATTATTATCTGCCCTGTCTTGGGGTATTATCGTGGCTCAGTAATATTATTATCTGCCCTCTCTCTGTGTATTATTGTGGCTCAGTAATATTATTATCTGCCCTCTCTCGGGGTATTATCGTGGGTCAGTAATATTATTATCTGCCCTCTCTCTGTGTATTATCGTGACTCAGTAATATTATTATTTGCCCTCTCTCGGGGTATTATCGTGGCTCAGTAATATTACTATCTGCCCTCTCTCGGGGTATTATCGTGGCTCAGTAATATTATTATTTGCCCTCTCTCGGGGTATTATCATGGCTCAGTAATATTACTATCTGCCCTCTCTCGGGGTATTATCGTGGCTCAGTAATATTATTATTTGCCCTCTCTCGGGGTATTATCATGGCTCAGTAATATTATTATCTGCCCTCTCTCTGGGTATTATCGTGGCTCAGTAATATTATTTGCCCTCTCTCGGGGTATTATCGTGGCTCAGGGCAGTGACGGGAGCAGAGGATGGTTTGGGTAAGGAATAGTTGCCTTTTACTGCAATTAATATATAAAATTTAATCACAGCCTGTTTCCTAGGGATGTTGCCAGCTAGACTAGCAATCTCTGTACACAAAGCAATATGGACAGATAGAGATAGACGGACAGACAGGTGGACGCATGCAAGCATTGGAGTGTAATACGCGTACGGATTGTGTGACTTTCTTCCCAGCTCTCAGCGCAGTAATTCAGGAATCACTGGAGAAGGCTGATTACTAAGAGAGATAAATGGTCTGTCATCGGACGTGTCAGCCACTACATGCTGCTCCAAGTGGAGGCACCTCTCGCAGGTCAGAGGTTAATTAAAAGCATCCAAAGGTCGCTGGGTGATTATGTACAAGGTGCCCGTTAATGGAGTGGCAGCGATGCACACCGTAAGGGAAGATTTATTCGCTGGCTGATGATTCCTTGCAGATATTGTTGCGAGCGAGATGATAGATGCGGCTCATGTAATCATTCCAAGTGTGCCAGTCATCGCGCACACTGACACAGAGAGGGCTGGCGAGATAAGGCTGCGCAATACCATAATTACTGCTGAGCGTGCAAACATTAGGTCTCTCTGGGAACCGGCTGACAGCCCATGATGAGCTGAAAGAATCTATTTAGTGTCTGGAAGTAGAGAGATATTTCATGGGGATGACGTGGAGCTTAGTTCCCTTATTAGCAAGGACTGGAGAATAGGACGTGCCAAAACAACCGCACGTATCATATTATTATTATCATTATTTATATAGAGCCAAACACAAAGAGTAACCCAACCGCGCGTATCACTAATATTATTATTATTATTATTATTATTATTTATATAGAGCCAGACACAAAGAGTAAAACAACTGCATGTATCACTATTATTATCAATATTATTATTATCATTATTTATATAGAGCCAGACACAAAGATTTGAACAACCGCACGTATCACTATTATCATCATCATTATTATTATTATTTATATAGAGCCAGACACAAAAAGTAAAACAACTGCACGTATCACTATTATTATTATTATTATTTATATAGACTCAGACACAAAGATTAAAACAACCGCACGTATCACTATTATCATTATTATTATTATCATTATTTATATAGAGCCAAACACAAAGAGTAATCCAAAAGCGCGTATCACTATTATTATTATTATCACTATTATTATTATTATCATTATTTATATAGAGCCAGACACAAAGAGTTAAACAACTGCACGTATCACTATTATTATCAATATTATTATTATCATTATTTATATAGAGCCAGACACAAAGATTTGAACAACCGCACGTATCACTATTATCATCATCATTATTATTATTATTTATATAGAGCCAGACACAAAAAGTAAAACAACTGCATGTATCACTATTATTATCACTATTATTATTATTAGTTATATAGAGCCAGACACAAAGAGTAAAACAACTGCATGTGTCACTATTATTATTATTATTATTATTTATATAGAGCCAGACACAAAGAGTAAAACCAGAGTGAGTTTAGATATAACATCCAGACTAGACTAATCAAGTGAGTGGAGTGCTAAAAATATACACTTACCCTATGTTACGGTTACCTCCAGGCTAGCTGGAAGCTGGACCGCTTGGATAGTCTGGTTCCCAGGTGTAGAGAGAGAGAAGACCCACTCCAATCAATATACCACGAGAATCCTGTAAATGCAGAACAAGCTATGGTACAGCTAGGATACCCTTTTCCCCTCAAAACGAGTTGAGGCTGCGATTTGAGGGTCAAGAAAGAACCGGCTTTAATGGCACACAGGGATCGCTATTTATGCAAAACCTCAGGTCCAGGGACAGCCCCCTCCGGACCTGATGGGATACAGGGACAATGCAAGCAGTTGACCAATAGGAACACAATGTATCTTTTGAAATTGTTACCACCCAGCTTGGAGATTATGAATCCAACGGTTATGACAATTTAATTATCTCCAAGCGCCCAAAATCCCACGTTTTCTTGCGACCTACAAAACAGTATAAAAATACATAACTTTAACATTTTAATAGACAATTCGTGCATTCTACCGTTCATTATGTAGCCCAGATCTGAGCGCAGCAGACAGTCGAATAGTGCTCAGAACCCACGAACGTTCGTGTCTTTTGTCCCGAACACGAGATGGCGGCCATGTTTTCTGGTTGGTCAATGGGCAGCGGGACCTCAACCTAAACTCATGGAGCAAGTGGCGGCCAAGTATTTACATGAATTCCCGCTCTCATGATGGTTGTCCCAGCCGTTTGGGAAACGAACGGAGACCGCCGGGAAGGGGGTACTTAACCTGCGGTTAACCGCAAAACCAACATTCTAATTGAGGCCACACGCCAGGGTGTAGGTGGTCCTCGTTCGTGAGTCTTTCGGTAGTTTTAGTTCGGGAAATGGTACACGAACGTGAATGCCCTGGGACCGTCAATTAGGCTGTGGTTAACCGCAGACCGCAGCTTCCTTGCGGTTAATTAGAGGCACGCTCCGCTCGTAGGGTGGTCGGCTGTTCGGGTATTTGAAAGGTGACATGGGTTAAGTGGCGGCACACGCCAGGGGCCGGGTGGTCCGTTGTTCGTATTCACGAATGAGTCGGGATATTAGTTCGGGGATTAGGCTACAAAGTTAAAATACCGAAACAAGGTTCCTTGTGGAAACAGAAAGGAGCAATATTGTAGCAGTCTGTAGAGCTCTTGTAACATCCTAAAATAGGGTTGGAACTCAGATGTACATTTGATACATACAAGGGAAACAAAAGAATAAAACACAATATGGTGTAAATCCACAAAGGATGATATAGTTAAGTGATGTCTTAAATAGTCAAACTCACATGGATTAGAGCCTCAGAGGGACACGCTCAAATCGCTTTCACAGTAGTGTCGTATGGAGACACTGCGCCCTGTTGACTGGAATGAATTTCCTCAGGAGAAAAAAACGAAAAAGGAGACTTCCTAGTGTACTATGTTTCAGCATAAATGAAAATCACAGTGGTTGTGGTTGTGCTCACCTTTTTCTGAGCCAATGAAACCTGGTTCTGGATAGTAGACCCGGGTGCCTCTAGAGAGGGGCACCTGCCCTTCTTTAGCAGCAAGAGAAGGCTAAAAGCCGATGGAACTTGGTATAAAAAAACGTAGGTTTATTGCAACTTTAAATATAAAATCAAAAAATAAAATTAAATGCACAACTAATTTTACATAAAATATAAGTGTCCAAATAGTTGGCTTTGGCTCCGAGACGCATTTCGCCCACGTTCTGTGGGCTTTTTCAATTGGAATTGGTGTTTCTCTCATCTTGCATCTTGCATCCTTCATCTGGTGGGCGGTCCCTCAGTCGCATCCTCCATCTAAAGGACACGTTAAGTGTGAGGTCGAATTCCTCACCTCTTGTCCATTAAGGTGATCGGGAGTGACGTAGTATTTCTATCTACGTCACTTCAGTATTCACCGCGACCATCTTCCTTGTGGGCGCATCCCCTCAAGTGGAAGCCGGAAACGACGTAACGGAATAAATCCGTTCGTTGTTTCTATCCTTAATAGGGCAGCCTTATACTGCTTATTGAAAATAGTCATACTCAGAACGTAGTTGAAAGGGGGGAAGACAAACAAAAAAGAATACATTCGTATCCTCACATATATATTGCTTTGGTATTGATAATGTCCACAATGGATATATGTTTCATATAAATCGCATCCATATTTGTTATGCTGGTCCAATTTGCAATCATGAATTGAAAGAGGGGAATGATAAAATAAATGAAAATCATTTTTATAAAAACTGGGATAGGGCTTATTTCACTACTTTGTTGACATTCTCAATTACATTGGTATTAATATACATAAATTGCAAATATTCAATGATCAATACCCATTTCCAGTCTTTCTTATTAAGAATAAAGAAAAATCCCATAAATATTAAATTGATCCTTAATTGTTAAAAATGTGTAAAAAAAAAATGTGTATATATATATATATATAAAAGTATATAAAAAAATATATATAGGAAGTGTTAATATTTAAAGGGACAGAGTGAATATCCTAAATGAAATGGCACATCTCATGAATCAATATTTAGACCAACTGGGATTAATGTGTTTAAGTTAAAAATCCATTTCATCTCTATCTGTCCCATTTTTTTAAATACGGTTATCCCCTCTCCAATTAGTTTTAACCAGCTGGATACCAACAAAATATCGTTTTATGGGGTCCTGATTATGTTTCTGTTTAAAGTGCATTGACAGACTGTTTTTCAAACCCATTTTTGATGTTTCTTTCTTGTATGCTCTTGGATACGGACCTGGAGAGGCCTTGCGGTACTTCCTATATATCCTAACCCACAAGTACATACTATCAAGTATATGACTGTTTTTGAATTACACGTAATTAAGTCCCTAATGGTGTAAGTGTCTTTCGTTTGTTGAGGATTATAGAATTTTTTAACGACTCTTTTCTTGCTTCCAGTATTTTTGCAGGCACTACATGTGCCGCAACCATAAAAGCCTGGAGATTCGTTAAACATATTTGATACAGGTTTGTTCTGTTTAACATGATTACATACTAAACTGTCCTTCAGATTTTCCACTCCCCTATAGACAAAACTAGGGTGGTCAGACAAAATTGTGTTAAAAAATGGGTCCTCCTTTAAAATTGGCCAATATTTGTTCACAATTTTCTTAAAAATATGGCTCTTTGAATTAAAATCACATATAAAAGATACTTGAATATTGTCTCCAACATTAGTGGGCTGTTTATATTGAAGCAAGCTTAGTCTATCTTTTTCCTGTACTTCCTTAAGGGATTTCCTCAAAAGATTTTCCTGATACCCCTTATCCTTAAAATTTTTTAGTATTATTTTAGATTGGGTTTTAAATGTATGAGCTTCTGTACAGTTGCGTTTCACTCTCAAAAGTTGGGCTTTTGGTGCATTTAGCAACCAACCATGGTGAGAAGTGACAGCTTTTTCGTTCTATATAACTATTAACGTCGACCTTTTTGAAATATGTTTTTGATTTGATTTGGCCATTCTCAATGTATATATTTAGGTCCAGAAAATTAATAGTTAATTTACTATACTCACTAATTGGTATGATTCCCCAGTCATTTGTGTTCAAGATTGTCAAAAGGTCCTGAAGGGAGGTCTCATCTCCCTTCCAGATGAAGAGTATATCGTCAATGTAACGGCGATATAGCACCAGGTTCTGCTCCCAGCCATGATTCCCATATATGTATCGAGATTCCCAATGGGACATGAACAAATTGGCATAGCTAGGAGCGAACCTGGTGCCCATCGTCGTTACACATTGTTGGATGTAAAATTCCTCTCTGAACCAGAAATAGTTATGATTGAGTATCCAGGTTATACCTTCAATAATGAAGTCTATCTAGATCTAGGGGAAATTCCTGTACAATTCCAAGAAATGCTTAGTGGCAGCACCCCCTTTTTCGTGTGTAATAATCGAGTACAGGGAGCTCACATCAGCCGTCACTAGATAGTAGTTCTCCTCCCACTTTTGATCTTTTAAAATTTTTGTAGGACACTTAACATGTCCTTTAGATGGAGAATGCGACTGAGCGACTGCCCACCAGATGAAGGAACCGGCATATTTTTAAAAAGCAGCAAGATGAGAGAAACACCAATTCCGATTGAAAAAGCCCACAGAACGTGGGCGAAACGCGCCTAACGGCACCCCCAGGCATAAAAGGTGTTAAAGGCCGTTTAGGCGATATTCCCTTCCAGATACACAGGAAGCTACTGAGGACACTAATCTCACGAACATGGAAACCATACGAATACTGCAAACTCCCGAACTGGAACCATACGAATGCTTCAAACAGCCGAACAGGAAAAACCATACGAACAGTTTACACTCCTGGCAATCGGTCTGATGCAGCATACAGTAAATCCCTTCAAGAACGAGACAAGGCTCTGTGTTGAGGGTCAACCAGTGGTCTGGTTTAATGTGGGCTACCTTCCCGGTATTTATGGCATAGCTATCTGGGGTAGCACTGTTCACACAGTGAAAGTCCCGAATGCACCGGCGTTCGTGTAATTGCAGGAGAAGGGAGGTCGACGGCTCAGCGGTGTTCGTGAATATAACTGTCCATTTTCAGTTCCATAGTTTTGTAGCTGAACACCGCTGGCCGTTTGGCAGTTTAAAATGGCCGTTGCCACGTGTTCGGCTATACTAACAACGGCCACTCAGCGTTTGTCAATTAAGCTGCGGTTAACCGCAGCTTCTGGGAGGTAAATTACTGGCACACTCCATACCCAGGTGGTTAGCATGGGCAGAAAGGCATTAACAAGCCTTTCTGCAGGGAAAAATCAAGGTTTTAAACACAGTGCCATAGTCTAGAGTTAGCAGGCGAGCAACCAGGCTTCTCCAGTGCCCATAGGCGAGATTGGTTCCGCCACAGCATCTCGGAGCCAAAGCTAACTATTGGGACACTTATATTTTATGTAAAATTAGTTGTGCATTTAATTTTATTTTTTGATTTTATATTTAAAGTTGCAATAAACCTAAGTTTTTTTTATACCAAGTTCCATCGGCTTTTAGCCTTCTCTTGCTGCTAAAGAAGGGCAGGTGCCCCCCTCTAGAGGCACCCGGGTCTACTATCCAGAGCCAGGTTTCATTGGCACAGAAAAAGGTGAGCACAACCACAACCACTGTGATTTTCATTTATGCTGAAACATAGTACACTAGGAAGTCTCCTTTTTCGTTTTTTCTCCTGAGGAAATTCATTCCAGTCAACAGGGTGCAGTGTCTCCATACGACACTACTGTGAAAGCGATTTGAGCGTGTCCCTCTGAGGCTCTAATCCATGTGAGTTTGACTATTTAAGACATCACTTAACTATATCATCCTTTGTGGATTTACACCATATTGTGTTTTATTCTTTTGTTTCCCTTGTATGTATCAAATGAACATCTGAGTTCCAAACCTATTTTAGAGTAAGTGTATATTTTTAGCGCTCCACTCACTGTTATATCCAGACTTCACTAAACTCACTCTGGTTCAACACTATATTTAGTGGGGATAAGAGAGCACACACAAGAGCAAGCATGTCAAACTCAAAGTGTGGACAAGGTTTAAGTTTATGTGGACCGCCCGCACACACACACACACTCACTCACTGACAGACACACACACACACACTCACTCACTGACAGACACACACACTCACTCACTGACAAACACACACACATACTCACTGACAGACACACACACATACTCACTGACAGACACACACACTCACTCACTGACAGACACACACACATACACACACACACATAGTTGCTGACAGACACACACACACACTTACACACACATACTTTTCTTTATTGCGCCTTACCTTTTGGAGCATCTCCCTGGGGTCCTTCCTGCTCCTCACTGCTCCCGCGCGCAGTTTAGTGATGCCAGGTGGCGGAATATGATGTCATATTCCGGCGCCCGGCTTCACTTCAGTCGGCGCGCGCGAGGGAGTAGTGAGGAGCTGGTACACTGAGCTCCCGCTGCCACCAGAAACCTCTCCTCCCCGGCCGGGTAAATGCTAGCAGAGTAGGCACCTGCAATGTGGGGAGAGCAGGTGCCTACTCTGCTTGGAACATTAGGCATGTACTCGGGGCTCGCCGGGCCGCAAAGATGGTCCTTGTGGGCCGCGAGTTTGACATGCTTGCACTAGAGTGTGTAGCTGCTTTTCTGCACTCAATTATATCTGCAAGCGCACTTTGCACAGTAGCCACCAATCTGAATTTTCTTAACAAAGAGTAAAACAACTGCACATATCACTATTATTATTATTATTATTATTATTATTATTATTATTATTATCACTATTATTATTATTATTATTATTATTTATATAGAGCCAGACACAAAGCGTAAACCAACCTCACATATCACTATTATTATTATCACTATTATTATTATTATTATTATTACTTATATAGTGTGACAAACTCCCCTTTTCATGGTGTCACCCTTGTTGGGAAACTTGTATAAAAGGCCAGTGTGCCTCCATTAAAATCCTATTCCTGCTTACACTCCAAAACGATGTGTCTTCCTGTTATTGGAGGGCAGAAGATTTATTTCTGTGTCGGCTGTTCCAGCTTGCAGGAGATTCAACGGGGAAAGTCCTTGTAAGGACTAGAGCTAATTCCCCATTCGGAGCGGTTCCAGGGCCCCAGTCAAGCCACGGCGACTGTGGGCAGAAGTGCTGCGGTTTGTCCCCGGTTCCAGTTAGGAAGCGGTCCTTGGCGGAGGTACCCTCCTAGGGGTACAGGGAGCTCCATTACATATAGCATCAGACACAAAGAGTAAAACAACCACACGCATCATTATTATTATTATTATTATCATTATCATCATCATTATTATCATCATCATCATCATCATTATCATTATTATTATTACTATTCTGGACCGGCTGCAAAGGCTATGAATGTGTTTTTCAGGAGCACATGGCGCTCACTGCCCTGATGAGATTATCCATACCAAATCACCTTCCCAGATAGTTTACTCAGTCACAACTCACATGAAAGAAGATCTGGTGATGTTTATTCGTCGTATGATCTGTAGAATGTGCAGTTACAACAGGTAAAAAAACGATTATTCCATACAGGTTAGGAGAGATACAAGTCACATATGAATGTACAGCATAAAAAGGCACTAATACAGGAGAGGGAAGAGGGGAGTACCTGAAGCAGCATGCAAATTATGGAGTGACACAAGAGGCAAACTTAAGATGAACATTAAAGAAACTGTACATTATAATAAAATGATATCATGTAACATGACAGTAACTGTACATTATAATAAAACGATATCATGTAACATGACAATTATTATTATTATCATTATTATTATCAGGAAATGAATTGGTTTCATTTTACATGACAGGAGGCGTCATATTCTGCATATCCTTCTTTACTTAGCTTTATAGCAGCAACATTTAGAAACATATAGAAAAACAAGAACCAATCAGAAACAAGCAATGTATATATGAGGCACAGTGAGCCCAAGCTCCTCCTCTTTCTTTGCTGCTCCATCACACGAACAGCTCAGAGTTTCTGCTCTCACTGTCTCTCTATACCAGGGGTAGTCAACCTTTTAAAACCTACTGCCCACTTTTGAATCTTTGTTGATAGTAAAATGATCTTACTGCCCACCAGTGCCGCAGTAACTCATTTTATAGAACAAGTGCAATTTTTTTCTTTTTTTAAGAAAGGATGGTTTTTAAAAATAAATACATATATATATATATTTAAATGCGGTTCCCCCCTCCCCCCCTTTTCTATTCTCCTTTTATTTACGTGTGTCTGTGAGGTGCTATGTGTGTGTGAGGGGGTAGTGTGTGTGTGAAGGGTGTAGTGTGAGGGGTGTAGTGTGTGTTTGTTTGTGAAGGGTGCATAGGGTCTATGCTGTGTGTGTCACGATTCCGGAACCTAACACGCTAACAGGTAACAGAGAGGAAGGATGCTATACCGGTCCTTAGAGTGGCCGGGCTAAGCACACTAAGAATGGTCAGGAGACAAGCCAAGTAAAGGGAGCCAGAAAACGGGAGAATGAGAAACAAGCCGAGGTCAAAGGAGTGGAGAAGACAGGATAATCGGAATAACGAGCCAAATAATCGGAAACCAGAGAGCAACACGAGAGCACTACAGGTATCACAACAGGGCACTGAGGGACAGGAAAAGTAAGTATAAATACCCTTGGTTTAATTCTGATTGGATAACTTCCAATCAGAATTAACAATCACACTTGGGGGATATCTATACCTCCCACTGTGATTGTGGTACTGTTTCTTTAACGCCGGGTCACTCACGTGACTCCGGCGTTTGCATAATTTAGTGACCTCCCAGCGTGCAGCGTTATACATGCTGCCGCTTGGGGGCGTGGAGGACGCGAGCGGCAGAGAGGAGACAGGTGATACGAGGGGAGACCGCGGTCGGCGACGGACTGAGGGTGAGTGCTGCAAGTGGCGTGCAGCCTCCCCTCCTAGCCGCCCGCGGATCCTTGACATAACCCCCCCCTCGAAGGCTTCAAAGGGAACCGCGCATGAAAGGAGCAGATCAAAGAGGGCGCATTCAAGTCAGAGGCAGAAACCCAGGACCGCTCCTCAGGGCCGTAACCCTTCCAATCAACCAGATACAGAGAAAGAGAAAAACAAGAATCAAGCAGAGCAGCCACTTTGTACACGTCATTAGAGACAGCGCGGAGGGAATCTGGACGCCTGAGAGGACCAGAGAATCGATGACAGAGCAGGGGCTTCAAAAGGGAGGTGTGGAAAGTGTTAGGTATACGCATGGAAGGAGGCAAGGCCAGGGAGTAGGACACAGGATTGACCCTACGCAATACCTTATAGGGGCCAAGGAACCTGTGCGCGAATTTCATCGAGGGGACCCTGAGGCGGAGATTCTTAGAGGACAACCAAATCCTATCACCCGGGACATAAGAGGGAGCAGCACCCCTACGACGATCAGCAAATCTCTTCTGAGTAGCAGTCGCACGAGAAAGAGTAGCATGGACCTGATCCCACATCTTCCGTAAGGAGGTGCTCGTCCAAAGCAGGTATTCCCTTGTCGGAGAACACACGGGAAGGACAGAGGGTTGGAACCCATAAAAGGACTTAAGCCAGTGGACGAATGAGTCACAGTGTTCCTGGCGAATTCAGCCCAAGGAAGGAAGTGAGACCAGTTGTCCTGGTGTGCATTCGTGAAGCAACATAAATATAACTCCACAGATTGATTCGCCCGTTCGGCCGCTCCATTAGATTGTGGATGATAGGAGGAAGTAAACGAGAAGGAAATCCCCATCTCAGCACAAAAGCCCCTCCAAAACCGAGAGACAAATTGAGGACCCCTGTCAGATACGATATCCTGTGGTATACCATGCAAGGGGAAAACCTCTTTGGCAAATACCTGAGCCAACTGAACCGCAGTAGGTAGTTTCTTAAGTGGAATAAAGTGTGCCATTTTAGAGAACCTATCAGTCACAGTCAAAATTACTGTCATTCCATCGGATGAAGGAAGATCCACAATAAAGTCCATGGATAAGTGGGTCCATTGTTTCTTGGGTACGAATAGAGGCATTAGGAGTCCCGGGGGTTTGACATTAGGGGACTTACACTGTGCACAAACACGACAAGCCTGCACATAATCCACTACGTCTTGCTTAAGTGAAGGCCACCAAAACTGTTGAAGGAGACCCTTGTATGTTTTGGTAACCCCTGGGTGACCAGCCGTTTTGGTGGTGTGAAATAAAGCTAACAATTTCTTTCTATCTTTTTCTTTCACGTATAATCTACCAACAGGTGTCTCAGAGGGTGCTTGGGTTTGGTATGCCTTGATACCATCAAGGAAAAGAGACAAAATAACTAAACGGGTAGCAGCTATTATCTTAGACGTGGGTACAATGGGTTCAGGAGCGGGGGCAATAGCATCAGCCTTGACATTACGGTACCCAGGCCTATATGTGATAATGAACTGAAAGCGTGAAAGAAATAAGGACCATCTGGCTTGACGAGAGGACAACCTTTTAGCATCAGCTATATAGGAGAGATTCTTATGATCAGTTATAACCAGGATTTTGTGTCTAGCTCCTTCTAATAAGTACCTCCACTCTTTAAAAGCCATCACAATAGCTAATAGTTCCCTATTCCCGACGTCGTAATTCTTTTCCGAATCAGACAGTTTTTTAGAAAAGTAACAACAGGGATGGAGGGGTTCGTTATAGGATAATCTTTGTGATAATACAGCTCCTATACCTGATTCTGAAGCGTCTACTTCCATTATAAAGGGAAGGGAAGGATCAGGATGGTGTAGCACAGGGGCAGTGGCAAATGCCTTGTTGAGAGTTTCGAAGGCTTTAATGGCTTCAGGAGTCCAAACCCTGGGGTGCAAACCCTTTTTAGTTAGTTTCGTGATAGGAGAAATGACCGATGAAAAGTTTTTAATAAACCTGCTATAATAATTGGCAAAGCCTATAAATCGCTGTATTGCCTTAAGGCCTTGAGGAAGAGGCCAAGACAATATGGCTTCTAATTTAGAAGGATCTATGCTGAACCCCTGTTCAGAAATGATGTACCCTAGGAATTGTACTGATTTCTGGTCAAATAAACATTTCTCCAATTTATAATAAAGACCATTCTGTAGCAATCTCTTAAGTACCTTCCTCACATGGGCATGATGTGACTCCAAATCAGGAGAATATACAAGTATATCATCGAGATAAACCACGGCACAGTCATGCAGTAAATCTCTAAGGACATCATTTATGAGGTCCTGAAAGACAGCAGGAGCATTACACAGTCCAAAAGGCATGACTAGATACTCGTAATGCCCACTGCGTGTATTGAACGCTGTCTTCCATTCATCATTCTCTTTTATACGAACCAAGTTATAAGCCCCCTTGAGGTCTAGTTTAGTATAATATCTAGAACCTTTAACACGGTCAAACAACTCAGTAATGAGAGGGATAGGATAAGCGTTTTTAACTGTTATATTATTCAGGCCCCTATAGTCTATACATGGCCTCAAATCGCCCTCTTTCTTGGCAACAAAAAAGAAACCAGCACCAGCCGGAGAGGAGGACCTTCTGATAAAACCTTTACGTAAGGATTCCTGTATGTACTCATCCATGACCTGGTTTTCTTTCTCAGAAAGCGGGTAGACCTTACCCCTAGGGGGCATAGTACCAGGTAACAGGTTTATGGCACAATCCTAATTCCAGTGTGGGGGTAGTTTATCAGCTTCCCCCTTTTCAAAGACCAATGCGAGGTCTGCATACACAGGAGGGACAGAAACAGAAAGTGGTTTAGCTGTAGGCACATTAAGTAAACAAACGGGATGTAAACGGGCCATACAGTCTGGTTGACAAGATACCCCCCAGGAGAGTATATCTAGAGAACCTCAATCAAGTACCGGGTTATGCTTAACTAACCAGGGGAAGCCCAGAATGATGGAAGCTGTAGGGGAGTCAATTATTTGGAAGGTTAACCTTTCCGTGTGTAAGGCACCCACGGCCATAACCATTTCTTGGGTTTCATGGGTCACCAGAGGTTTATCAAGTGGTCTACCATCTATGGCCTCAATGGCCAAGGGTGTGGCCTTTTGGATCAGATTCAAGGCTGCGGTTTTAGCAAAGTTCTCATCCATAAAGTTGTCTGCAGCACCTGAATCGATCAAGGCTTTAGTTGTTATCGTGGTTTTATTGACCAAAAGAGTAACCGTAATAAATGGTCTGGAGATGGACACATGAGGGGAAAAAACCATAACACCCGAGGCCGACCCCTCTCAGTTCAGAACCTTCGGTCCATATGGGAATTTCCTCAGGTGGTTCAGGAGAAGCTTAACTCCTTAAAGACTGAGCAAAATATACATATTGTGATCAAAACAAAACGTAAACAAAACCTGGCATTTGCGCTATATGTCTGTTCAGGCGTCATTCACCTCTTTCATATTATGTGCACACACACTTATTATATATCATTTTATTCAGGGGAAACTGGTCTTTCATTTAACATCAAATATTTAGGTATGAAACATAATTTAATATGAATAAAATATAAAAAAAGGGAGAAAGTAAGAATTTAAAAAAAATGTTTAGTTCTACGTAACATTCTAACTGTGAATGTCATAATACTGTTTGCTTTTACTGCAATAAAATACACATATTTGTATTCAGCGATGTCTCACGTGTAAAACAGTACCACATATGTACAGGTTTTATGGTGTTTTGGCAAGTTACAGGGCCAAATATAGCATGTTTTTATAGCATCTTTTTTTTCACATTGAAATAACCAATCTGGCGAATTTCAATGTGAAAAAACTGAAAAATTTAACATGTTATATTTGACCCTGTAATTTGTGGTTTATATGGTGTGATTTGTGGCCTGTGTCATGTGGTGTCATTTGTGGCCTGTGTCATGTGGTGCGATTTGTGGCCTGTGTCATGTGTTGCGATTTGTGGCCCGTGTCATGTGGTGTTATTTGTGGCCTGTGTCACGTGGTACGATTTGTGGCCTGTGTCATGTGGTGTTATTTGTGGCCTGTGTCACGTGGTACGATTTGTGGCCTGTGTCATGTGGTGCGATTTGTGGCCGTGTCATGTGGTTTGTGGCCTGTGTCATGTGGTGCTGTGTCATTTGTGGCCTGTGTCATGTGGTGCGATTTGTGGCCTGTGTCATGTGTCATGTGGTGCGATTTGTGGCCCGTGTCATGTGGTGTTATTTGTGGCCTGTGTCACGTGGTACGATTTGTGGCCTGTGTCATGTGGTGTTATTTGTGGCCTGTGTCACGTGGTACGATTTGTGGCCTGTGTCATGTGGTGCGATTTGTGGCCCGTGTCATGTGGTGCGATTTGTGGCCTGTGTCATGTGGTGCGATTTGTGGCCTGTGTCATGTGGTGCGATTTGTGGCCCGTGTCATGTGGTGTTATTTGTGACCTGTGTCATGTGGTGTCATTTGTGGTGCGACTTTGTTACATGTCACATCATTCTGCGCAGATACCCAGAGAATAAAGGTGAATATCCCAGCTGTAGTAAAGAGAATGGTCTGATAGACACAGATTAATCTCATTCCAATTGTTGATGTATTATTTCTCTAGCCGACGCAGCATTTTTGGATTATTTTACTGTAACAGAAATAAGTCTTGTTCTGAGAGTGAAACACATTTGGAAATGTCACAAAAGAACAAACGGAGCTAAACGTGGGAGACAAATACCCAAATCTCCTTCAATCTGTGATATATTTATCAAACCACTGGAGGATTTACTCTGAGTACGTCTCCCCTGCGCTTGTGTAAACCACATCTCGGAGCGTGAAATTCAGAAATGATTTGTTAGGAATCGAGCACCTTGTGTTGTGTGATCTGCCTGCATTTCAGAAACCAGTGAATGGAGAATCAATTCACAGAAAGACTGGGATTAATGTTTTTTGAGCTGACTCAACTGAAGGTGCTGAGGGCATTATCATGCTAAGTGATGTGCCTTGTACATCGCTACGGAATTTGCTGGCGCTATATAAATAATAATAATGTACGTACCGTTTTAACAGCTCACAAACCATTGCAGGCTCACTAAACCTAA
This sequence comes from Pelobates cultripes, assembly GCA_933207985.1. Lineage (NCBI taxonomy): Eukaryota > Metazoa > Chordata > Amphibia > Anura > Pelobatidae > Pelobates > Pelobates cultripes. The sequence continues at coordinate 1,490,873 of OW240918.1, forward strand.
TAACATTTGGTATCATTGTATTCAGACTGAGTAAAGAATCTAGAAGACTCCCGATACTTGTGACAATATCCCGACACAGACAGCGAACACTGCTCACAATATCCCAACACAGACTGCAGACACTGCTCACAATATCCAGACACAGATATCTGCTCACAATATCCTGACACAGACTGCAGACACTGCTCACAATATCCAGACACAGACAGCGAACACTGCTCACAATATCCCAACACAGACTGCAGACACTGCTCACAATATCCCGACACAGACTGCAGACACTGCTCACAATATCCCAACACAGACTGCAGACACTGCTCACAATATCCAGACACAGATATCTGCTCACAATATCCTGACACAGACTGCAGACACTGCTCACAATATCCCAACACAGACTGCAGACACTGCTCACAATATCCAGACATAGATATCTGCTCACAATATCCCGACACAGACTGCAGACACTGCTCACAATATCCTGACACAGACTGCAGACACTGCTCACAATATCCAGACATAGATATCTGCTCACAATATCCCGACACAGACTGCAGACACTGCTCACAATATCCTGACACAGACTGCAGACACTGCTCACAATATCCAGACATAGATATCTGCTCACAATATCCCGACACAGACTGCAGACACTGCTCACAATATCCTGACACAGACTGCAGACACTGCTCACAATATCCCAACACAGACTGCAGACACTGCTCACAATATCCAGACACAGATATCTGCTCACAATATCCCGACACAGACTGCAGACACTGCTCACAATATCCCGACACAGACTGCAGACACTGCTCACAATATCCCGACACAGACAGCGAACACTGCTCACAATATCCCAACACAGACTGCAGACACTGCTCACAATATCCAGACACAGATATCTGCTCACAATATCCTGACACAGACTGCAGACACTGCTCACAATATCCCAACACAGACTGCAGACACTGCTCACAATATCCAGACATAGATATCTGCTCACAATATCCCGACACAGACTGCAGACACTGCTCACAATATCCTGACACAGACTGCAGACACTGCTCACAATATCCCAACACAGACTGCAGACACTGCTCACAATATCCAGACACAGATATCTGCTCACAATATCCCGACACAGACTGCAGACACTGCTCACAATATCCCGACACAGACTGCAGACACTGCTCACAATATCCCGACACAGACAGCGAACACTGCTCACAATATCCCAACACAGACTGCAGACACTGCTCACAATATCCAGACACAGATATCTGCTCACAATATCCCACCACAGACTGCAGACACTGCTCACAATATCCCGACACAGACTGCAGACACTGCTCACAATATCCCAACACAGACTGCAGACACTGCTCACAATATCCCGACACAGACAGCAAACACTGCTCACAATATCCTGACACAGACTGCAGACGCTGCTCACAATATCCCAACACAGACTGCAGACACTGCTCACAATATCCAGACATAGATATCTGCTCACAATATCCCGACACAGACTGCAGACACTGCTCACAATATCCAGACACAGATATCTGCTCACAATATCCCGACACAGACTGCAGACGCTGCTCACAATATCCCGACACAGACAGCAAACACTGCTCACAATATCCCAACACAGACTGCAGACACTGCTCACAATATCCAGACACAGATATCTGCTCACAATATCCCGACACAGACTGCAGACACTGCTCACAATATCCCGACACAGACAGCGAACACTGCTCACAATATCCAGACACAGATATCTGCTCACAATATCCCGACACAGACTGCAGACGCTGCTCACAATATCCCGACACAGACTGCAGACACTGCTCACAATATCCAGACACAGACTGCAGACACTGCTCACAATATCCCACCACAGACAGCAGACACTGCTCACAATATCCCGACACAGACTGCAGACGCTGCTCACAATATCCAGACACAGATATCTGCTCACAATATCCCGACACAGACTGCAGACGCTGCTCACAATATCCCGACACAGACTGCAGACGCTGCTCACAATATCCCGACACAGACAGCAAACACTGCTCACAATATCCAGACACAGATATCTGCTCACAATATCCCGACACAGACTGCAGACACTGCTCACAATATCCCGACACAGACTGCAGACACTGCTCACAATATCCCGACACAGACAGCAGACACTGCTCACAATATCCCGACACAGACAGCAGACACTGCTCACAATATCCCAACACAGACAGCAGACATTCTAGTCAGGGGAGTCTTGAGAAAGATTCCGAGAGGACTTTAATGCACATTGTTAAATAGCGCAAATAGTTGTTATAAATCAAAGTACAAAATGTTCAGTATTTCTCCTGTAAAATATAATTTAAAAAAAACCTTATTTGAAGAATTCCATGCATTCCTTGCCTCCTAACCTCTGCGTTATATTTATTTAACCCTCTCTGGGAGAGCTAATTTCTCTCCTCTTAGAAGAGAGCTTGAAGGAAAACGGATGGTTAGCGGCTAGTGAGGGTCATCTTCAGGTTTTCTTGCTAATGATTTCATTTACTACAGAGAGTGAAGCCGCAAAGAGCTGTCACCTTAAAATCTTTCCAGACACGGGCTTTAACTCAGCACCACTCTTACACGGTTCTTGGCATGGTGCCCTCACCAGGACGCCTTAAATCACCATCTCTCAGCTTTGCACCAAGGGCTGGATCACCGACACGGCCCGCTGCAACGAAAACCCAGGGTTAACGTAATAACAGAGACGTATACCTGAGAAACTCACATTATAGGAGATTGTAAGGAGTTACAGCTTATTGTATAATTACAGCTTATTGTATTATCACAGCCTATTGTACTATCACAGCTTATTCTATTATCACAGTTTATTGTATTATTACAGCCTATTGTATTATCACAGCTTATTGTATTATCACAGCCTATTGTATTATTACAGCCTATTGTATTATCACAGCTCATTGTATTATCACAGCTCACTGTATAATCACAGCTTATTCTATTATCACAGTTTATTGTATAATTACAGCTCATTGTATTATCACAGCTCAGGTTTGGTGGTAATTCCCCTGTAATAGGTGTCCAGGTATGTGGGGTAGGGGAATAATCCAACTATAAATAATAATAATAATAATAATAATAATATTTTTTCACATTTGATTTCCCCAACCAAGATGGCGGCGGCGTCCTGCCACGCTTCCTGTTCTGAGCCTCCACCAATCAGCGCGAGGGTCTCCTGTCAGTCACCGGAAAGGGAGGAGTCAGGATCTGAGAGCGAGGTTTGGAACGCAGGAAGCGGAGCGCGGACACTGAGCTGGATCTGGCCGAGCGGTGAGAGCTGAGAGTGGGAGTCCGGACAGCAAAACCCCCCCCGGCTGTGACAGATTAACCCCTCCCTCCCCGGCTGTGACAGATTAACC
>OW240918.1:1494421-1509078 GCA_933207985.1 Pelobates cultripes
AGGTGAAACGCGTAAATGGTTTTAATAAGTGTATTTTAATCAATAAAAGTTATTTTTGGTTACCTTTTATACTAGGACCAATTCTATACTTATTTTTATTGTATTTTATACACTCTTACTACTCCTGGCATTCTTATATATCTTATACCATTTTTATAGTTTTTACTTATTTTTTATCCTTTTGTTTTATTTTTTAATTTTTAAATTCATTCTCAAGTATATCCCGCAGGGTATCAAAATAAACAAAAATTAACAGCATATAATCCAGTGATAGGGAATCCGTCACAGTGCTCCATCCTTGTGGAACACTCCGGCAGACCCAGTTTGACCTTTTTCGGGTCAACTTGGGGATGTCCGGGGTTAAGTCAGTTGGTGAGCTCCATTTGCCTGGACAACCTGTCGGCATTGCTGTTCTGCTTCCTGGGTCAGTAATAGATAGTATAGTTGTATGTTTGCAGGCCAAACTCCATTGTAGTAATCAGCCATTGTCCCCTGCGACCCGGTTAAGGCAGACCAACGGGTTGTGGTCAGTGATTAGAGCGAACTCTTGTCTGTATAAATAAGGAGCCAATTTCTTTAATCTCCAAGCCAATGCCAAGCACTCCTTTTCCACCGCCGCATAGCTCACCTCCCTGGGTAAAAATTTCCTGCTGAGATACGCGACAGGGTGCTTTCCTCCATCTTCTCCAACTTGACTTAAAACTGCCCCCAGTCCGAGCATAGAAGCGTCTGTGTGGACAATAAAAAACGTTTGTTAGGGACTGGGGCAGCCAATTTTGGATAATGGGTATCCACGAAATATATATAAAACAGCAGATAGTGCTCTCAGTGTGAACAATAAAGCAATTTTATAAAATAAGTTATACTTACAAGAATAGAGCAGACAGATACTGCTCTATTGCCACAGCGCTGGTGGAATTATCCCCACCTAAGGATTTCTTTGGACGGGATACACTTGAGAATGAATTTAAAAATTAAATAATAAAAATAAAACAAAAGGATAAAAAATAAATAAAAACTATAAAAATGGTATAAGATATATAAGAATGCCAGGAGTAGTAAGAGTGTATAAAATACAATAAAAATAAGTATAGAATTGGTCCTAGTATAAAAGGTAACCAAAAATAACTTTTATTGATTTAAAATACACTTATTAAAACCATTTACGCGTTTCACCTATGAGGTTTTTCAAAATGGTAAAAGTCTTTTACCATTTTGAAAAAACCTCATAGGTGAAACGCGTAATTTTTAAATTCATTCTCAAGTGTATCCCGTCCAAAGAAATCCGTAGGTGGGGATAATTCCACCAGCGCTGTGGCAATAGGGCAGTATCTGTCTGCTCTATTCTTGTAAGTATAACTTATTTTATAAAATTGCTTTATTGTTCACACTGAGAGCACTATCTGCTGTTTTATATATATTTCGTGGATACCCACAAATCCAAAATTGGAGAGGCGGACCTATCTCCCCAGCACCAAAGAACTACGTACATCTGAGTAGGTCCCAGCCTACACCAAGGGAATCCCAAGCCGGACAGATGGACCTACCATCCAAGTATATCCTATAGTGGGGATCAAACCACTAAGTGCCTCTTCTTCTAGAGCTGGTTCAAGCTCCAACAAATGTGAGTGAAACATCTTTCTCTTGATTTATACATCACATTTGGACATACAATATTTCACCATTGGCAGCTCTCTTTTTGTTTTTTATTTCCACATATATGGACTACCTGCCATACGGACGGATCAACACCTGAGGACTATTATCTTATCATCACATATCAGTGAGACTGTTTCAATTTATTCTTGGACGAACTTTGTCTATTGATTATATCTGGTTTTATTTTTATTATTATTTGTTGTTTTATTATTATTTGTTGATTTATTTATTATTTATTATTTTTAATTTATTAGCGCAGCCCTTAACCCCCTCTCTTGTATTTTTCCTGTCTCTTAAAGGGTTTCTTGAGGGATTCCCCTTTTAGGGTTGCTGCTCTTTTGGTTCAAGCGCAGACTCTTCCCCCCTTTTTGTTATTAGAGAAGGAGCCCCAAACCAATCTAATCAGCTCTGTCAAAATAGATCAGTTAACGACCTTAGAGACAGAACATGCCCGACGCTTACTGTCAGAAAAACGACTGACGTTCTCCCAAGAGCTCGGATATACCACCCTAGCAGTCCACAAAGTAGAGACACCAGGCCAAGTCCCACTTCGTTAGTCCCCCTACCGTATACCTGAATCAGTCCGAGAAGGAATGCGGAAGGAGATACAAGAAATGCTACACCTACGGGTTATCGAACACCCTGACAGTCCGTGGGCTTCGCCTGTAGTCCTGCTACCAAAGAAAGATGGGACAATCTGGTTCTGCGTTGACTACAGGTGACTGAACAATCGGACCACCACCAATGCGTATCCCATGCCCCGAGTAGATGAACAGCCACTTATGCAAAGGCTATTGGCAGATTCCCCTGGCCAAGGAGACTAAGTCAGCCTTCCTCACCCAGTTTGACTTGTACCAATTCAGGGTCATGCAATTCGGGATGAAGAACACCCTGGCCACCTTCCAACGTATGGTGGATAGGCTCCTGGATGACATTGCGATCTACAGTGAATCCTGGGAGGAACACATGGTTCATGTAGGGGTAGTGCTAGACAAGATTCAGACCACAGGCCTGACTTTAAGCCAAGCAAGTGTCATCTTGGCATGGCAGAGGTCCAATACTTGGGACACCGGGTAGGGTGTGGGAAGCAGTGACCAGAACCCGCTAAGAAAGAAGCAGACGCTAACTGGTCCACACCCCGCACCAAGACTCAGGTATTGGCGTTCTTATGGACCACTGGGTATTGTAGGCGGGTAGTACCAGACTATAGTACTATAGCTAAACCCCTGAATGACCTGACGAAAAAGAGTTTTCCTAGGCAGGCCCTGTGGTCTCCCGCATGTGAAGCCACTTTCTAGTCGCTGAAACAAGCTCTAGTAAATGCCAATTTAGAGCACTATCTGCTGTTTTATATATATTTCGTGGATATCCATTATCCAAAATTGGCTGCCCCAGTCCCTAACAAACGTTTTTTATTTTTAAATTCATTCTCAAGTGTATCCCGTCCAAAGAAATCCTTAGGTGGGGATAATTCCACCAGCGCTGTGGCAATAGAGCAGTATCTGTCTGCTCTATTCTTGTAAGTATAACTTATTTTATAAAATTGCTTTGTTGTTCACACTGAGAGCACTATCTGCTTTTTTATATATATTTCATGGATACCCATTATCCAAAATTGGAGAGGCGGACCTATCTCCCCAGCACCAAAGAACTACGTACATCTGAGTAGGTCCCAGCCTACACCAAGGGAATCCCAAGCAGACGGACCTACCATCCAAGTATATCCTATAGTGGGGATCAAACCACTAAGTGCCTCTTCTCCTAGAGCTGGTTCAAGCTCCAACAAATGTGAGTGAAACATCTTTCTCTTGATTTATACATCACATTTGGACATACAATATTTCACCATTGGCAGCTTTCTTTTTGTTTTTTATTTCCACATATATGGACTACCTGCCATACGGACGGATCAACACCTGAGGACTATTATCTTATCATCACATATCAGTGAGACTGTTTCAATTTATTCTTGGCCGAACTTTGTCTATTCCTTATATCTGGTTTTATTTTTATTATTATTTGTTGTTTTATTATTATTTGTTGATTTATTTATTATTTTTAATTTATTAGCGCAGCCCTTAACCCCCTCTCTTGTATTTCTCTTTCTCTAATAGGTTGGGTAGGGGAAGGTTCTTGAGGTCATCCCCAGCTGGGGTGCATATAGCGACTACCTCTTCCTGTCTTTCTTGATATTCCTTTAGCATATTTATATGAAAAGCCCTCTGTATCCTTTCATCTTCACAGCTTGCGACTAGATAGGTGGTGTCGCAGAGCTGCTCTACTACTTTATAGGGCCCCTGCCAGGCTGCTTGTAACTTTTCATTTTTGACTGGCTTTAACACGAGTACCTTTTGTCCCACCTGGAACATGCGCTGTCGGGCATCCCTATCATATCAAGCTTTCTGTCTCCCCTGGGCCGCCTGGAGTTTATCCCTTACCATCCTGGCCAACTGCTCCATGCAGTCCCGGAATGACAAAACATACTGTACAATAGGGGTTCCCTCGTGCTCTGTTTCCACTTCCCAGTGTTCTCTAATGAGATCAAGGGGACCGCGTACCCTTCTCCCATAGAGCAATTTGAAAGGGGAAAACCCAGTAGATTCCTGCGGCACCTCTCAGTATGCGAAGAGAAGGTGGGTTAGAAATCTCTCCCAGACTCTGTGATTGTCAGCGAAAGTTTTCAACATCTGTTTGAGAGTGCAGTTGAAGCGCTCACAAAGACCGTTGATCTAGGGGTGATAGGGGGAACTTTGGATGGGCTTAATGCTGCACACGTTCCTTAGTTGGTGGGTACGATCTGTGATAAATTGGGTTCCTTGGTCAGAGATGATTTCCTTGCGGAAACCTACCCTGGCAAATATCTTAACCAGTACATCGGCAACAGTGTCCGCCTGAATATTGGCGAGCGCAACCGGGTAGCTTAGTCCACCACGGTAAGTATATATTTCTTACCAGATGGTCTAGGTTTCTGTAGGGTCCGTACTATGTCGACTGCTATCTGGCTGAAGGGCTCTTCGATAATAGGCATGGATATTAGTCGAGCTTTGGGGTGATCCTCACCCTTCCCTACTCGCTGAAAGGTATCGTAAGTTGTGCAGAACCTTTGCACATCTCTCGGGACACCAGGCCAAAAGAAGTTCTAAGCTATTCGGTGAGATGTGCGGTGTACACCAAGGTGCCCAGCTAGGGCTATGTCATGCTCGATCCGGAGACGCTCCATCCGGTATTTCCTAGGAACTACCAGTTGTCACTTCTGGGATAGGGCTGTCCCTTTACCGTGGATCTCAGTCTATCTGTATCTTGCTCCCAGATAAGTCTCTCTCCCGCTAACCCTCCTTGTTCATGGTCGGCCTTGGCCCTATATTTGTGGAGGGTATGGTCTTCTCAGGTTTCCCTCCCAAACCCCTCTTGGGTGTCCCAGTCTAATGGGGTCAGATCTACTGTCATCGTCAGGGATTCAGTTTTTACTTGAGTCTCCGCGACATGTGGGCCAGCTTCTGCCGTCCGAGCTTGTAAAGGAGTAGATACTGGTTGGGCTTCAGCGGTTTCTCTGGGAGCATAGGTGGATGTTAGGGGGCCCAAGTTTTTTCCCAGTAAAACCTTTGCAGGTAAATCCTTAATTATGCCTACGTTCACCATGCCAGATGCAACTCCCCAGTTGAGGTGAACGAGGGCTGTGGGTAGACGATAAACTGCTCCTCCTGCTACTCGGACAGCTACCGTTTGTCCAGTGTGCTCATTTTTGCGCACTAGATGTTGTCGAACCCGGGTCATGGTAGCTCTGGTGTCTCATCCCTGTCCCTATCCCTGTACAGTCCTGTTAATGAAAAGGTTACCAGAGAGCAGCTACTTGTATATTTATATAATATAATATTATTATATTCCATTGAGTCACTTGACTTCTAAAGTAAATAAGTTTTTTTTTTGTATTTCTTCATAATTAGAATCTCTTATTCTCCTAATTAATTGTGCAGCCTGTATCGACACTTTCTCTAGTTCAATAACATCCTTTATTAGAAGACATGTTCCATGGTCTTACATTCGATTTAGAAAGAGGTAGATGGTAACTTTGTCCCCTGAATTAATACCCCTTTTCATTCATACTAACACATTATCTGCTACCTGACATTGCATATTGTTGCTTAGTCTACCGTCTAGAACTTCTCCCACATCCTATTCATGTATTTCTTTTCCTAACTCTATCTGATGCATTCCTCACCACAAAATACACAACTTGTGCAACTCTCAATTACTGAGCAATAACGTCTGATGTCCCCTGCACGATCATTAATAAACAGCTTGAAGAGACGTGGCGCCAGAGCAGATACCTGAAAGAAAAGAATCCTGAAAACTAAAAACCGTGGTTTGGATATTACCAGACTTAGGCCTTAATTTCATATATTTAGGTGCACTTTTTAAATGACCATCATTTTTGTGTGTGTCTCTTTTGCCCCCAGCCTCTTTGTGTCTCTTTTTTCCTCCAGTCCCTTTCTGTGTCTCTTTCTCCCCTTCTCAACCTAAGTCTCTCTGTCTCCCCCCAGCCCCTCTGCTTATCTCCCTCCAGCCCCTGTCTGTCTCTTTTGTTCTTTCCCTAGATTCTATTTGTCTTTTTGATCCTTCCCCAGCCCCTTTGTGTCACTTTGTGTTCCCCAGCCCTGCTGGGTGTCTCTCCCCCCAGGCCCCTGTCTGTCTCTTTTTTCCCTTCCCATGTCTGTCTCTTTTTCCCCTTCCCCTCAAGCCCTCTGTGTATCTCTTTCTCTCCATAGCCCAATTTGTGCCTCTTCCCCCAGCCCCTCCATGTATCTCATCTACCACACGTGTCTCATTCCTCCCAAGTCCCTCTATGTGCTCATTTCCTTCCCCCAGCCCCCATGTGTTTCAGTCCCTCTGCACCCCCATGTGACTCAACCCCCCAGCCTCCCATATAGCTCAATTCCCCACAGCACCCAAGTGTGTCAATCCCCCAAGCCCCCCGTATTTCTCAATTCCATACAGCCTATCATGTGTCACATTACCACAGACCCCCCATGTGTCTCAATCCCCCAGCCCTCCATGTGTCTCAATTGCCGAGTCCCCCATGTATCTCAATCCCCCTGTCCCCCCATATGTCTCAATTCCCTAGCCCCTATCAATCACCTACCCCACCATGTGTCTCAATCCCCCCCAGCCCCATGTGTCAATTCCCCAAACTTTCATGTGTCTCAATCCCCCACAGCCCCAATGTGTCCCATTCCCCCAGCCCCCCATGTGTTTCAATCCCTCTAGCTCCATGTGTTTCATTCTCCCCAGTTCCCCATGTGTCTCAATCCCCCCAGATCCCCATGTGTCTAAATCCCCCACTTCTTTCTGTGTCTCATTCCCAGCCCATGTGTCTCTTTTCCCAGTCCCCATGTGTCTTAATCCCCAACCCTCATGTTTCTCATTCCCCCAGCCCCCATGTTTCACATTCCCCCAGCCCCCATGTGTCTCAATCCCTCCAGCCCCTCAGGTGTCTCGTTGCCCAGCCCCATGTCTCTTCCCAGCCCCCATGTGTCTTAATCCCCCAGCCCTCCATGATCTCTCATTAACGCTCCTCCTCCCTCCCCATGTGCCCTCAACTCCTGTGGTTCAGATGGCCCCATGCTCCTATCCTGCAGGCGGCCTCTCAGCCACACTACATACCGGCAGTGGGGGTGCTGTGCAGTGTGCTGTCCTCCTGATGGTCACTCTGAATCCCAGGCTGGTGTTTCCTAAGGGCTGCCGTCTGAACCGCTTTTGGTGGCGCTAGCCAGGTCAGCCATTACCCTAATAATTCAAAACTCTGTGGTGTTCTGGCCGATGATGTTTTCCCAACTGGAAGATGGTTGAATAATGGTCTCAAGCGAACAACTGCTCAGACATTCTTCCCTTACAGAAATTTTACTTTCATCCAAGCAGCCATGTTACTGTGTCCATACTGTGAAATTTTATGAATTTGCCTGGATTGTGATTTATGATATATCACCTCTCTTTCGAAATGTACTTAATATGGCCTCCTGTCTGTAATAAAACTTGAGGATCACAGAACAGGTGTGAAAGTCAAGATTTTGTGGGACAGTAAGGCTATTTCCTGTATTAGAAGCGTCTTTGTTTGTTTGAATTTAATCTTGGGATCTGGTATCTACAGGGAATATGTTAGATTCAGCGTCAATGAGTGAAGCTGAACGAGAATGTTTTTGGGGAAACTTGTTTAAAGTAAGTTTACAAAAGTCTCTGTGAATTCATTTCAAGACCGATTCGGTACATTTTCTAGGTGTTTGAACTTTCAACACTCTGGCCTTGAATTAGTATTTTTGGATATCTAAACAAATGACTTAATATTAGGAAGAATATCTATTTTCTGTTGGTTCTGAGTATTAATATATTATTATAACTGTAGCGGACCCTGGGGAATCCGGTTGATTACCTCATGTAATAAATGAACAGACCCACTCCCCCCCCCCCCCCCCCCCCAGTAACTGGACAACACACAGTTCCAGGGGTACAACAACAACTTTATTGGCCACATATAGCTTTATACTTTCCCCACGCAAGGGGTGGAACAAACATGAAGACAATGTCCCATTACATGGTCCTCCCTTGCCCGGGGGGTCGTATAACAGAACTGGAACCCCAATACCTTTGTCCCTTGTTCCCGCCACTTGGTGTCTCCTCCCAGGACCCTCCCTTTCCCAGGGGTCTTCTTCCCAGAGGGATAAACTTCCAGACTCTTTACCTCCCAGTGACAGAGGGCCCACCAACCTCCACCATTGGGCCCACCAACCTCCACGGGGTCCCTGTGTGAAACCCGACAAGGGAAGCGTCTCTTTCAGGATGTGAATGCTCCCCCTGGCCGGCGTTTGTCTGTATGAACGGCGGCCACCCAGAGAGGCCCTCATTAATTAGTTCCCTTGCGGTTTCACACTATTTTGTGAGTTGCCAATGTTCCAATTAATTGGTGTGAACATTCTAATGGATGCCGGGGAGGTGCTCGTTCGGGAACTGAACGAGGTGGGGAGCAATCCACGAATGCTCCCTCTGGATGGCATTCGTTTTAACGAACGGGCTGCCACCTCGGGGAGGCATGCGCAGAGGCTTCCCTTGTGGTTTTGACACCTCATTACGAGGTGCGAATGTTCTAAAACCACATTCTAAATCAGATTTCATGGTGGTCCCTGTTCAGGAGGTACCGCCACTAATGGGATGCCATTCAACTCCCGAACGGGGACCACCATGAAATCTCATTTAGAATGTGGTTTTAGAACGGGGAGCAGGCAGGTCTACAGTTCTACAAAACACAAAGAACGAAACACAGGGTCAAGCTAGGGGAAGCACACAAAAGGGATGTCAGTACAGTTACACACATTGCAGTTTAATCGGGGCAATTCACAGTTTAGTGGGGATTCTACTACAATAACTTAATTTAAAAAAATATTACGTTAGACCGCTGCCGGTCTGGGAATTGCCTGTCCGATATTATGTGTGTTTCCCCATCTTTTCGTATCTTCTGTGAAGAGCTTCCACGAAGGGAATTTATTCCCTCCCGAATGGGGGCCACCCCGATACCCCATTTAGAATGTTAATTTAGAACCTTCACACCTCGCAACATGGTGTCAAACTGCAAACCGCAAGGAAAACAATTAATGAGCACTCCTCTGACTGGCCGCCATTCGTGCAGACGAACGCCAGCCTGGCGAGCATTCGTGTCCCAAAAGGAGGCGCTTCCCTTGCAGGGTTTCCACACAGAGACCTCGCAAGCGGAGTCTGGTCGAGGAAGGTACTGCTGCGAAGGGCCCTAAGATTGATGTGGGCACTTCTGGGGCACTGGCGAGTTTGGCAGGCTTTGCGGTGCCCGCTGGGACAAAGAGACCAGTTATTTTCCTGCAGACGGGCTCTCTGTGCCTGGGAGACCACGCTTGGTCTCCCAGGTACAGAGGCTCATGGGATGAAGACCCCCCCGTCCCCGGATGTGAGAAACCCTGTGTTTGAGTGGTGGGCTTAAGTTCCCGGGGAGGGGGAGGATCCTGGGAGGGGACATTGTATGCTGTGTGTTACACCCCTTGCATGAGGTTATGATTAAAAGCCATGTGTGGCAAATAAAGTGGTTGTTGTACCTCCAGAACTGTGTGTCGTCCAGTTACTGGGGAGAAATTGGCCCTGGGGTGTATGGCCCTTTAAAAACATTATTTGGGCATATTGGATTGTAACACACTTTTTCTGCTCCTTTAATTCCATGAGAAAATGTGCCTATTCCCCTCCCCCTTTTTCCCGTCTATTGTTTCTACAGCAGGGCGTTGTCCCAGGGAAACTGGCTGCTTTGTCCTTCCTCAATCTCTCATCAGCCCTTGCTAAACTTTAACCCCATGGCGATTTTATTCTGTTCGTGGGATCTGAGCGCTGTTCGGAGCGCTGAATGTGGGGGTTCTGTTCAGTATAATAGGAATTATGTATTTTTATAAGCCAATTATCTCCAAGATAGAGGAGAAGATGGACCGGCTGCACAGCCGAAATCTGTGGAACTGTTTTGGGCAGGAAAGCCATGCTTGCAGTCGGTCGAATAGGACTTCCACCTATCTTTTGAACCACTGGACCAAATTGTATGATTTTTGAATATGTTTGTATACTGATTGTGCTGGTTCAGAATATGTAACTTATTGTTGGAAATTGCATGAATGGTTTGGAAGTTATGAATATTGTATATTGACGGAACTGGACCCTAATCACTTTGTCCCTTGTTCCCGCCACTTGGTGTCCCCTCCCAGGGTCCTCGTCCTCCCAGGGGCCTGTGACAGGAACTTCTTTGTCCCCAGTTCCTGCCACCCAAGCACAGGGTTTCCCACTTCCTGTGGCAGGAGGTCTTCTTTCCAGCACCCTCTGTACCTGGGATTCCCAACACGGAAAAGAATCACGCCTTCTGGGCTCCCAGGCACAGAAAGCCCGGCAAACTGACATTGTCCCCAAAGAGTGTCCCCAGCAATCTCAGGGACCACCAGAACGACAACCGTCTCCATTTGCGGGGTCCATGGGTGAAACCAGGCAAGGGAAGTGTCTCCTTTCGGGACATGAACGCTCCTCCTGGCCAGCGCTCGTCTGTACGAACGGTGGCCACCCAGGGAAGCACTCAATTACTTCCCTTGCGGTTTCACACTTATGTTGCAAGTTGCCAATGTTCTAATTGATTGTTGTGGACACTCCAAGGGCGTTGGGTAGGTCCTCGTTTGGGAGACGAACGAGATGGGTAGCAATCCGCGAATGCTCCCCCTGAATGACGTTCATTTAACGGTCGGCATGCACCAAGGCTTACCTTGCGGTTTGTGGTTTTCACATCTCATTGACTTAGGTGCGAACATTCTAATGAGGTGTGAACATTCCAAACAAACATTCTAAATGGGGTACCAAGGTGGCCCCCGTTCGGGAGGCGAACAGAACTCATTTGTATGGGGGCTCCCGAATGGGGGGTAGGTAAACCACAAGAATACACTATATAGGGGAAAATTACAGGGAATGGCATACAGCAAATCACTAACAGGCAGCGGTCCCGCCACATCAGGTATTCCGGCACTCCGGAGGCATACCGCCGGAAATTCAGGGAGACCAAGAAAGGGGAGAAGGACTCTCATGTGGAGTGGGCCTGCCGCATCACCAGAGCCACCCAGAACTGGATGAACTCCCAGCAGGCAAAATCTCCCGAAGAGATCCTCCAGCTGTTTATGCTGGAGCACGTTTACAATGGACTTCCTACTGAAGTGCAAGAATGGGTGAGGAAAAATATAAATGTATGTGTTGTGCCTTAAATTCATTAAGTGCCGATATAAAAAGAAAGCAATAATCAATTACCCTAAGGTTTTTAAAGATATTGGTGGGCACCAAAACCCTATTTGGGATGAGTGAATTGAGTATTTGAGAAAGGGTAAGACACTGACACCATGTACTTGTAAATAATCAATACAAACTTTATTGACTAACAGAGTTATTGACTAATTAATAAGTAATAATTGAATCTATAGTGCACATTCAGCTTAAAGGAACAGCTCAATTATCTAGATATCAGCTTAAGTATACATCACTGTGACAGATCACCTGGCACCCCAACTGGACACCTCCGTCAACAGATGCTTCCCAGGTGATGCTGAGGACCATAAGCACCGCACTGGACACCATAAGCACCGTAGACCCCACAAACCGCCGCAGTTTGGTTGGGGTCTCGCCGTCCCTTCCCATTCTGGACCAAACTCCTGGATCCAGAGACTCAGTGGGAGGGCCTCTCCTCCAGAGAGTATAGCTGTGAAGCTCTTACAAGAGCTAGTGATATAGCTTTGATGAGGGTTTAGCAGAAACTGAATTTTAATGGTGCCACGCTGGCCTTTTATGACAATCCCCAAGCAAGGTGTACTTTGTTGGGGACAGGGACACAGTGTCATACATTGTAAATGATAGCACATTTACAATGTATGACACACCCACATACAATGAAATAAGCCTTCCCCTTTAATTAGGAGATAATTGAGTCAACTACTATACTAAACTCAATTATCTCCAAACACAAAAACACACATTTCTAAAAAGTCCCAAAGTACCCCAAAACACACAGTATCCCCACAAGCCCTGATCTGGGTGACCAACATATCCAAACTTCACCCAGATCAGTTATCAGAAATCAGTTATCAGAAATTTTATGGAAGTCATATTTTTTACCAACCGCAGGCATGGTCCCATAGCCGAAAATAGTTCCATAGAATCGCGGCTAAGTGCCGCTGGAGGACCAACCGGGAACCACAAGGTTTTCATACTGAAAATAGTTCCAGGGCATTCGCAGCTAAGTCCCCCTGAAGTCTATTCGTGGTTTTGGTCCTTGCGAACAAGATGGCCACCACCTCGTGGCCGATTGGCACTTCAAATGGCTTCGGGAGTTCGGGAATTCGAAGTGCCGCTTCAAAAGTTCAAATTGTGGACATACAAGTACAAAAAGGCATACACAGTGATTTAAACCAAGTTTTATCACAGGGGCCATAGTCACACGGTAACAGGCTGGCAAATATGCCCCTCCAAGAACCCGTGCGATGTCCAGTTCGTCACAATCACCATAAGAGAAGCTTGAGGCACTCGACTGAGAGAACTTCTGGCAGTCAGGCTTGAAGGGGACCCTCTCTTACCGGGAATCAGCAGAACCAGCAATAGCCGTCCGTATTACAGGTGGGTAGTACTCCAAGCAAGTGCCAAGTTTTCTCGTCTTTTATAAGTTTACCAATGGGATGGAAAGTCTGTACTTTTCCATCAAATCTCCTCATCACTGCAACAAAGACCTTGCAAAAGCGTTGGATGGGACCTGCAGCTGGCCAGGCTGTCCAGCCCCACCAACAATACCATGCCAGGTCTGTGCGGTTAATTGAAGATTATGCTAGCGCTAGTGTACTTATAATCTTAATTTTAGTAATGACAGGAGGCGAGTATTTTGCATATAACTCTCTTTACTAACTCCACATAGCAGTAAAGAAAAGTGAAAACATTAACCAATCAAAAATGCAGTAGGAGGTATAGTATTCACAGTGATGAGGCTCCTCCCCCCTCTTTCGAAAGCGACATCAGAGACAAATATTGAAAAACGGATAAAGTCTTGAAACATAAAGTCTTGAAACATGCACCAACGGGTGACTTTCCAAATACGAAGTCCTAGTGGTTGAAGGACGGCCCAAACGTGTCCATCCTGAGCATAAGATGTAATGTCCCGAAGTTATGCTGAAAAAGAACGTGGAGAAGGTTAGGTACCGATCTGGCAACTGTTTGCGGTAATGTAATAAACCCAACACAATTTCCACCGAACTGATGTAAAACTAGATGAAAACTAGTATAAATATGACAGTAAACAATAACAAAGATTTAACTAAACAAGGTACAAGCCTGAGTCATACAAGATGAGTAGGAAGATAGAAGAAGTAAGGAAATACACAGAGTAAGTATACTTACTTGGATCCGTATCCCCCAAGGGTGCGGAGGGTGGGAAAATACTCGCCTCCTGTCATTACTAAAATTAAGATTATAAGTACACTAGCGCTAGCATAATCTTCAATTTTACCACATGACAGGAGGCTTCATATTTTGCATTTTTAACGCTGAAGCAAGAGAGACGTGGCTGCCCCCGAGTTCGGTCGGAAGTAGAAGGTCCGAAAGGTCGATTCTCGTGACCAATCTGCAGCTCGTAGGATGTCTGCCAGGGATGCGCCTGCGGTAAAAGCCGAAGAAGCTGCCGCCCCGCGGACGGAGTGGGCTCCGAAGGTTTCCTCTACGCCCGCCAGGGACAGAATCCATCTTACCCATCTGGCCAAGGTGGTGGTAGAGACGGGAACGTGTGGTCTAACGTAGGACACCAAGAGTTGGCCCGTAGGGGAGACCCGCAAACGGGATGTGACCTCTACGTACCGATGTAGGGTAGATACCACGCAGAGAAGCGGTTCTGTAGGAAAAAAGGGGTAGAAGACCGATGTGGAGTCGGATTTCGTACGGCGTGAAACTTGGAAGGTAACTCCCTCCGGGGAGACCGAAAAGGCATCGATGTCGAAAGCTCGTACGTCCGAAACTCTGCGGAACGAGACCAAACAAAGTAGGAGCGTCAGTTTGGCTGATAGTTGCCGGAGCGAGAGTCTGTTGTTGTCTGGCCAGTCCCTCAGGAACTGTAGGACGTTTTCGACGTCCCATAGTCGGGAGTATTTAGGTTTCGGAGGCCTCTGAAGTCTGATGCCCCTGAGGAGGCGGCATATCAACGGGTCTTTCCCGACGGGGATCCCCTGGGCCGGAGCGTGGGCCGCTGAAATTGCGGAGCGCACAACGTTGAGGGATCGATAAGATCGGCCCTTGGAGAAGAGATGAGAGAGAAAATTCATGATGGCTGTTATAGGTGCCGTAAAGGGATCGAAATTCCGCTCACTGCACCAAGTAGACCAGGAGCTCCATGCCGATAAGTAACATCGTCTGGTTCCTGGTGCCCATGAGTCCCATAGGAGATC
>OW240918.1:1509178-1530238 GCA_933207985.1 Pelobates cultripes
AGGAAGAACCCCCCAGCATTACCAAAGGTAAGGAGGCTGGGGGGGGTTAAATAAAAAAATAAAAAAAAAACACTAGTGAGTGTGTGTATGTCTGCTAGTGTGTATGTTAGTGTATGTATGTTAGTGTGTGTATGTTAGTGTGTGTGTGTGTTAGTGTGTGTATGTTAGTGTGTGTGTGTGGATGTCTGTTAGTGTGTGTATGTTAGTGTGTCTGTTAGTGTGTGTGTGTATGTTAGTGTTAGTGTGTATGTTAGTGTGTGTATGTGGTGTGTGTGTTGGTGTGTGTATGTTAGTGTGTGTGTTGGTGTGTGTATGTGTTGGTGTTGAGTGTGTATGTTAGTGTGTGTGTTGGTGTGTGTGTATGTTGGTGTGTGTGTTAGTGTGTGTGTATGTTGGTGTGTGGATGTCTGTTAGTGTGTGTGTATGTTAGTGTGTGTATGTTAGTGTGTGTGGATGTCTGTTAGTGTGTGTCTGTTAGTGTGTGTCTGTTAGTGTGTGTGGATGTCTGTTAGTGTGTGTCTGTTAGTGTGTGTCTGTTAGTGTGTGTATGTTAGTGTGTGTATGTTAGTGTTAGTGTGTTTATGTTAGTGTGTGTGGATGTCTGTTAGTGTGTGTATGTTAGTGTGTCTGTTAGTGTGTGTATGTTAGTGTTTGTGTATGTTAGTGTTTGTGTGTGTATGTTAGTGTGTGTGGATGTCTGTTAGTGTGTGGATGTCTGTTAGTGTGTGTCTGTTAGTGTGTGTCTGTTAGTGTGTCTGTTAGTGTGTGTATGTTAGTGTGTATGTTAGTGTGTGTGGATGTCTGTTAGTGTGTGTCTGTTAGTGTGTGGATGTTAGTGTGTGTATGTTAGTGTGTGTCTGTTAGTGTGTGTGTCTGTTAGTGTGTGTCTGTTAGTGTTAGTGTGTATGTAGGTTAGTGTTAGTGTATGTATGTTAGTGTTAGTGTATGTATGTTAGTGTTAGTGTGTGTGTGTCTGTTTGCCTGTGAGTGAGTGTGTGTGTGTGTTTGCCTGTGAGTGTGTGTGTCTGTTAGTGAGTGTGTGAGTGTGTGTCTGTTAGTGACTGTGTGTTTCTGTTAGCTAGTGAATGCGTATCTGTCAGTGAATGTGTGTGTATTTAGAAGGCGGAGCAGGGGGGAAGGTTGGGTGGCGGTTGCGCGGGTGGGGGTGGCGGGGGGGTGCCTGAGTTTTGTCCTGCCTAGGGCAGCACAAAACCAGGATACACCACTGGTAGGGTGCCTAGCGGTTCCTCCAGGGTTGCCCCCAGCTCTGGGGTTTGGTAGGATTCGGCCTGTAGACAGTGTATGGCCGCACGGCTGCTTGGTGCTGCGTTATTCCAGCTGGGTCTGGGCCGATTCCGTGGGCAGTCTCTCTGAATGTGCCCTTGTTGGTTGCAGGTATGGCACCAAATTGGTGGGCGTGCTGAATACCTGGGGGGGTAGGAATTCTGGCTTACCCCTGGTCGCTGGTGAGTTGTGGGGCCCCCTGGGGTGCTGGTTGTTGCAGGGGTGATGACGGCTCTGGTTGGTGCGGGTTGATCTCTCCTATTGTCTTGGAACTCGTCTGCCATGTTAGCCACTTCCTGCAGGGTGAGTGGTTTTCTGTCCCGGATCAAATTCTGTAGATATGCAGGGATGCCATTGAAGAATTGCTCCAGTACCATCAGCTGAAACAGACCCTCCAATGTATTAACTTGGGCGGCCTCCAACCACCCCTTTGCAGCGTGCTGCAGCTGGTGTGCCCATTCCACATGAGTGTCCTTAGTGGGCATTTGCCCGGTATGCCCTATGGCCAGTGTGGGCCTGTCTACAACCTATATCTGATCTACCAATCACCCCTCCATTACTTTTATCACAGTTTCACGTGGCCACCCTGCACTTCTTTTCAACCTCATATACATAGTCCTTGCAAAAGGCCATCAATGGGACTTTGCAACGTCCATTTCACGTGACCCTCAGTGGGCAACATACTATGTTCATATTTCATTGCTTTATTGGGCTTTTCATTTGCATAACATCCACTTACACGCAGTGGCGTACACATGACCCATGGCACTTTTCAGAGAAACGGCTATGTTTCACTGAGGGTTAATCCAGCCTCTGGTGGCTGTCTCATTGACAGCCGCTAGAGGAGATTCCGCGATTCTCATTGTGAAAATCACAGTGAGAAGACACTGAACGTCCGCATAGGGATGCCGGAGCCGGAAGATGGCGTCATCTTCCCGGCTCCGGTATCAGTGCGGCGCGCGAGGAAGCGGAAGAGGAAGCACTCAGGGGAGAGTGCTCCCTCGCACGCCGGCCACCCAGCCAGCCCGCCCGCCGGGGTCAGCAGGGCCAGCCTCGGGGGGCCCTGAGGTGGCTGGCTCCTGGGCCCCCCAGGAGAACAGGCTGGCCCTGTGGGTACATACCGGGTCGCAGGGGCGACCCTGGTATGTACGCCACTGCTTACAGGGGTAGCATACTACCCCACCACACTACACGATATCGATAAACTAATCATACCCTACTATACGGTTTTCACTAGGACATCATCATGGGGAACCTGTATCCTTCATCATATACGTTGTCCCTCCCCCATGTCAAACACTATGGTTCAGCAGTATCTATTAGGTGGGATCATCATCACCTACATAGGACACTGCCTAAATATACTCATATGTTGCAAACGATTGAGTGTCATCAATACCTTTAAACATGGTCCTTTCTTGACCTTCACTACATTCGTTTCACAAGGCCCTCTATGGGCAACCCAATACAACACAATTTTGGCTCCTCATTTGGGCTTGAAATGAAGGGCCTGCTTCACGAGGGTTATATCCTGCTTATATTACTTGATTCAATTATACGCTCTGTCTCGCTAGACCTATTCTAACCCAACCTATATGGACCTCTCGGACCCTAAGGAATCCGGGAAACCTTAACCTTAATCCCTCATCCGATCAGTGTTATCCTTACTCCACATATTAAGCCACTTCGGTCTAGCATGGTATTGACAACGTTACATATGACAAGTCACCTACATCTAGACACTTAATAATCTATCATTTTGGTTATTTGCCTCATTTTGCTTTAATCACAGCCTCAGATGGCCCTCCACTCAGGGCCAAATGAAGAGCCCAGTGGGCCTGGTGCTGACAATTATGATGGGCCTATTTACAAAATATTATCAACCAAAAACACTAAAACAGCCCTACCTCCCAAGAGTCATGTATCTGATGGAGATGGTGCTGTGGTGAAACTCATAGGATGCAACTATGAGAAAACACATATCGACGCTTTCATCTTTCAAGTAAATCCATACCCACTAACAGCAGTGTCCAGTAAAGCAGGAAGTCTATGGACGGGGTAAAAGGGTGGGCCACTGACGCAAATCACATAACCAGAACTGCTAAAAGGGGCTAACATACCCAAAAAGGGGGCATGTCTGTATCCCCATGTCTCCCAGTCCTTTAGTGTCTGTGTCCCCATGTCTCCCATAGTCACCATGTCCCCATGTCACTAGGACACTAGAAAACATTGGGACACTGGAAGGCATGGGGACACCGAGATACTAGGGAACACTGGGAGACCTGGGGACACTGGGAGACTTGGAGACACTGGGTGACTTTGAGACACGAGGGGACACTGGAAGACATGGGGCACTGAGACACTGTGATACATAGGGGACACTGTGATATATAGGGGACACTGAAGACTTGATAAAGACCTGGGTACAGGTCAAAACGTTGCGGTGTCCAATAAACCTGCTGAAATCTATCACAGTGAGTGCCTGAGATTTTTTTATTTTATACTAGGGGACACTGAGACACTGGGAGGCTAGGGGACACTGAGAAACACCAGCGACACTGGGAGATATGAGGCACTGAGACATTGTGATACATAGGAGTCACTTTGATACATAGGGGACACTGGAGACTTGATAAAGACCTGGGTACAGTTTGAAACATTGCGGTGGCCAATAAACCTACTTAAATCTATCACAGTGAGTGCCTGAGGCTTTTTATTTTATACTAGGGGACACTGATACACTGGGAGACATTGGGACACTGAGACTTTGGCAGACTATGAAACATTGAGACACTAGGGACACTGGCACACTACAGACAATGAGAGACACCAGGGACACTGGGAGACATGGAGACACTGGGATACTAGGGACACTGGCTGGGAGACATGGGGACACTGGGAGTGCCCTATGTCTCCCAGGTCTCAAAGTTGCCCAGTGTCCCCATGTCTCCTTGTGTCCCCCAGTATCCCCATGTCGCCAAGTGTCCCCTAGTGTTTGTCTCCCCATGTCTCCCAGTGTCACTTAGAGTTTGTGTCCCCATGTCACTAGGAAACTAGGGGATACTTAGACATTGGGACACTGAGAGACATGGGGACACAGACACTAGGGGACACTGGGAGAGACATGGGGACACAGATACATGGGGACACTGGGAGAATAGGGAACAGACACCGGGGACACTGGGAGACTAGGGGACTCTGGGAGACTAGGGACTCTGGCTGGGAGACATGGGGACACTAGGGGACTCTGGGAGACTAGGGACACTGGCTGGGAGACATGGGGACACTGAGAGACTAGGGGACACTGGGAGACATAGGGCCACTGGGAGACATAGGGCCACTGTGTCCCTAGTGTCTCAGGGTCCCCATGTTCCCCAGTGTCCCAAGTCTCACAGTTTCCCCAAGTATCTCAGTGTCCCCAGGTCTCCAAGATTTTGAAACCAATGGGCCTATTCCATGGGCTTTGGCCTGAAGCTGCAGCTCCATCAGCCCCTATGTTAATCCGGCCCTGCCTCCACTACATAAACATTGCCACCCTGGTATTCATGACAATTCTCCATACCACTACATATGGACCGGTTCAAACAACAAAAGTATCATGCTTGACCTCTACACAACTCTTACAAACTTGATATGTTTATTCCACATCTGTTCATTCCATACATCCGTACCCCTCATACAGCCCTATTTTTTCCATCCTGCAGCTCAGGACTTATATTGGGCACTCTCAGCCTTTCAATACCTCTGCACATGGCCCTCATTAGGCCTTCATTCCAAAAGGTTACATACGGCCCTTTTCTGGCAAACCACTACGATCCAATTTCGGCCCTCCATCTGGGCATTTACATACAACATTTCCCTGCTTACAAGGAAAACTACAACCCTTTCATATCACATTTTACTATTCCACCTTGCCTCGCTAGGCCCATACAAGACCTCCTCATTACGCAATTATACATATTCAGGCCTCTTCGATCTGTCTAATTTACTTAAATCAGTATAACCCACACGTTCATCTAAGGTGATTACTAGATCTCATAATTCGCATCACGCTACTAAGCAAGAGAGGTTACATACATGTTTTGGTGGTTTAATTACTTAGGCTATTTTTTCTCACGCATACTTCAGGTCCTTCTAGTAGAACGCACAGTGGGAACTCATATCTAGATTCAGTTCAATCAGGTATCTCTTTTCCTGACTCATTTTGTTTGGGCTAGGTATGTACTCTTTATACATAAATTCCCTTATTTTTCTTGGTTCCCACCATTCTTACTTATCAACCTGTTGTTGACGTATTAATCGTTAACCACAACACAGGTACGTTATTTCAATTAGCATGTACACCATCCTGGATATATTCGCTCCAACCTCTACAGTTTATTAGATAGGGCCTCACCTGTCACAGCCACTCATTTGAATCTCTTACTTGTCACCGAGAGGCCAACATTCACTCCACTTCTTACTGTGGCCTCAGTCCCTTGGCCAAATCACAGCTAGAGCCTCTCTGAGCCACTTGGCATTTAGCTTGGCCTCACCTTCCCCTTGTATAGCTAATTTCTTCTCAATTCTGGCAATTAGCGAGCTGCCAGTTGATACAGGCTAAACTCTCATCGACATGCCCATTTACTCATTGTTTATTCATCATATTATGTCTTTCACCACTAGAAGAGGTTATTTCATTCCCAAGTACCCCCACCAGACCCTCCCTTGTACCCTTTTCAAGTACTAGTGTGATGGTATTTCAACATGGTTCAAAATGTAGTAGGCCTGAAATCTCCATGTGGCATATAAAAGTACAGGTGTTTGTTGTATCTGTTAGTTAGTTACATGTAGCTAAGATACTGTCATCAATGTACTGAGCATGTGCATCAGCTGTAGTCACATTCCTTTGTCCTTAAAAGGAGTCATACGGTCTGCCCATATTAGGTGATCCTGAATATCCTGTTCACTGATTGTTCTAAGGGTATGTGTGAGTGGAGCTATGAATGGGAGGAGTTATTGTTAATAAATAGCCTGTGCAAACTATGCTCTGGGCTGATACCTTTTGAACACAAGTTCAGTGTGAGACCCGATCAGTGTGTAAATAAAAGACCTGTTACTTCCTGAAGACTTGTGTCCTAACTCTATGTGTGGCTTCTGCGGTTTGTTACTGTTATTCCTCTGGTAACACTAGGATACCACCAACACAGTTCCTTGTAATCGTGGACCGTTTCTAATTGCTGCCGAACTCATGCGTAAAGACTTACCACTCCCAGCTACAGCGCTGAAGCCAAGCTGTACAGACTTATGATTGCCAACTCTTAGCTCCCCAGCTGGGTATCTACGCCCGTGCAAGTATCACAGACAACTACCGGTGACATTATTATGCATATAGCCCTGCCCCCTGCGACAGTGCCCAGCATAGCAGGAAAGACGGGAACAGGCAACTTTGCCAATGAATGACTCCATTTGTATCTCCAGTCTCTCCTTGGTTCTCTGTACTTTGCCATGTGCATTATACCGCAAGGTAAAACCTTATTTCCTGACTTCTCTGCCTACTCCAGGTTTCCTATTAACGTAGCACCATGACAACACATGTTCGAGCAGATCTGTTAAAGTAGGCTAACATCCTACCCTGTTGTAACGGGTAAGACATGTTCATTACCCCACTGACCAACGACTCCCTTGTTATTTTAGACTGGGTTTGCAGCCATTATCAAGGACAACTGGTTCCATGACACATGGCCCGCAGAGACATGAAGCCTACTCTTTTAGTAACCTTCAGCTCTTGTTGTAGTATACTCCATCGTGACTGCTGCTCAGCCCGGGGGTCTCTTTGGGGGATCAAGTCTATGAATTGCTAGTCAAACACAGCAGTATGCAAAATTATCTTGACTGGCAGCAACACAACAATTTTACCTTGTCTACATACACATACCAGCCTGTCACAATATTGCAGCTGAAGCCTTGTCTCAATCCCATTTCAGATACTCCTCCAAACACTCCACGGCTGCTTAACCACATACTAAAACTCCTACATTCCAGAATCTCATTCTGGATTAGCTCATCTCATGGTCATGGTAGATTGGCAGCACACGTGGCTGTCTGCTCAAACCAACCATTTATATACCAGAACTCTAGCCATTTTAATAAGTTCACTTCGGAATCGTCAATACGTAGTCCATCGATACCATGGTGACTTTCACACCCTTTTGCCACCTCAAGCTTAAATTAGCTTACAAACTCAAACTTAGACCCACCTGCAGACATACACCTACATACTATCAACAATAAATGGTGCCCAGTCAACATACAAGACCAATTTGTCAAAGGACAAACACTCAAAGGACTACACGGGCATTTTAAGGTTACACGTTAACCAATCACTACATCAAATTCATCCTGTATGTCAGGACACAATTCATAAAACTCTGATACGACCCTTCATCATATTCAGGTCATTCTTTTAGAATAAGCACTGCTTCTGCAGCCTTTAGTAAACATCCCAGCGCACATCATAAACTGGGACATTGGAATCGTCTGCATCCTCCAGATATCCCTCAAACGGAGAGGCGACTGAGGCAGGCATTTAAAGTATTGGTTATGTAATGTCAATATGTACTAAGGATTAAACTGTTAACTTTTTACCCTCTTTTACAGGCCAACCCGAACGTTGGTTTCGGCACACCACAACCGATTTATACCACTACTATAACTCGACTTGTTGTCCCCGACTATAAATGGAAAGGCGGAGGAGGGGTTTATCCGGCCTATAAATTAACAGGCTTCCCCTTCCTCTGGGCTGAGACATCCTGGTTCAGCCCACCCACCACACCCTTTATTAAGCATTCACTTAGTGGGCCCTTTGTTACAGGCCTACCCGAACGTTGGTTTCGGCACACCACAACCGACTTATATCACTACTATAACTCTGCTTATTGTCCCCGACTACAAATATATATATATTTCTGAGCCAAAGAAAGGTACATTCCCTTGTTTAGGATGTATACAATGTAATAGTGTAATTAAAGGGGAGAATTTTGCTCATCCACGCTTCGGTAAGAAAGAGAAGATTAATGACTATTGTGTATGTATCTCGGACCATGTGGTAAATCTATTGAAGTGCCTGTGTGGTTTAATCTATGTGGTAGAAACCATAAGACCTGTAAATTATCATATTGGGGAGCAGCCCTATCAGGCAGTATTTGTGAAGCACCAGTACTGAGACACTTTAGACAACATGAACATCCCTTCAATCAGTTATGTTTTCAGGTTATAGATGAAGTCCCTCCATTACAGAGTGGAGGCGATAGACAACGTGTATTGCTACAGAAAGAGACCAAGTGGATTAGCACTTTAGAAACGCTGCATCCTTTGGGACTCAATGAGGATTACGAACTCAAACACTATTTATGAGGTACTGCATCAAATAGGCCGTGTCTCGCATAATTAGGGGACTTCCTTATATTGACTTTCTACTTTAGTTCATCTTGGTTTTCAATAGTATATGCAAGGATACTCATTTACATCTATTTTAAAAAAAAATTCTATTTTTGATTATTTATTTTTAAATGTATCCTTTTTTAATTTTTCTAATTTTTTTTATACTTTTTTATTTCTTCATTTTTTATTTTTTTTTATATTTTTTTGTTTTGTTTTTCACGTTTCATATTTCTTTACATTTCTTTTTTATTGTTTAATTTTTCTTCATTTTTTTCTTTTTCATGTACATGTAGTAAATAGATATTCTCTCTCCTTGGATTACAATAGACATTGTCTCTTCTGGTTTGGCTTTTTAGTAGTTTAATTTATTCCACATTACCAATTGACACTAATAATCTCTTATTGCCTCAGCTTCCCTTAATAAGTTGTGTAAATCGAATAAGAGTAACATATTCTGTTTCTTATTATCCAGTTTTGTTAATAAAGTTGATTATATTAATGCATCACGTCACCAATAGTGACGTAATGACGTGGACGGCCGTGCCTTGCTGGAAATGGCGGAGGCATCCCACCTACCGGTTTTAAATAGCCCGATCTTCTCATTCACCGCCAGGGCCTTAGAAGGGAGGATGATCTCGAGTGCGCAGCCCCTCGGTGAACTGGAGCAAATCTCCATGCAACGTACATAGAGGAGTTACAGATGTCCGAATGGATAAAGGAATCCACTGGATCCCCTATGAGCTTGTTGAAGGGAATGGACTGTATGCCACACACCACCTGCTACATTCAAAATACCCTGCTTCAACTAGATTTGATGAGATCCTACAAATCCTTTTTTTTTCACATTTTTTTCTTTGAGTACTCAGAAGAACTCTTATATAGAGGCTCTTTATTTTGCCAATTTTTCCACGTCTTCGTTTTTTTATTTTTTTATTTCTACTATCAGTCTTTCAGGACTATCATTTGAAAAAGAGTATATTTAATAGTTTTTTTGTCTTTTCTAGAGACTCTGCTACCATTTTAGGCAAGACTAACCATATTCTTCAGAAATAGTACGGAGTATGGTAGGATGTATCACAAGCATATTCCATGTAACTTTGATCCATAATGTGCCCAGGATCTGGGTTTTTATAAACTCTTGTTTTGATGTTTTTTTTTCTTATTTGTGTATATCATTTTTCATGATCAAGTCTTTCATAGAAACATAGAATGTGACGGCAGATAAGAACCATTCGGCCCATCTAGTCTGCCCAATTTTCTAAATACTTTCATTAGTCCCTAGTCTTATCTTATAGTTAGGATAGCCTTATGCCTATCCCACGCATGCTTAAACTCCTTCACTGTGTTAACCTCTACCACTTTCGGATGGACTATTGTTTTTTTATCTCTATATATATATATGAAGTACAGAATATGAAATCAATTTGTACAGTAAATAGTGTACATAATATGAATTCAGGTCTTTCCGACCAATGAAATATTTGTGTATATAGATGAATTTTCATGTGAAATGATGCACTAATGGATTACCTTTAATATATTTTTTTGTTTATACTATCCATTAAACACCTTTTTGAATGTTTGAGCAACAATTTGGAGTGCGGTATCATTCTCTTCTCAAGAATGGGTGAGGGACCAGCAACCCAAGACTTTAACCGAGGCAGCCCAGCAGGCTGACGAGTATGCCGATACCCGGTAGTCCCAACGCCCCACTACTTCTCTCAATCACGGACCACCCCAAGCCCGGCAGCCCCGACCTACACACCTACAAGACAGAGTACTCCAAGCTCATAAGCCGACACCAGTTTGCTCACCCAGTTGCAGCCCAATGACAACAGGGCCCACCACAGGCAGGCAGTGCGGCTGAACGGGTGCACTGTTCAGTGGCTATGAGACTTCGGGGTCACCCTGACTCTGGTACAAAGCCAGCTCATCGCAGAGGCCGAGAAGAACGGCGGAACAGTCGCTATCCGGGTAGCCAGGCGAAACGTCTACTATCTGGGGAAACGTCCACCTCGAAATGTCCACCTCGACTGGGCAACGGAGACAAGAAGGTGGAGGTTGGGCTCATGGATGGACTACCCATAGAAGTATTACTCGGAAACAACCTGGGCCACCTCACCTACACTTAGGTGCAACCCCAGACCCCGTAGGAGACCTACCCCGTGATGACCAGGCAGATGACCAGGCAGCAGGCTCGCACCACCCGGCACGGCTCACACTCTGAGGCTCAGGTAGGCACAAAACCCCACAGTTGCCCCGGTAGGCAGGCCCCCCAAGCTAGTCCCCAGAAACCAATTCCCCGTAGTCGCTCCTGCAGGAAGATTCCCCATGTTAGTTCCCCGACCCCGGGGCCCAGTGGTCCCCTACTTGTCCCAGTTCCTTGCCCTCGGATATCCCTGCTAAGTTTGGGAGTGAGGTAGCTGCTGACCATACCCTCCAGGGATATAGAGATAGGGCCGCCACTGGTTTATCTGGGAGGGTGGGCTTACTATACCGCATTGCAGAGAAAGGAAAGTCAGGGACAGCTCCTAAAACCACCAAGCAGTTGTTGGCCCCCCTGAAATATCAGCATGAGCTGCTGAAGATAGCTCACGGTACTTCCCTGGCAGGGTATTTAGGAAGGGGCCTTCCTGAGCATCGGCTCACCGAAAGCTTTTTCTGGCCGGGCATCTTGACTTGGTCTGAGGAAGAACTGTCAGACCTGTGATATCTGCCAGCAAGTGGGGAAGCGGGGCGATCAGCACAAGCCCAAGCTCCAGCATCTCCCCATCATCAGAGACCCTTTCGGCAGAGTAGCTGTCGATATCATAGGTCCCCTGGCTAAGCCTAGACCCTCTAGGAAGAAGTTCATTCTGACCAACGTGAACTACGCGACCCGGTACCCCGATGCAGTCGTCCTGAACAACATTCAGACTGAGACTGTGGCCGAAGACCTGATGCGACTTTTCTCCTAGATGGGTTTTTCCCGGGAGATCATCTCGAACCGGGGTACCCAGTTTACTGCTGAGATGACCAACCAGCTGTGGAAGTTAAACGTCATTAAACCGACCCTAAGCTCCCCATATGAACCTCAAACTAATGGTCTGTGCGAGCGCTTCAATGGCATGTTGAAGCAAATGCTCCGCACCTTTGCAGAGACTCGCAACGACTGGGAGAGATTCCTGCCGCATCTCCTGTATGTCTATAGGGAGGTGCCCCAGGAATTCACCGGATTCTCCCTGTTTGAACTAATGTTCGGGCAGAGAGTTAGAGGGCCCTGAGACCTTGTCCGGGAAAACTGGGATGGCGTTGGGGAACAGGAAGGGACCACCATAGTCCCATATGTGCTGGAGTTTAGGGACCAGATGGAGGAACTCACTCACCTGGTGCGGGGTAACATCCAGGCAGCTCAGAGAGGCCAGCGCACGTGGTATGATAGGGGAGGAAGAAGCCATAGATTTTAAGTCGGTCAGAAGGTTTTGGTTTTGAAACCCGTCCGGCATGATAGGCTACAGGCTGCCTACTGGGTAGTGGAGTGGGGAAGTATCTTTCGAATTACCAAACAAAGCCATTCGTGGGTATAGTCTGTGTATGTCCCTTGTTCGTGGGCTGCGACTCACCGAACACCTTTCGACTCCCGTTTGAATAGCCAAAGTTCCCTGGAAGGTAACTGTTCAGCGGTGGTCGTGCCGTTGCGTGTCCGATTTGAGTTCCATGAACTCGACGACAACACACTGCTGGACACGCTCGGCCAAACAAGAAGTCCCACTTCGAAAGTTCGAAGAACCATTGTTCAAAGTCCCAATAGGTACAAATAGGGTCTCTCAACCACAATAAATTAAAGGGACCATAGTCACAGGGTAAAAGGCTGGCAAGTTGACACCTTGCTAACGCGTGGAAGTTTGTGACGATCAATGGGAGAGGGAGCTCCCCTTCAAACTGGGTTCGCGCTATTCTCCCTGTTGGTGGGCTCGAGGGAGCGCTGATTGGTTACTGCAAGGAGCCGGCGACCAATCAGAGCAGGAGCGCCCATTCAAACGGGGTTTCGCGCCCTTTCTCCTGATTGGGCAGCGAACCCCCTCTCCTCCCTGAGTGTTGATTGGCGCAAATTGGTTTCGCGCCTCTCAGCGGATTGGTGCAATCGGGTTTCACGCCCTTTCAGCGGGTTGGCTGTTGCTTGGTTTAGGCATGAAGTTTGAATTCACCAGACCAAACAAAGCAATGCTGTGGAACTGAATTTGGGGATGTACAGAGCCTCGAGCTCCAGACTTTAGACACTGGTATCTCTGGCTCTATACACCCGATAGCCCCACTATTTGCAGAGATCCTAGATGGGACCCGGGGCTATCTAACGAGATATGCTTTACCTGTGTGACCTCTTCCCTTCCTGGGGTGCCGAACCCTAAAGTTTACCCCTCTGTATGGAATGTGTTGACATGTGTGTCCCTGTGTACTAATGGTATCTCCCATAGCGGGAGATGGTTATCTACAACCCAGCCTCATCCTGCCTGGGATTGTGTTGTATGGGATGGAGACCCCCTGTGGGGGTCTGTGCATAAAAAGATGTGTGCCCAAATAAAGAGTGTTAAACGTTGTACCCCTGGAACCATGTGTCGTCCAGTTACTGGGGGGGGGGGGGAATGGGTCTCTTAATGTTTCATATCGGGGGTAACCAGCCGGGTTCCCCAGGTCCCACTACTTGGTCTCTTTATATTCTAAATGTTTCCTGTTCAGGTTGGACTCCATTGTTTTAATCAAGGACATTTTTAAAGGGACTTTTCACTTTGAATAGCCTTTTGTAAATTTTACTTTTAACCAGTTGTTTCTGGTAGATGTTACACTTTTAAATAAGAATAAAATTATTTTTTAAAGGACCATTTGGATACTGTACAGCCTTATTGGAAATATCAAGATTTTAGGAAGAAAGACCAAGTCTCTGGCTGCAAAAGGGTCTGGACAACCCCCGAATGGTCCAAGGAAGCATACTAAGAGAGTCATATGATGGTATGACTCCAACTTTATCATTCAAGGTTTAAGCAGCTCCGCCTATCATTTTGTATGTATTCCTGTTCAGGTTGGGTTACCCGTGGCCAGCTACACTCTATCCTTCTCTCCCTCAATCCCTCTGGCGGTCGTAACAAAGCCGAATTGACTGTTGCGCTCATGGAAGACAACCACACACGCAGTGAGGCAACTACTCTCTAGCCAGGGGCCGGAGAAGAATATGAAGTGCGCAAGGAGGTGG
Source organism: Pelobates cultripes (assembly GCA_933207985.1). Classification (NCBI taxonomy): domain Eukaryota; kingdom Metazoa; phylum Chordata; class Amphibia; order Anura; family Pelobatidae; genus Pelobates; species Pelobates cultripes. The sequence goes on from OW240918.1 coordinate 1,523,112, forward strand.
ACCGGCGCCTGACATTTTACAGATAGCCACCTTTAGAGGAGACTGTGAATAGGATTTTTTTCTGAGGTAAGAGCATATGTTCTTGCCAAGACAAATGGGGCGACCCCCACAAACCCAGATGGAAGAAGGATTGATGGAAGGAAGGGAGGGCGCCGGGAAGCACAACCCCCCTGACCCGCAAACTACTGTACAATGCTTTAAAGAATTCAAGGAAGCAGAAGAAGGCATTGATGACTTCCTACAGGATTTTGAGCGGCAGTGCCTTCTACAAGCAGTCGACCCACCGACTGGGTCACCAACCCAGCCAGCAAATTAGTGGGGAAGGTGGCGGAAGCCTATCGGGCTGTACAGGAGGACCAGATCTGGGACTATCCCTTTATCAAACAGATCCTCTTGGCCAGGTACGCTGTCACCCCCGAGAAATACCGCCGAAAGTTCAGAGAGACCAGGAAAGGGGAGAAGGACTCTCATGCCGCAACACAACTAGCTGAGCTCCCAGCAAGCCAGATCTCCTGAAGAGATCACCCAGCTCTTCATGCTGGAACATTTTTAAAATGGGCTCCCCAACAAAGTACGAGAATGGGTGAGAGACAGACAGCCCAAGACCCTCACTGAGGGAGCTCAGAGGGCCGATGAATATTTTGACATCCGACGGCCTCTGTTTCCCACCGACCACCCATCCAACATGTGCTCCAGCCCAACCCCATTGCCGCAGCACCCCTGCGTGGACTCCCAGTCCGAGCACCCTCTCAGAAAGTCTACCTCGGGGCGGAACGGCGCTGCTTCCAATGCAACCAGCCTGTCCACATCAAAATGAACTGTCCTCAAAACAGCAAACCACAGTTGGTCACCCCAGTAGTCCCTGCCAACCCACGAGCAGCAGCTCTCTGCTACCACGACGACCCCACATACAGGCAGAGTGGCTGTGGTGGAATGGGATGTGTTGTATGGGATGGAGACCCCCTGTGGGGATCTGTGCATAAAAAGCTGTGTGCCCAAATAAAGACTTGTAACGTTGTACCCCTGGAACTGTGTCGTCCAGTTACTGGGGTGGAAATGGATCTCTTAATGCATTCATATCAGGGGTAACCAGCCGGGTTTCCCCAGGTCCCACTACAAGGTCTCTTTATATTTTAAATGTTTCCTGTTCAGCTTAAGGAAGGGAATTAGCGGAGGTAAGCGGTTGGGTTACCCCTGGTCCACTACACTCTATCCATCTCTCCCTCAATCTCCCTTAGTTTATTCTTCTGTTCATCAATTCCCCATTACTCTATCCTTTCCTCTCTCAATCTCCCCTTACTCTATCCTTCCCTCTCTCAATCCCCCCTTACTCTATCCTTCCCTCTCTCAATCCCCCTTACTCTATTCTTCCCTCTCTCAATCCCCCTTACTCTATCCTTCCCTCTCTCAATCCCCCTAACTCTATCCTTCTCTCTCTCAATCCCCCCTTACTCTAACCTTCCCTCCTGTAACGGCACCCCCAGGCATAAAAGTGGTTAACAGCCGTTTAGGAGACATTCCCTTCCTGATATACAGGCAGCTACTGTAGACACCAATCCACCCGAACAGTAAATCATATGAATGCCATAAACAGCCAAACCGGAACCATACGAATGCTGTAAACAGCCGAATAGGAAAAACCATACGAAAGGTTTACACTCCTAGCAGTCGAACTGGAACAGCATACAATAAATCCCCCCAAGAACGAGACAAAGCTCCGTGTTGAGAGTCAAGCAGGAACAGACAGAGCTGTGGGTTTATCATTCTTATATACACATTCTTACACCTTAGTACCACCCACAGGGTTTTGGAAAACAACCAAAAAACACATACAATACACTCAGACACTCCCACACAAAATCCTCCCCTCTGCCTGTGATTCAATTACCTTACACAATGGGTTAATGTAATTATCACAGGCAGAAAAATACAGTTTTTCCACATTATTCATAACTTTAAAAGTATACATCACATACACATAAATCAGCATACTCCAAATACAAACATACGTCAAAATCATCCAAATTGGTACATTGGTTCAAAAGATAGATCGTAGTCCTTTGTGACCAAAGGAAGCATGGCCTTTCTGCCCCAAACCAGTTCCACAGAGTCTTCTATCCTGGAGATAATTGGACAGAGGCAAAACTCCATTGAACACATGGCAGCAAAAGACAATAAAATACATAAATACACAAGGTTACATTTATTACATAAAATACAGACATGCAACATATGCCCAGATAGTTTAGGTCTGAGCGCACATTATTACTGAATGGCACTCAGACAACACATTCAGTTCAATTGCCATGGAGCCAAAGTCTTTTATTACACGAATAGGCTCCATGGCATAGCTATCTGGGGTATCACTATTCAAATAGGGCAAGTACCGAATGACCCGGCTTTCGTGTCTTTGCAAGAGAAAATCGAGCGTTTCAACATGGGGCCATAGTCTAATGGCAGCAGGGGGGCAACCAGGCTTCTCCAATGCATAGTGGCAAGATTGGTCTCGTCACACCTCCCTCAATCCCCTCTTACTCTCCCCCTCATTCTCTATCTCCCCATCACTCCTCCTTATTGTCTTTCTCACATTCTTTTTTCTTCATTCTCTCCATTCTTTCTTCTTCTCTCCTCCTCATTCTTTCTCCCTCTTTCCTCCTCATTCTCTCACTCTCCTCCTTCTCTGTCTCACTCCTTATCATTCTCATTCTCCCCCTCTTTTCATTTTCTCACCCTCTTTCCTCGTTATTCTCTGTCTTGTTCTTCCTTCCTCCCTCGTCTCATTCTCTCTCTCCCCTTCTTCCCTCCTCATTCTCACTCTCTTATTATTCTCTCTCTCCTCATTCTATCCTTCCTCATTCTCTCTCTCTGTCTCCCAATTCTCTCTCATCGTGTTATCTCTCCTTCCTCATCCTCTCTCTCACTTTGTCTCCCCATTCTCTCGTCTAATCATTCTCTCTCTCTACTCTCTCTCTCACCTAATTCTCTCCCTCCCCATTCTCTCTCCTTCCTCATTCTCTCTCTTCCATTTTCTCTCTTCCCTTTTCTCTCTCCTACCTCATTCTTTCTCCTCATTCTCCTTCTCTCTCCTCAACATTTTCTCTCCCCTGCCTAATTCTCACTCTTCTCATTCTATCTTAATCCCCATTCTCTCTCCGCATCATTCTCTCTCTCCTGCCTAATTCTCTGTCTTCTCATTCTATCTCTCTCCTGCCTAATTATTTCTCTTCTTATTCTCTCTCTCCTCATTCTCACTCATTATTCTCTCTCTCCACTCTCTCTTCTCATTCTCTCTCATCACTCTCTCTATCCACTCTCTCTCATCATTCTCACTCTCCTCAACATTCTCTCTCTCCACTTTCTCTCTCATCATTCTCTCCTGCCTAATTATTTCTCTTCTTACTCTCTCTCTCCTCATTCTCACTCCTCCTCATTCTCTCTCTCCACTCTCTCCTGCCTAATTCTCTCTTAATCCTCATTCTCTCTGTCTCCCCATTCTCTCTCCTCAACATTCTCTCTCCACACTCTCTCCTCATCATTCTCTCTCCCCACTCTCTCCTGCCTAATTCTCTCTTAATCCTCATTCTCTGTCTCCCCATTCTCTCTCCTCATCATGCTCTCTCTCCACTCTCTCCTGTCTAATTCTCTCTTAATCCTCATTCTCTGTCTCCCCATTCTCTCTCCTCATCATGCTCTCTCTCCACTCTCTCCTGTCTAATTCTCATTCTTCTCATTCTCTCTGCACTCTCTCTCCTGCCTAATTCTCTCTCCTCATCATTCTCTCTCCACTCTCTCCTGTCTAATTTCCTCTCTTCTTATTCTCTCTCTCTCCTCAGTCTTCCATGTCCCAATTCTCTCTCCTTCCTCATTCTTCTCTCTTCCCCTTTCTCTCTCCTCATCATGCTCTCTCTCCTTATTCTCTCTGTCGACCCATTCTCTCTCCAGCCTAATTCTCTATCTTCTCATTATTCTCTCTCTCTCCTCATTATTCTCTATCTTCCCTTTTCTCTCTCCTTCATTATTCTCTCTCCACTCTCTCCTGCCTAATTCTCTCTCTCTCCCCATTCTCTTTCCTCATTCTCTCTCCTTATTTTCTATCTATCTCCTCATTCTCTCTCCTCCTCATTTTCTCTCTTACGTACACACTAGTTTGCACTTCTTTTCCTCATATAACCCCTCAATCTTCGAGGCTCTCTCTTTCTTCGTCTCTCTCTCTCTGTGTTATGTCCCTCTCTTTCTCTCATTTACTCTCTGTCTCTTGCATCCCCTCCTCTTCTTCTTGCCCCCCTGTGTATTCTCGCTCTCTGGATTGTGGCACCTCTTTGGGATTCAAGGTGCCTCCGTTAAGACTTTCACCTGCCTTGCCAGAAATGATTGATTATAGCCGCAGACAGTGTGTCCGGTAGTAGCCAACAAATGACTCTGGCCCCAGCACAGGCCTTGGCTTGATAGAAATCAATATTTCACCATTAAAATCTATCAAAGGAGAGTTAAGGTACCATCTGTCCCTGCCGCTTCTCTCGGCGACTGAACATTAAAGTCGACACTTGTAGTACACGGGTAATCAATATATAACATTTCACAGATCATTTGTGGCCCCTTTTAGCCGTGATAGATGCTGGGAGCCGCTGTGATTCATTTTGTCAGCCCATTAAACAAGGCTGTGGCCAGTCCTTCCTCATCTCATCTCTAGGATGGTGGCTCCGACACCAGGGGACACGCAGCTCCTAATCTGCTCCTCTGCTAGTCAGTGACACGAGCACATGGCAGAGACGAGGGATCGCACATGGCATGGATGGGGGAGCGCACATGGCAGGGACGGGGGAGCACACATGGCAGGGATGGGGGAGCACACATGACAGGGATGGGGGAGCGCACATGGCAGGGATTGGGGAGAGCACATAGCAGGGATTGGGGAGAGCACATGGCAGGGATTGGGGAGCGCACATGGCAGGGATGGGGGAGCGCACATGGTAGGGATTAGGGAGAGCACATGGCAGAGATTGGGGAGGGCACATGGCAGGGATGGGGGAGCGCACATGGCAGGAATGGGGGAGCGCACATGGCAGGGATGGGGGAGCGCACATGGCAGAGATTGGGGAGCGCACATGGCAGGGATTGGGGAGGGCACATGGCAGGGATGGGGGAGCGCACATGACAGGGATGGGGGAGCGCACATCGCAGGGATGGGGGAGTTTCACATGAAATTTCTTGTCACGGCAATAGCATGAAGACAAATATTATCTCAGCTTCCGAGTGCAGAGTGAGTGTGCCGCAAAGTGCAGTTTGTTTGACACTGTGTCCGCGCCGATATACTGACGGTATAATTATGGGGTTTTTAGTGAATCTTTCTCAAAGTTCATACAAACAAACCTCCTGGACAGAATGTGGTGAGTCTTTAACCGTTAAACTGGAAATTAACCAGAGATTTTCACATTTTAGACAAAATTGGTCAAATTGGAAACCACTATTTTCCAGTTTGCCTGATATTTGTAATTCCCTGGACTATTTCCAGTTAGTGGATAAGCCCCGAGTAGGACTTTTGATTGGGGTGTCAGCCGGTCCCACATTTTTCATTATAACTTTTAAAACTTCCCATTTGCGTCAGCGTTCGGTCGTGGATGCCTATCTGATTGCACTGGTTGGTTATACAAGGTGCCTCTTGGAGCCGCATCGTATCACCTTGCGCGCCATCTGTGGCAGATGGTGAACTCTTTACTGTAAGAATAATCTGGCTCAGGAAATAGCAAAGAGACTGATTTATCATTATTAATTCACTCACTGAATAACAGCCTATATTCCACAATAGCTGGGAGTTTCAGATTCCAGTAACTGTTTAATGAATATACTCCATTTTTTACGTAGGGCAGTATTAACTGTAAATTTAAAGAAACCCTACGTGTGGGATTTGAGTTATTTGTGGCTGATAGGCCTTGCCGTTTCCTGCTATTAACGCAAGCATGGTATATTTAATTAGATGCTCTTTGCTGAGGCTGTTCTAGTGCTCACCCCAGTAAATCGCAGGTAAATTAATCTTAATTACCGAAACCTGGGCACATGGAAGAGAGGGAGTCAGCCAGCATTAATCTACATTAAAGGGGATCCATTAAACAAGAGCAGAGCCCGCTCTATTCCTGCACAATAAACACACTGTCCTACATTCTATCTAGGCTCGCTGGGCAGGTAGTTACCAAGATAACCGAAGACCGAGTGGAAATATCAGTAACACAGGGATGTGGCATAGCAAAGCCGTGAGAGAAAGGAATACTCATATATAAATAGGAATCTAAAAACAGGGGGGCATTACAAGGCCGGTTGTGGAGCAGGAAAATATTGAGGAGAACTTAGAAGGAAGCAAGATAAACGAGGGGAGATATGGGTGTATTTACTAAACTGGAAAGAATCCAACAAAGAATTTCAATCTGAAACAATTCACCACCTTAGCTACATTCCAGATCAGAGAATACTAGATTAAATTATCTTCAATACCCAGATAATGATTAACCATTGGAAACTATCACAGCTAGAAAGTGTGAGTACGGTAGGTGTACAGGACGGGGTAAAAATACAGAGAGAGGATGCGTACAGGACGGGGTTAAAATACAGAGAGAGGATGTGTACAGTACTGGGTTAAAATACAGAGAGAGGATGTGTACAGGACGGGGTTAAAATACAGAGAGAGGGGGCGTACAGGACGGAGTTAAAATACAAAGAGAGGATGTGTACAGGACGGGGTTCAAATACAGAGAGAGGGGGCGTACAGGACGGGGTTAAAATACAGAGAGAGAATGTGTACAGGTCGGGGTTAAAATACAGAGAGAGGATGTGTACAGGACGGGGTTCAAATACAGAGAGAGGATGCGTACAGGACGGGGTTAAAATACAGAGAGAGGATGCGTACAGGACGGGGTTAAAATACAGAGAGAGGATGCGTACAGGACGGGGTTAAAATACAGAGAGAGGATGTGTACAGGACGGGGTAAAAATACAGAGAGAGGATGTGTACAGGACGGGGTTAAAATACAGAGAGAGGATGTGTACAGGACGGGGTTAAAATAGAGAGAGGGGGCGTAAAGGACGGGGTTAAAATACAGAGAGAGGGGGCGTACAGTACGGGGTTAAAATACAGA
>OW240918.1:1530338-1540995 GCA_933207985.1 Pelobates cultripes
ACTCAGACAATGTGAGCATTTGTGCATCAGGAGAAGGCAGTTAATTACTTTCTCGTTCCTTGGCTGCTCATTAGCTTGGGTCTCTCGGTGTCTGTTTTATCCTCCCCCAGCTTTCTGTTTGCCTGTGGCCCCCCTATCTCTCGCCTGCTCTGTTCCAGGTACCTACACAATGTGACACCGGCCAGGAGCGCCGTGTTTGGGAGATGCTGATAGAAGACCTTCTGCTGCTGTGGGGACCCTCGCTGCTGCCTGGCAGTTTGTCCACAGTCCCAGGGGGTCCCTCACAATGCGCATATTCTTTCCTAAACATATTCATACAATGCACTTTGTGAGATTAGAGAAACAATGAGGATCTCTTTTATAATTTATGAGCCACCATAATACAAAACAAAATATATCTTCCACCCCGAGACGCTAAGCGTTCAACGAGAAATTCAGAGCTTCCCAAGGAAGCCTTAGACGTACACAGGAAGAGAACAATAATTCAACAGCTAAGGATCTGACGTCAATGAATCCACTTCATTTTCCACTTTAACTGCTCAGTACACCTGATCCCACTTGGACACACTGCACATTACTGAGAGTTTTATTGCTGTGGAGCTCTGTGATACACTCATACACACTGCCCATTACTGGGAGTATTATTACCTGGAATAGCCTTCCAGTGGGAGCAGTAACCGTGATATAGAAAGGGTAGTAGATACCTGGAATAGCCTTCCACTGGGAGCAGTAACAGTGATATAGAAAGGGTAGTAGATACCTGGAATAGCCTTCCAGTGGGAGCAGTAACAGTGATATAGAAAGGATAGTAGATACCTGGATTAGCCTTCCAGTGGGAGCAGTAACAGTGATATAGAAAGTGTAGTAGATACCTGGAATTTCCTTCCAGTGGGAGCAGTAACAGTGATATAGAAAGGGTAGTAGATACCTGGAATAGCCTTCCAGTGGGAGCAGTAACAGTGATATAGAAAGGGTAGTAGATACCTGGAATAGCCTTCTAGTGGAAGCAGTAACAGTGATATAGAAAAGGTAGTAGATACCTGGAATAGCCTTCCAGTGGGAGCAGTAACAGTGATATAGAAAGGGTAGTAGATATCTGGAATGGCCTTCCAGTGGGAGCAGTAACAGTGATATAGAAAGGGTAGTAGATACCTGGAATAGCCTTCCAGTGGGAGCAGTAACAGTGATATAGAAAGGGTAGTAGATACCTGGAATAGCCTTCCAGTGGGAGCAGTAACAGCGATATAGAAAGGGTAGTAGATACCTTGAATAGCCTTCCAGTGGGAGCAGTAACAGCGATATAGAAAGGGTAGTAGATACCTGGAATAGCCTTCCAGTGGGAGCAGTAACAGCGATATAGAAAGGGTAGTAGATCCCTGGAATAGCCTTCCAGTGAGAGCAGTAACAGTGATATAGAAAGGGTAGTAGATATCTGGAATAGCCTTCCAGTGGGAGCAGTAACAGTGATATAGAAAGGGTAGTAGATACCTGGAATAGCCTTCCAGTGGGAGCAGTAACAGTGATATAGAAAGGGTAGTAAATACCGGGAATAGCCTTCCAGTGGGAGCAGTAACAGTGATATAGAAAGGGTAGTAGATACCAGGAATAGCCTTCCAGTGGGAGCAGTAACAGCGATATAGAAAGGGTAGTAGATACCTGGAATAGCCTTCCAGTGGGAGCAGTAACAGCGATATAGAAAGGGTAGTAGATACCTGGAATAGCCTCCCAGTGGGAGCAGTAACAGTATATAGAAAGGGTAGTAGATCCCTGGAATAGCCTTCCAGTGGGAAGAGTAAAAGTGATATAGAAAGGGTAGTAGATACCTGGAATAGCCTTCCAGTGGGAGCAGTAACAGTGATACAGAAAGGGTAGTAGATACCTGGAATAGCCTTCCAGTGGGAGCAGTAACAGCGATATAGAAAGGGTAGTAGATACCTGGAATAGCCTTCCATTGGGAGCAGTAACAGTGATATAGAAAGGGTAGTAGATACCAGGAATAGCCTTCCAGTGGGAGCAGTAACAGTGATATAGAAAGGGTAGTAGATACCTGGAATAGCCTTCCAGTGAGAGCAGTAACAGTGATATAGAAAGGGTAGTAGATACCTGGAATAGCCTTCCAGTGGGAGCAGTAACAGTGATATAGAAAGGGTAGTAGATACCTGGAATAGCCTTCCAGTGGGAGCAGTAACAGTGATATAGAAAGGGTAGTAGATACCTGAATAGCCTTCCAGCGGGAGCAGTAACAGTGATATAGAAAGGGTAGTAGATACCTGGAATAGCCTTCCAGTGGGAGCAGTCACAGTGATATAGAAAGGGTAGTAGATACCTGGAATAGCCTTCCAGTGGGAGCAACAGGGATACAGAAAGGGTAGTAGATACCTGGAATAGCCTTCCAGTTGGAGCAGTAACAGTGATACAGAAAGGGTAGTAGATACCTGGAATAGCCTTCCAGTGGGAGCAGTAACAGTGATATAGAAAGGGTAGTAGATACCTGGAATAGCCTTCCAGTGGGAGCATTAACAGTGATATAGAAAGGGTAGTAGATACCTGGAATAGCCTTCCAGTGGGAGCAGTAACAGTGATATAGAAAGGGTAGTAGATACCTGGAATAGCCTTCCAGTGGGAGCAGTAACAGCGATACAGAAAGGGTAGTAGATACCTGGAATAGCCTTCCAGTGGGAGCAGTAACAGTGATATTGAAAGGGAAGTAGATACCTGGAATAACCTTCCAGTGGGAGCAGTAACAGTGATATAGAAAGGGTAGTAGATAGCTGGAATAGCCTTCCACTGGGAGCAGTAACAGTGATATAGAAAGGGTAGTAGACACCTGGAATAGCCTTCCAGTAGAACGTGCTGTGATATAGAAAAGTGGCCAAACACCTGAATTCAACTTCCAGTAGAACGTAACAGTATTATAGAAAGGTAGTGGAAACACCTGGAAATAACCTTCCAGTAGAACGTAACAGTATTATAGAAAATTGGCCGACACCTGGAATAGCCTTCCAGTGGAGCAGCTAACAGTATTATAGAAAGGCGTAGATACCTGGAATAGCCTTCCACTGAGCAGTAACAGTGACCAAAGGTAGTAGATACACCAGAATAGCCTTCCAGTGGGAGCAGTAACAGTGATATAGAAAGGGTAGTAGATACCTGGAATAGCCTTCCACTGGGAGCAGTAAAAGTGATATAGAAAGGGTAGTAGATACCTGGAATAGCCTTCCACTGGGAGCAGTAAAAGTGATATAGAAAGGGTAGTAGATACCTGGAATAGCCTTCCACTGGGAGCAGTAACAGTGATATAGAAAGGGTAGTAGATACCTGGAATAGCCTTCCACTGGGAGCAGTAACAGTGATATAGAAAGGGTAGTAGATAGCTGGAATAGCCTTCCACTGGGAGCAGTAACAGTGATATAGAAAGGGTAGTAGACACCTGGAATAGCCTTCCAGTGGGAGCAGTAACAGTGATATAGAAAGGGTAGTAGACACCTGGATTAGCCTTCCAGTGGGAGCAGTAACAGTGATATAGAAAGGGTAGTAGATACCTGGAATAGCCTTCCAGTGGGAGCAGTAACAGTGATATAGAAAGGGTAGTAGATACCTGTTTAATGTTTCAGTTTAATGTTTTATTAATCTGAATTTTATGTGATGGATCAGAACACAATGGTCTAAGTTGGTGAAGTGAAATGAGAAAAATATATACAGAAAACTATTTTTTAGATATAGAAAACAGAAAATTGTCATGTGCGTATGTATTCACCCCCTTTGTTATGAAGCCCATAAAAAGCTCTGGTGCAACCAATTACCTTCAGAAGTCACATAATTAGTGAAATGATGTCCACCTGTGTGCAATCTAAGTGTCACATGATCTGTCATTACATATACACACCTTTTTCGAAAGGCCCCAGTGGCTCCATAGAGTTGGGCTTTATTGCAGAGTGGCAGTAACAGTGATATAGAAAGGGTAGTAGATACCTGGAATAGCCTTCCAGTGAGAGCAGTAACAGTGATATAGAAAGGGTAGTAGATACCTGGAATAGCCTTCCAGTGGGAGCAGTAACAGTGATATAGAAAGGGTAGTAGATACCTGGAATAGCCTTCCAGTGGGAGCAGTAACAGTGATCTAGAAAGGGTAGTAGATACCAGGAATAGCCTTCCAGTGGGAGCAGTAATAGTGATATAGAAGGGTAGTAGATACCTGGTGTAACCTTCTAGTGGGAGCAGTAACAGTGATATAGAAAGGGTAGTAGATACCTGGAATAGCCTTCCAGTGGGAGCAGTAACAGCGATATAGAAAGAGTAGTAGATACCTGGAATAACCTTCCAGTGGGAGCAGTAACAGTGATATAGAAAGGGTAGTAGATACCTGGAATAATCTTCCAGAGGGAGCCGTAAAGGCCAACTGTGATATAGAAAGGTAGTAGATACCTGGAATAGCCTTCCAGTGGGAGCAGTAACAGTGATATAGAAGGTAGTAGATACCTGGAATAGCCTTCCAGTGGGAGCAGTACTGTGATATAGAAGGGTAGTAGATACCTAGATAGAATAACCTTCCAGTGGGAGCAGTAACAGTGATATAGAAAAGGGTAGTAGATACCTGGAATAGCCTTCCAGTGGAAGCAGTAACAGTGATATAGAAAGGGTAGTAGATACCTGGAATAGCCTTCCAGTGGGAGCAGTAACAGTGATATAGAAAGGGTAGTAGATACCTGGAATAGCCATCCAGTGGGAGCAGTAACAGTGATATAGAAAGGGTAGTAGATACCTGGAATAGCTTTCCAGTGGGAGCAGTAACAGTGATATAGAAAGGGTAGTAGATACCTGGAATAGCCTTCCAGAGGGAGCAGTAACAGTGATATAGAAAGGGTAGTATATACCTGGAATAGCCTTCCAGTGGGAGCAGTAACAGTGATATAGAAAGGGTAGTAGATACCTGGAATAGCCTTCCAGTGGGAGCAGTAACAGTGATCTAGAAAGGGTAGTAGATACCTGGAATAGCCTTCCAGTGGGAGCAGTAACAGTGGTATAGAAAGGGTAGTAGATACCTGGAATAGCCTTCCAGTGGGAGCAGTAACAGTGATCTAGAAAGGGTAGTAGATACCTGGAATAGCCTTCCAGTGGAGCAGTAACAGTGATATAGAAAGGGTAGTAGATACCTGGAATAGCATTCCAGTGGGAGCAGTAACAGTGATATAGAAAGGGTAGTAGATACCTGGATTGGCCATCCAGTGGGAGCAGTAACAGTGATATAGAAAGGGTAGTAGATACCTGGAATAGCTTTCCAGTGGGAGTGGTAAGAGTGATACAGAAAGGGTAGTAGATACCTGGAATAGCCTTCCAGAGGGAGCAGGGACAGTGATATAGAAAGGGTAGTATATACCTGGAATAGCCTTCCAGTGGGAGCAGTAACAGTGATATAGAAAGGGTAGTAGATACCTGGAATAGCCTTCCAGTGGGAGCAGTAACAGTGATCTAGAAAGGGTAGTAGATACCTGGAATAGCCTTCCAGTGGGAGCAGTAACAGTGGTATAGAAAGGGTAGTGGATACCTGGAGTAACCTTCCAGTGGGAGCAGTAACAGCGATATAGAAAGGGTAGTAGATACCTGGAATAGCCTTCCAGTGGGAGCAGCAAAGACTATTACAGTAAATGAATGCTTGGGTTGAGTATAAAATTATCCTGAAGAAGAAATCAGTAAAATGTAATTTTGGGGATATTTTGACTGTAACCCGTTGTTGCAAGATGCTGTAGCTGAATGTATGTGATTAATGACGCCCAGAAACCTGCATTGTGTAATCCAGCCGGTGACCATTTTATCACAGATAATAAGCCAAAATGTATCTGCAATTCGGAGCATGAGATGTGTAAATAATGGCCACTCAAATTAGATTTTCAATCAGACTTATTGGCATGAAGGCTGCATTCATAAACTTTGTTTATTTAGAAAGGGTTATTGTAAAGACTGAGTGCGTTATGGTGCAGCATTGACTAAGCACTGAATATCTGGGTAATTGTGAAAAGTCATTTTCTGTTAGAATGCACAAATCCATTCCATTAGGAGAAAGATGTATGGTACAAGCACGATTAATGTCGTCGCACAAAATGAAAAGTACATTCTGTTTGATAAATTATCTCATTTTAATCATGGAAATTTTCATAAATATCCATCTTTGATTTACATAATTATATTACAAATAAACAAATTACATTCTGTTCCTCATTAACAAGAGAGGCTTCCAAACTAGTGACTTTAAAGTCCCCACGTGTCTCTTTGTCCTGCAATTTGTCAAACGTGACGCAAAGCCACGTGAGAGCCATCAAGTGCTAACTAAAGTGTGAATGTTCCCGTATTGAATAGGACAGACATTGTTCACACTATGTGGCATAGCTGATGGCCTTCCTATATTCCTATACTGACCGCAAGTCCACGACAATGTTTATTTGACTTTATTTTTTTTACTTTATAGTGTGGTGACTGTTTTTATTTGATTTATATTTTTCACATTGCGGCGTGCGTTAGATTCAGGTCAAATTAATTCACCTGAATCCAACAGACAGGATGGCAGCTCAAAATAAAACCACTAATAAATTTTAATTTGGGGCACATTTATTGCCCTTTTTAAATGACCTCCATATTTAGAAGACATGCCCCCACAAACAGGCACCTGGGCGCACTGATGAATCCAGAGAGAACATGGCACATGATGCGCGCTCAGTTAGAGTGCTCTGATTGGATGGCTGACTGAGCGTACATCCTGAGGGTTGCCCTTAATGAACATTATAAAGTTTATTACAATACTGTGACTTATAACAACATAATGGATACAAATAAAGATACATTTTGAATGTGTCCCACGATTTTTGTTCCCTCGCTTGTTTCTTGTGACTTGGGTCTTTTTTTAATAGTAGCATCTGAAATTTGTTTTTTATTTGGACTTTTGTGGTAAAGAAGACATTGATTTTAAGTATAATATTTTATATTACAAGTATTAGACTTATTGGGGGTTTGGGAACTTGGCCTTAATTTTAGGGGGACGGATAATGGTATGTACAGTGCCTTGCAAAAGTATTCACCCCCCTTAACTTTTTACCGATTTTGTTTAATGTTTCAGTTTAATGTTTTATTAATCTGAATTTTATGTGATGGATCAGAACACAATGGTCTAAGTTGGTGAAGTGAAATGAGAACAATATATACATAAAACTATTTTTTAGAAATAGAAAACAGAAAATTGGCATGTGCGTATGTATTCACCCCCTTTGTTATGAAGCCCATAAAAAGCTCTGGTGCAACCAATTACCTTCAGAAGTCACATAATTAGTGAAATGATGTCCACCTGTGTGCAATCTAAGTGTCACATGATCTGTCATTACATATACACACCTTTTTCGAAAGGCCCCAGTGGCTGCAACACCTAAGCAAGAGGCACCACTAACCAAACACTGCCATGAAGACCAAGGAACTCTCCAAACAAGTAAGGGACAATGTTGCTGAGAAGTACAAGTCAGGGTTAGGTTATAAAAAATATCCAAATCTTTGATGATCCCCAGGAGCACCATCAAATCTATCATAACCAAATGGAAAGAACATGGCACAACAGCAAACCTGCCAAGAGACGGCCGCCCACCAAAACTCACGGACCAGGCAAGGATGGAATTAATCAGAGAGGGCAGCACAGAGACCTAAGGTAACCGTAGAGGAGCTGCAGAGTTCCACAGCAGAGACTGGAGTATCTGTACATAGGACGACAATAAGCCGTACGCTCCATAGAGTTGGGCTTTATTGCAGAGTGGCCAGAAGAAAGCAATTACTTTCAGCAAAAAACAAAATGGCACGTTTTGAGTTTGCAAAAAGGCATTTGGGAGACTCCCAAAATGTATGGAGGAAGGCGCTTGGGTCTGATGAGACTAAAATTTAACTTTAAGGCCATCAAAAAAAAAAGCTATGTCTGGCGCAAACCCAACATTACCAACATTACCCAACATTACCCAAAGAACACCATCCAGCAGCCGGGACTGGGAAACTGGTCAGAGTTGAGGGAAAGATGGATGGTGCTAAATACAGGGATATTCTTGAGCAAAACCTGTACCACTCTGTGCGTGATTTGAGGCTAGGACG
This sequence comes from Pelobates cultripes, assembly GCA_933207985.1. NCBI lineage: Eukaryota > Metazoa > Chordata > Amphibia > Anura > Pelobatidae > Pelobates > Pelobates cultripes. The sequence goes on from OW240918.1 coordinate 1,538,454, forward strand.
GAGGTTCACCTTCCAGCAGGACAATGACCCCAAACACACTGCTAAAGCAACACTTGAGTGGTTTGGGACCACTATAGTGCCAGGAAAGGCATACTCGTTTTCCTGGCACTATAAATACTAGTACCCCACCTCAGGGTCCCCCTCCCGCCCGGCTTTCTGGAAGGGAAGAGGTAAAAAACTTGCCTTTTCCAGCTGGTGAGCTCTCTCCTCCTCCCTCTCCGCCTCCGTTACGCCCCGCCCGGCTGAATGCGCCGCGGCAAAACTGCCTGTAGCGCATTCAGCGGTCTCATAAACATTTACAATACTTTCCTATAGACGCTAACGTACTTCTCTTTCTATAGGCGCTGGCGTGCTTTGCATAGCGCCTCCCTAGTAACTGTCAATAAGGCAGCACGACTGAAAACTTACCCATTTCACTTAGTACCTTGAATTTCTCACAAACTACTATAATACTCAAAAATAAATTAACCCTAGAAAGAACCTAGCACCCAAACCACTTCGTAAGCTTTAAGTAGTGCAAATTTACTAGTAATCCCTTTAGAAAACATGTAAATGTGTTGGAATGGCCTAGTCAAAGCCCAGACCTCAATCCAATAGAAAATCTGTGGTCAGACTTAGATTGCTGTTCACAAGCGCAAACCATCCAACTTGAAGGAGCTGGAGCAGTTTTGCCAGGAGGAATGGGCAAAAATCCCAGTGGTAAGATGTGGCAAGCGCATAGAGACTGATCCAAAGCGACTTGGAGCTGCGATTGCCGCAAAAGGTGGCTCTACAAAGTATTGACTTTAGGGGGGTGAATAGTTATACACATTGACCTTTTCTGTTATTTTGTAATAAAAAAAAAAATCTTCATAGTTGTGGGCATGTTCTGTAAATTAAATGATGCAAATCCTCAAACAATCCATGTTAATTCCAGGTTGTGAGGCAACAAAACACGAAAAATGCCAGGGGAATAGTTTTGCAAGGCACTGTATTTAATTAATAGCCCCCACCTTCCGCCAGGAGCAGGACAATAAAATGTTTATTATTTGATAGAGACCCACTCACTCACTCCCTACTGTCACTCACTCCCCACTGCCGCTCACTCCTCACTGCCGCTCACTCCTCACTGCCGCTCACTCCCCACACCCACTGCCGCTCATTCCCCACTGCCGCTCACTCCCCACATCGACTGCCACTCATTCCCCACTGCCGCTAACCCCCCACACCCACTGCCACTCATTCCCCACTGCCGCTAACCCCCCACACCCACTGCCATTCATTCCCCACTGCCGCTAACCCCCCACACCCACTGCCATTCATTCCCCACTGCCGCACACTCCCCACTGCCGCTCATTCCCCACTGTCACTCCCCACTGCTGCTTACTCCACACACCCACTGCCACTTACTCCCCACTGCCGCTTACACCCCACATCCACTGCCACTCACTCTCCACTGCCGCTTACTCATGGGCGTCCGCAGGAATTTTTCCAGGGGGGGGCATAATTGTAATGACATCCATGCTTGGCCCCTTTTTGACAGTGTCATGAAAGGGAAGGAGCATAGTCATTATCACATAAAGCCAGGGTGAATAGCTTTTTTACAACTATGGTGTCAGGAATATATGTTTGTATTCCTGACACTATAGTGTTCCTTTAATCAAATTAAAGGAACATTCTGGTCACCATAACAACTTTAAATGAAAATGCTATGATGCAAGGAGGCCCGTGGGCGCTCTCTTTCCTTTAAGGGGTGAAACCACTCTCAAATGGTTTGCCCCCAAAGGCTTCCTCCTGCTCCAGATCTTCTGTTCGCTCAGTGGTATTCAGCTTCTTAAACAGAGTGTCAGGAAGTGCAGATTGACGTCAGGCATGGGTGCCGCTGATTGACTAGAGTGGTCAGCTGACGCTCTAAGCCAATCACTAGTTCCTGATTCATAAAAATGTTTTTCATGAATGGGGAGCTACTGATTGGCTTAGAGTGGCAGCTGACCCTCTAGCCAATCAGGGGCACCCCTACCCAGCGGCCCTCTGTGTTTCCTGACACTCAGTAAATTTAAGTGAACACATTAACACTGATATTTTGTTTTTACTTGGGGAGATGAGAAGGTCCAAAGTTTCCCTGTCAGGCCCAGGTACCAAAGCCTTATGATGTGGTGTCCAGAATGGAGTGCTCCAATCTCCTTCATTTGACACAGTCTTCTTTTTCTTCTGAGGCTCCTTCTGCAGAGGCGGCTCTAGACTTTATGAGGCCTTAGGCGAAACTCAAACATGTGGCCCCACTAACAAAAAAGTGAAAAAAATTGAGTTGCAATACATGCACACTGTCACATATACACATTGATGCACAGTTTACCTGTGTAGGTGCCTGAGAGTGTGTCTGACAGAGAGTATCCGTGTGTGTGTGTGTGTGTGTGTGTGAATGTATGTCTCTGAGAGCATGTTTGTGGTTTTGTCTGGTACCATATGTGTATGGGGTAGCTGCTTGAAGAGGCAGGTGATGGTGAGAGGGCGTAATGCTGAGGGAGGGGGTGATGGTGACGGAGGGGGTGATGCTGCTGAG
>OW240918.1:1546539-1562194 GCA_933207985.1 Pelobates cultripes
ACACTGTCCCCCATACGCACACTGCCCCAAAAACACATACAGTGCCCCCATACATACACTGCCCCCTAACACACACACTACAACCCTGACATACACTGCCGCACTCACACACTTCACCCTTAACACACACCACTGCTCCTATACCCTATATCCCAGCAGACCCCAGGTAAGTTGTCAAACTATTCTTAAACGGTATGACTACTTACTCTGGGGTGAAATCCTGGCACTACTGACACCATAACTACTACACTGAGCTGTAGTGGTTATTGTGCCTGGATTATTTATTTAAATCATCTACAAGTGCCCCTCCCGAGATCAGGCTCTGGATCCGCCACTGACGCCAGCCCTGAGAGATCACTTCCATACCAACCCTGAGCTTCCATATCACACCCTAAGCGTCAATCCAGCCTCCATACCAGTCCTGAACGTCAATATCACTTCTATACCACCCATAAGCTTCAATCCAGCTACCATACCAGCCCCGAGCTTCAGAAATTACTCCCATTCCACGCCTGAGCTTCAATATCACTTCATACCATTCCTGAGCTTCAATTTCACATCCATACCACCCCTAAGCTTCAATCCAGCTTCTATACCAGCCCTGAGCTTCAGAAATTACTTCCGTACCACCCCTGAGCTTCAATATCACTTCCATACATCCCTGAGCGTCAATATCACTTCCATACCACCCTAAGCTTCAAGCCAGCCTCCAAACCAGCCCTGAACTTCAATATCACTTCCATGCCAACCCTGAGCTTCGATCCAGCCTCATAACTAGACCTGGGATTAAATCCCACTACCCTGAGTTTCAATATCACTTCCATACAACCCTGAGCTTCAGGGATGATTACCTCCGCTAATTCCCTTCCTTCAGCCGATCAGGAACCATTTAAAGTACAAAGAGGCCCAGCTTCCCACAGTAACTGAACGACACACAGTCCTTGAGGTACAACACCAGTTTATTGGCAACACACGGCTTTTATGCATAGCCCCATGCAAGGGGTGTATCATACCAACATCCAGTGTCCCATCACATGATCCTTCCTCTTCCTGGGACCCTAGCGCGGGAAGGGACTCTGTTCCCTTTGTCCCCAAAGCCCGCCACTGGAACCATAGGATTTCCACACTAGCTGCCAGGGGTCTTCTTCCCAGGAGCCTCTGTGCCTGGGAGTCCAGGTGCAGGAAAAAGGGACTGTCCCTTTGTCTCCCAGGCAGAGGAAAGCCCGCCGGCAGGAAAAGAGCTGGTCCCTGCAGGCAACAAAAAGCCCAGCAAACTCGCCAGTGCCCCAAAAGCATCCACACCAACCTCAGGGACCCTCACAACGGCCCCATGTCGCGAACTGTCTCCATTGTGCAAGTGCGAACGTTCTAATTGATTAGCGTGAAGATTCTTATGGTGCACTGGGGAGGCCCTCATTCAGGAAACGAACAAGTCAGGAAAAAAAAAAAAGTGTGACTTTGACAAGGGAAAAATAGTGATGACTATAGCACTGGGTCAAAGCATCTCCAAAACAGCAAGTTTTGCAAGTAAGGACAACAGCAAGTAAAGACAACTGATGAACTTGCGTCAGGGCTATGGGCGCACAAGGCTCATTAATGCATGTGGGGAATGAAGGCTAGCCTGTCTGGTCCGATCACACAGAAAAGCTATTGTCTCTCAAATGACTGGAAACCTCAATGCCGGACATGATAGAAAGGTGTCACAATACACAGTGCATGGAAGGTTGCTGTGTTTGAGGCTTTGTTGCAGCAGACTAGTCAGAGTGCCCATGATGACGCCTGTGCATCGCCAAAAGCACCTTCAGTGGTGACATGAGGGTAAGAACTGGACCATGGAGCAATGGAAGAAGGCTGCCTGGTCTGATGAATTACATTTTCTTTTAGATCAGGTGGATGGCCAGGTGTGTGTGTGTGTTGTTTACCTGAGGAAGAGATGGCAGCAGGATTCACTACAGGAACACTGACCAGTAGAAGCAATGTTAAGCTCTGGACAGTGTTCAGCTGGAAAACCTTGTACTGGCATTCATGTGGCTGTTACTTTGTGTAGCGGAGCTCCAATATCTAGCATAGGTATCTCCGCTATTCCGTCCTCGTAGCTGAAAGAAGCTGTATAACACTCCAAGACCTTTTCCCCCCAGCAACTAGACAACACATAGTTCTGGGAGTCAACTGATTTTATTTTGGTGTGATGAAACCACCATGTTATTCTGGACTTTTATGTTCTATTGGATCGATAGCTGTAACTACCGAACACAGACCACCCCCTGGCTCATTATCTTCAAAGAGAACAGTCAATTAAGTGCTCTACCTGTGTGGCCACCGTTCATATAGTCAAACGCCACGTGCAGGAGAAAACGGCGTCCATCTTGTTCGCATGAAAGGAGGCAGTGGGACTTGGTCGTCGAGTGTCTGGAACTAAAAATCGGACACTTGACTTCCAGAACACAGGTCAAACTATATGAACGCCTGCTTCCTTTTCCAGAACAGCCAGGAGAGCGCTGTTCGGTAGTTTATTTCCCACGAACTAGGGCCATTCGTGCATTTGTTCATTTTTGAGACTTTCTGAAATAGACCGACCGCACAACCTAAACTCATGGAATTGTTTCTGGGTAGGAGCCTCGTGTGCATTCGATCAAAATTAGACTTCCATAAAATTTGAAAACTTCTATACTGATCTGGGTGATATTTGGATATGTTGGTCACCCATATCAGGGTTATCAGGGGATATAACATTTATGGGGATTTTATGTGTTTTGGGGTGTTTTTCGAGTTTTATGAAAAAAAATTGTTTTTCTGCCTGGAGATAATTGAGTTATTACAGTATCTGACTTCATTATTTCACAGGCAGAGAGGAGGGAATTATCTGTTTGTATTGGGATTGTCACACTTTGTCACTGTACTATTATTGGTTGTACTCTTTGTGTTGGAGTCCCCCACAAGGTCCATGTGGGATGGTGACTTGCATAAAAGCCAGTGTGGCACCATTAAAATCATTCCTGTTGTACCCTTCATGAAGTCTAGGCTGATGTTTGGGTAACTGTCTACTTGCTGGAGAGAACACTACTTGGATGCTACATTCATCTGGAACCGTTCAAATCTACACCCAAACTGCATGCTATAATCACTCAGGCTCAGCAGTTCGGGAGGAAATAGACGCACAGGGTATCTACTATACCAGCATTCGTAACACACGGCTTTTATGCACAGACCCCTACATGGGGTCTCCCATACAATAATACAGGGCTTCTCTTCCCAGGATCCTCTGTGCCTGAGAGATAATTGCATGAGAAAAAAAAAAGCTATAATTCAATTACCTCTCCTCAGGTACAGAAAAATATACAATATTCTAAAACAGCCCAAAAATACATTTTAGTAACTTCAGAACCTCACAAAAGTCATTCCGCTGAATAGCTTGGATTTGGCGAAATATCACTCAGATCCCTTTGTTGGTTCGTGAACGCCTTTCGAATTACGTTTTGACCGGTCGGCCACCAGGTGATGCCCCAAAACAGTTCCAGAGAAAACAAGGCAACGACCGGTCATCTTTCGGGGGTTCTCGCATGAACACAGATATATTCCTTCCCCTGGCTGTTAGTGAGCGAATGCTTGGTAGTTCATGTCTCCCGAACGTTCTCATAACTGTTCAGGAAGTTGGATGGGCAGCGGTACTAGTTTCCCGGGTGTTTGCGGGGTTGCGTATCTGAAAACAGTTCCACGCTGTCGACTACTATGTACAGCTGCCCACGTTCGGGAGACAAAATGGCCGCCCATTGTTTAAATAAGTTTGTTCGGCTATACGAATGGCGGCCACACAGGGGAAACACTTTAATTATCAATTTGTGGTTAACAGCCAGGGGTGGTCGGTTGTTAGAAGGTACGAACAAGGGGCCACACAGAGAGGAGGTAAACGAACGGGGGTGTACGGACAGCCAAACAAAAGGAATAAAAGTGCAGTTCCTCTATTCCCGCTACACTTTGATATGTACCACCTACCTAGAGATTGTTGCAGACCACGTACATCCTTCATGATAGTAGTGTTCCCTGATGTCAGTGGCCTTTTTCAGCGGGATTATGCCCCTTGTCAAAATGCAAACAATGCTCAGGAATGGCCTGAGGAACATGACAAAGAGTTCAAGGTGTTGCCTTGGCCTCCAAATTCCCTAGATCTCAAACCAATTGAACATCTGTGGCATAGGTGTGTGCACGGGGTGTGCCGGGTGTACCTGGGCACACCCTAATCAAGCCTCAAAATTGAGGTTCCGTCCTGCACTTCAAAAATCCGAACCCTCTGCCTGTGGCTCTGGTCCTGTTAGGGATCTTACCTTGAGGAGGAGTCTGACGTGCAGAGTTAAAGCACCCTTTGCAATTTAACACAAACCAAAGAGACTCAAGGTAGAAATCTCCAAGGTTGTGAGACAGTGCACTGGGGCTGTAAAGACGCAGTGCTTCCAGAACGTAGTACCGGCAAGGATAATCCAAAAGAGTAGGACGTAAGCAAAAGTCAGGACAGGCGGCAAACAGGCAGAAACTGAAAACAAATACAAGAAGAAAAGTCCTGCGCTCACTCCCATCACTCCTGGGCAGCAGCAATGACCACAGTACACATCAGCTCCAATACATGTAGTAAAAACCAAAGAAAAAAAAATAAGTTACCTGCGCTCTCTCCTTAATCCCTATGCATATTTAAACAAATGGAGGTCGTTTAGTTACTCCAATGGCCACTGGAGGGAATGCCGCCTGCCCACGTCAAGGCAGACCCCCCTAGGACCTTCACCTTGCTTCCTTGAACTTCTGGCAAAGATATCTCTAATGAGACAGAGAGGGGTATTTTTTATATACACCCCTATATAAATATTAACCCTTAATAGGGAAACAGGTAGAGATTCACACCAGGAGTACAGACTCAGACAACCGCATACAAGGAGACACAGAAAACAACAAAAGGTGTGTGGCATTAAAGGTAAGCTCAGTGACTGGCATGATGAGGATCCTGTGGCTCTGCCTCTGGCTTCGGCCCTGCCTGTGGCTGGGGATTTGGATTTTTCACATTACCTGCGGTCTCCCTGCAGCCAGGGAAGTCGGCCGGCCGGCCCCTCCTGCCATCCTCTACAGCCCCTGCCTAACCCTTTCTATAGCTCCTGTGCCCTCCATTTTACAGCCCCTGCCCTTCCATTGTGCCTGCCCTTCTATAGCCCCTGTGCCTCCCACCACAGCCTCTGACCCCCCATCACAGCCCATACCCCTCCGTATAGCCCCTGTTCCCCTCTCTACAGCCCCAGCACCCCTCTCAGACACCCCTTCATCCCCTCTACAGCCCCTGTGTCATATCTGGGGATATAGGACTTGAGGGGGTACCTTTTTGGTAACTGTATGTTTTCAGGTCCAATGGGGAATGCCCCTGGAATATGTATCAGGACACCCCTTGCATGGGGATTCACATAAAACGCAGTGTGTGGCTCCATTAAAACCAGTTATACCCCCAGAGCTGAGTGTTGTCCAGTTGCTGGGGATGAGGTGGGAGATTCCTGGAATATTTTACTACATCTGGCTGATCTCTTGGAGTATTTTTTGTTCGTTTGTTTAAATTCTTTATTTTGTCATGACAGAGTTTGCGGGTCTACATCAATAATTGGGCTTATGCAAAAGCCGCTTCGTATTACATTCATTCCTGGTCATGCTTTACAGAAAAGAAAAATTTATGTGACTTTTGTGGGGATATGTTGTATTTTGGGGGCTCTAATCACTTAGCTCTTTTAAGAGCTGTTCCTGTTACGCTCTCCTGGAGGAGAGGTCTTCCCCACGCGGTCCTGGATATCAGAGGTTGATCCGGGGTGGAAGGAACACGGCGAGATTCCAGTTAAGCTATGGTGGTTGTGGTGCCCAGTGCGGTGCTTATAGTCCTCTGCGTCAGCTAGGAAGCATCCGTCAATGGAGGTGTCCAGTCGGGGTGCCAGGTGATCCGTTACAAGTATTTTATTGGTTCCTGAGCAAATATTTGAATACCCAGGGGAGGAGAGTACCTACTAGGACTAAGGCTCTGCTACATTCGTTGGCAGCATCGGGGTCCAGAGCTCACAGAGCGGAAATGCTGAAAGTTCCAGTGGATTTAGCAGTGCCAGATGGACCTTGGATGGAGATTGACAACTCTATTCTAAAATGGCAAGAGGGATACCAGCGACCAACAAGAAAAAGGCTACCTTTGTTGCTGAAGTGATGGCAGAAAACCGAACAGATGGCAGTTCGGTTCTCGAACGGAGCGGTTCGGTACACGAACGGGAACCGTCAGAGTTCCAAAGGGAATAACAGTTTTGGTTGTCCTTTTATGGGGAAAATCCGTCTATAGACATTATTTCACGAACCATGTCGGAGGTCCAGGAGTTCGTGCCATGGAAAAAGGGATCAACAAACTCCCGAAAGTACCCAAACAGTGGTCAAAGAGGGTAAGCACAAAATACCCTATAATGCATTTAAAATACTATGTAGAGGCAGAGGAAGATATTGATGCATTCCTCCAAGATTTGGAAAGACAATGTGCCCTACACAAAATTTATGTGGAGATCTGGGTCTCCCTTTTGGCAAGCAGACTGTCAGGGAGAGCAGCGGAAGCTTACCGCACGGTTCCAGAAGATGAAATCAGAAATTATGGCCGCGTAAAGTAATACTTGCCAGGTATGCCATCACGCCAGAGGCATACTGCAGGTGGTTCAGAGAACTGAAAAAGGCAGATAATGATTCCCATGCCAAATGGGCCTGCCGATTACACCAGGCCGCTCTGGGGTGGGTGAAAGCCCACAAAGTAAGCACCATGGAGGACTTGTTACAGTTAGTGCTACTGGAGCAATTTTTTAATGGGTTGGCTCCAGCCATACAGGAGTGGGTGAGAGAACGTAACCCCACTACCATCACTGAAGCCACAAAGAGAGCGGTTGAATACTTGGATGCCCGCCTACAGCAGAGGCCGGTCCAGTCCAGACCCTTCAGACCAGCAGCAGCAACTCCCGATCCAGTAGCGCCTTCCAGGCAGTATAATAACCTTACTGCCCCAGCACTGGCTGACCAACATTTATGCGGAAATGATAGCGGAGGCCCTGATGCGAATCTTCTCCTGCATGGGATTTCCCCAGGATATAGTGTCTGATCGGGGTACCCAGTTCACCGCAGAGATCACCCACCACCTCTGGAGGCTTGGCAGTATTAAGCAGATTGTAAGCTCCCCTTAGCACCCACAGACCAACGTTCTCTGCGAACGGTTTAAGGGAACATTTAAAACAAATGCTCCGGGCGTTCAGAGACTCACCAAGACTGGGATCGATTTTATGCCACACCTCCTGTTTGCTTACCACAGGGTTCTCCCCGTTCCAGTTACTCTTTGGGAGGCGAGTGAAGGGGCCCTTAGACATTGGGAGGGGGATCTTAGCCAGGAATGGTACCCCCATCGTTCCATATGTGCTGGAGTTCCGGGACCGTCTGGAGGAGTTGACTAGGTCTGTTTGAGAGAACCTCCAGGCAGCACAGAACCACAAGCGCACATGGTACGATCGAGGCGCCAGGGACCGTATGTCAGGGTGGCAGTCCGTAGATCGGGACCCACTGTGCCTGATGTGGAGATGAGCGGAGTCTTCAGCATGATAGAGGATACTTAGGGCCTGGTGCAGGGTAACCACACGCCCCTTGGTGTTGAGCACCAGCATTTGTGCCGCACACATACCAAGACCCTGTAGCAGCTTAGTGGAAGCAAAAGCAGACATATGCTGAGATGTATCCAGTACTAGAAACAAGATAAGGCTAGGAAAGACACCAAACAAGACAAAACTAGTAGAACCCAGAACCAGAGAAGGACAGAAAGCTTAACCCAGAACATGTAAACAATACATATGGGAAACATTAACATAACTGGGAATACAAAATAAACAAGACCAGATATAATAGGCAAGACAAGAGGAGACATAACTAAGTACTATATATGTATATGGTGATGGGGGTTTAGTTACATTATATGATCATACATTGCACAAGCCTGCCACAACGCCAATGTACCCCATATTCAGCAGGTCCTACACTGCCTAATGCAAGCTAAAAGAACCATACTAAACCACAATAGCACTTACCTGCAAGAAAGGGCAGAGACGTGAAACACTGCTGCAGGTCCAGACTGAAACAAAAGGAAAATTTAAAACAAACGGGTGTAGCAACATAAAACAAACATTTAAATGAATCCAAGAGACTGGGAATTCCCGGGACGGAATACAGGAATGAACCCAGAAAAACCCAGCATAAAGAAAACCAGACATAGACCAGAAAACCAAAAAAACAAGAAAAACCTAAACAAGAATTGTAAAAAGAGTACTGGATGCCAGAAGCCAAATCAGACATCAAAACAGAGAAGAGCAGATCCTGACACCATAGCTTTGAGGTAGGGCAGAAAGTTTTAATTTTAAAACCTGTCCGGAATGACAGGCTGCCTGGCAGGGCCCGTACAAAGTGGTAGAGCAAAAGTGTGACACCACTTATGTGATCGTCCCTTGATCTGGAGCAGGGGGGCGACGCATGCTCTACGTGAACAAGCTGAAACCCTACCATGAGTGAGCAGAGGAGGTGGCAGCGATCTGTGCCCCTGCCTCTGAGGACTTTGACAACCTTCCCCTGCCCGACCTCCTAGGGGACAGGAGTCAATCAGGTAAGATAGAGGAGGTCAAATTGGAAGACCGGTTGAACCTCCAGGAGCGGATCAAGGTACAGCAGCTCTTAGAGGAGAAGAAAGCCACCTTCTCCAATGTACCTGGGTACACTCCTTTGGCTACTCACAGGGTAGAGACGCCAGGTCAACTCCCATTGCGCCAACCCCCGTACTGATTCTGGGAAAGTATGCAAAAGGAGATCAAAGAGATGCTCTGACTGGGGTTTTGAGCCTTCTGACAGCCCTTGGGCCTGCTCAGTAGTCCTTGTACCAAAACTGGATGGTACAGCCCGTTTCTGCGTAGATTACCGGAAGTTAAACGATAAGACTGTGTCAGATGCCTATCCGATGCCTAGGATAGATGAGTTGCTAGACCGGGTGGCTAGGGGCCAGTACCTCACTGCAATTGATCTTTGTAAAGGCTACTGGCAGAACCTCCTCGTCCCCGAAGCCATCCCTAAGTCTGCGTTTGTCACACCATTCAGCTTACACCAATTTAAGGTCATGCTGTTTGGGATGAAAAACGCTCCAGCTACCTTTCAGAGGATGGTGGCCTGGTTCCTGGATGGATTTCAAAACTATGCCGGCGCATATCTCGGTGATATCGCCATCTTTAGAGATACCTGGCAGAAGCACTTGGTCCATATGTGAGCGGTCCTAGATAGGATCAGAGAAGCGAGCTTAACCCTTAAGCCCAGCAAGTGTAATATAGGCATGGCAGAGGTACAGTACCTCGGTCACTGAGTGGGATGCGGGCAGGAGAAGCCTGAGCCTGCTAAGATTGAGGCAGTGGCCCAGTACCGGACTACTTGAATGAAGACACAGGGGTTAGCTTTTCTGGGGACCGCAGGGTACTATAGGAAGTTTGTGCCCAATTATAGTGCACTGGCCAAACCCCTTACCGGCCTTACCTGTAAATACCTTCCCCATCAAGTAGTTTGGGCCCCGGAGTGTGAGCAGGCATTCCAACAGTTAAAGCAAGCTCTAGTAAATGCCCCTGTCTTGGCCATCCCCCCAATCCAACTAAACGCTTTCTCGTTCATACTGACGCTTCTATGTTTGGATTGGGAACGGTACTGAGACAAGTCGGGCCCGATGGCTGAGAACATCCCATTGCTTACATCAGTTGCAAGCTGTTACCTCGCGAAGTCCGCTGCCATTGAAAAGGAATGCTTGGCCGTGGTGTGGGCCCTGAAGAAGTTGCAACCCTGTTTGTACGGACCACCCTTCTCTTTGTTTACAGATCACATCCCGTTAGTCTGGCTGAACAGAGTGGCGAGGGACAACGCCAGGCTGCTGCACTGGAGTTTGGCGCTGCAGCCTTTTGACTTCACTAAACCTTACCGCCCCGGGAAACAGAATGGAAATGCTGACGGGTTGTCTAGACAGATAGAACTGGAGAAATGATCTGTGAGCACCCCTGGATATCTCCAAGCCGATCCGTTGAGGATCAGACTGTGTATGCCGGCATGTGGTTACGGGGGAGCAGTGTAGCGGAATGACCCTTTGGAAGTACACTTTGTTCCATCTATGGGCTGTCCGTATCTAGAATGCGTGCCATGTCCAGTTTAACGGTCAACACAAAATCCCAAACTGGCACCGACGCAGGTCATTCCCCAGCTGAACGACAAGAAAACTCATAACCCCCCCAGGAGGTGGGACAGGTGAACCAGGTCAGCAGGATCCACACCTACCTCATGCCTCTGGTGCCAAACCACCGCTCCTCCGCTGGAGAAGGCGTAAAACCCAAACACTCGCCTCTTAGGCCGGACCACCACACACCTAGCCAAAGAGACATAGGAGCGTCCCATGATCCATATTCCAGGGGGGAACCTGACCTGCAGAGAGAAATCAACACCAGATACCGGCAGGGCAAACATAAGGAACATAATGTCCTAACTCCCACCTCACGAATCTCAGAACCACTTGTGCAGGCATGCCAAGCCTAGAGGCCTCTGTAGCCGCCCCAACACATAATGAATGCCCCCCGAAGTCCCTGCCATCAATATCCAGGAATTCGAGCCCCAGGCGGAACACCCTAATGAGTTGGAAGTGGGAGAGAAAGTTTCCGTCCTAGTGAACCAAAAGGGGTGAGAAGCCAGGCGGAAGGAACAGCACTCACCGAAGGAAAAAATGGGACAAATGCCGGAACCTGGCACCGTCCCCAATCGGACCCACTTACCCTTCCCAAAGACAACAGTCTTTGAGCGGCGAATTCTGAAGTAAACCCGGCCCAATGAGACGACCGTAACTTGAACAGGAAGCTGAACCCTGCAAAGCGCAAAGAAATCGCAGAGGGGGACAACCCCGCAGACTTCCATGCCCTTAAGAGACGTAACAAACCCTGTAAGTGAGTGGATGAATCCTGGAAACCCTAGAGGGAATGCTCCTACCCATCCCCGTCACTCCACACCATACTGTAGTGGGCCACGTGGCCGACGAGACCGACCCATGGACCAGCTCCATCAGTCCACCAAAGTGACCACATCCCCACCGGGCACGGGATGAGTTCCAAATCTGCCTGCGGAGACCCTGCCTGAAGTACATCCCATTGCGAACAAGACAGAGCATCGACCAATACATTGTGGACCCCCGGGATATGCCCCGCCCTACCAGACACATTAAGACTCAAACAGCGTAGAACTAGGCGCCAGAGCAAGTTTACCGCCAGGGCAAAGGATGTGGTCAAGTTATAGACAGCTGCGCCGCACCGGACACCACAACCACCCAGACTCCACAACTCCCATAGCTTAACTGGAGTCTTGCCGTCTTCCTTCCACCCTGGATCAGGCTCTGTCCTCCAGGACCGTGTGGGAAAGACCTCTCCTCCAGGAAAGCGTATCAGGAACAGCTCTTAAAAGAGCTAAGTGATTAGAGCTCAGGGGAGTATACAAAGTATAGCAATCCCCAGAGAACAGGGAGAAGGTGAGGAAGGCAGAGGGGAACCAGAAGGAGCAGGGAGAAGACATGGGAGGGAAAGGAGGACCTAGCAGGGAGGGGAAGGGGGGCAGAAGGACAGTAAGAAGCAAGCTGGGTCCCCTGGCAGACACACAGAGGACCCAAGGGTAATACCAGGGAAAGGAGGGTAGGGGGAAGAGACAGTCAGGGTGGACCGGGGAAAGAGACCCATGGGAGCCCACCTCACCGCCAGAGGAGGCTCCCGACCCACCTGAGGTCCTCCCCCCCAGTCCTCAACGGTGGTACCAAGGTACCCCGCATGGCCCTACTGGGCCCACTCACCGCTGGGGCCCTGGACACAGCCCCGCCGGCCCACCTGCTGCGGGGGGAAGGAGATGGCCGCTGGGCGGCCTCACGCCGTCGGGGAGGTGCGGCAGGCCGCGCCGTGATGCAGACTGAGTAGGCCGCGCTTCCCTAGAAGGCCGCTCATCCTGTGTTCCCGTGATCCCACTCCTCAACCGGGCCCAAGAAGTAGTGTCAGGGGGTAGCCTAGCTGGCGGGCCCCCTGAAGGAGACAGGAAGCGGGGAGGACTACACCGGCAGTCATACCTGGGGTGAAGCGAGCACATGGCTCATGGAGTTGCCAGCCTCCATCCATTCTGCAGCAGCTCTGAGGGAAGCCAGAACAGCCTCAACCTCCATCCCTCAAGCTGGTAAACCTACCAGCCCAGGACAAACAGGAGCAGGAGCCAGGAAGCTGTTTGCTGGCCCGAATCCCAAGTGGCACTGAGGTAAAACCAATCCCCACTAACTCACACACCACATAATCCCAGCCACACATACATACACAACCAATCACACACATCTATCCCCACACGCATACATGTGCCCTTGTCCTCTTAGCTGCGCTATCTCCCCAGGGCCTGGTCCAGTGGGGAATGCCCCTGGAATATGTATCAGGAAACCCCTTGCATGGCTCCATTAAAACCAGTTATACGCCCAAAGCTGAGTGTCGTCCAGTTGCTGGGGATGAGGTGGGAGATTCTTGGAATATTTTACTACATCTGGCTGATACATTGGAGTATTTTATTTGTTCTTGAGCTAATCTTGGAGTACCCAGCGGAGGAGAGTCCCTGCTAGGACTATGGCTCCGCTACAACCTGGAATAGCCTTCCAATGGAAGCAGTAACAGTAATAGAGAAAGGGTAGTAGATACCTGGAATAGCCTTCCAATGGAAGCAGTAACAGTAATATAGAAAGGGTAGTAGATACCTGGAATAGCCTTTCAGTGGGAGCAGTAACAGTGATATAGAAAGGGTAGTAGATACCTGGAATAGCCTTTCAGTGGGAGCAGTAACAGTGATATAGAAAGGGTAGTAGATACCAGGAATAGCCTTTCAGTGGGAGCAGTAACAGTGATATAGAAAGGGTAGTAGATACCAGGAATAGCCTTTCAGTGGGAGCAGTAACAGCGATATAGAAAGGGTAGTAGATACCTGGAATAGCCTTCCAGTGGGAGCAGTAACAGTGATATAGAAAGGGTAGTAGATACCTGGAATAGCCTTCCAGTGGGAGCAGTAACAGTGATATAGAAAGGGTAGTAGATACCTGGAATAGCCTTCCAGTGGGAGCAGTAACAGCGATATAGAAAGGGTAGTAGATACCTGGAATAGCCTTCCAGTGGGAGCAGTAACAGTGATATAGAAAGGGTAGTAGATACCTGGAATAGCCTTCCAGTGGGAGCAGTGACAGTGATATAGAAAGGGTAGTAGATACCTGGAATAGCCTTCCAGTGGGAGCAGTAACAGTGATATAGAAAGGGTAGTAGATACCTGGAATAGCCTTCCAGTGGGAGCAGTAACAGTGATATAGGGAGGGTAGTAGATACCTGGAATAGCCTTCCAGTGGGAGCAGTGACAGTGATATAGAAAGGGTAGTAGATACCTGGAATAGCCTTCCAGTGGGAGCAGTGACAGTGATATAGAAAGGGTAGTAGATACCTGGAATAGCCTTCCAGTGGGAGCAGTAACAGTGATATAGAAAGGGTAGTAGATACCAGGAATAGCCTTCCAGTGGGAGCAGTAACAGTGATATAGAGAGGGTAGTAGATACCTGGAATAGCCTTCCAGTGGGAGCAGTAACAGTATTGCGAGAGGTAGTAGGCCACCAGGAGCTAACCTTCCAGTGGGAGCAGCTAACAGTGATATAGAAAGGGTAGTAGATACCTGGAATTAGCCTTTCAGTGGGAGCAGTAACAGTGATATAGAAAGGGTGGCCTGGAATAGCAGCTTCCATTTGGGGCAGCCCAGCAGTGATATAGAAAGGGTAGTAGATACCTGGAATAGCCTTCCAGTGGGGGCAGTAACAGTGATAAAGAAAGGGGTAGTAGATACCTGGAATAGCCTTCCAGTGGGGGCAGTAACGGTGATATAGAAAGGGGTAGTAGATACCTGGAATAGCCTTCCAGTGGGAGCAGTAACAGTGATATAGAAAGGGTAGTAGATACCTGGAATAGCCTTTCAGTGGGAGCAGTAACAGTGATATAGAAAGGGTAGTAGATACCTGGAATAGCCTTCCAGTGGGAGCAGTAACAGTGATATAGAAAGGGTAGTAGATACCTGGAATAGCCTTCCATTGGGAGCAGTAACAGTGATATAGAAAGGGTAGTAGATACCTGGAATAGCCTTCCAGTGGGAGCAGTAACAGTAATATAGAAAGGGTAGTAGATACCTGGAATAGCCTTGCAGTGGGAGCAGTAACAGTAATATAGAAAGGGTAGTAGATACCTGGAATAGCCTTCCAGTGGGAGCAGTAACAGTGATAGAGAAAGGGTAGTAGATACCTGGAATAGCCTTCCAGTGGGAGCAGTAACAGTGATATAGAAAGGATAGTAGATACATGGAATAGCCTTCCAGTGGGAGCGCTAACAGTGATATAGAAAGAGTAGTAGATAGCTGGAATAGCCTTCCAGTGGGAGCAGTAACAGTGATATAGAAAGGGTAGTAGATACCTGGAATAACCTCCCAGTGGGAGCAGTAACAGCGATATAGAAAGGGTAGTAGATACCTGGGATAGCCTTCCAGTGGGAGCGGTAACAGTGATATAGAAAGGGTAGTAGATACCAGGAATAGCTTTCCAGTGGGAGCAGTAACAGCGATATAGAAAGGGTAGTAGATACCTGGAATAGCCTTCCAGTGGGAGCAGTGACAGCGATATAGAAAGGGTAGTAGATACATGGAATAGCCTTCCAGTGGGAACAGTGACAGCGATATAGAAAGGGTAGTAGATACCTGGAATAGCCTTCCAGTGGGAGCAGTGACAGCGATATAGAAAGGGTAGTAGATACCTGGAATAGCCTTCCAGTGGGAGCAGTAACAGCGATATAGAAAGGGTAGTAGATACCTGGAATAGCCACCCAGTGGGAGCAGTAACAGTGATATAGAAAGGGTAGTAGATACCTGGAATAGCCACCCAGTGGGAGCAGTAACAGTGATATAGAAAGGGTAGTAGATACCTGGAATAGCCTTCCAGTGGGAGCAGTAACAGTGATATAGAAAGGGTAGTAGATATCTGGAATAGCCTTCCATTGGGAGCAGTAACAGTGATATAGAAAGGGTAGTAGATATCTGGAATAGCCTTCCAGTGGGAGCAGTAACAGTGATATAGAAAGGGTAGTAGATACCTGGAATAACCTTCCAGTGGGAGCAGTAACAGTGATATAGAAAAGAATGAAAGTAGGCCACCACTGGAACCAGCGCTGCATTGGGAGCAGTAACAGTAATACAGAAAGGGTAGTAGATACCTGGAATAGCTTTCCAGTGGAAACAGTAACAGTGATATAGAAAGGGTAGTAGATACCTGGAATAGCCTTCCAGTGGGAGCAGTAACAGTGATATAGAAAGGGTAGTAGATACCTGGAACAGCCTTCCAGTGAGAGCAGTAACAGTGATATAGAAAGGGTAGTAGATACCTGGAATAGCCTTCCAGTGGGAGCAGTAACAGTGATATAGAAAGGGTAGTAGATACCTGGATTAGCCTTCCAGTGGAAGCAGTAACAGTGATATAGAAAGGGTAGTAGAT
>OW240918.1:1562294-1627830 GCA_933207985.1 Pelobates cultripes
AAACACTGTCCCCATACACACACTGCCCCACATACACACACACTTCCCCACAAACACTGTCCCCATACACACACTGTCCCCCATACACACACTGCCCCAAAAACACATACGTTGCCCCCATACATACACTGCCCCCTAACACACACACTACAACCCTGACATACACTGCCGCACTCACACACTTCACCCTTAACACACACCACTGCTCCTATACCCTATATCCCAGCAGACCTCAGGTAAGTTGTCAAACTGTTCTTAAACGGTATGACTACTTACTCTGGGGTGGAATCCTGGCACTACTGACACCATAACTACTACACTGAGCTGTAGTGGTTATTGTGCCTGGATTATTTATTTAAATAATCTACAAGTGCCCCTCCCGAGATCAGGCTCTGGATCCGCCACTGACGCCAGCCCTGAGAGATCACTTCCATACCAACCCTGAGCTTCCATATCACACCCTAAGCGTCAATCCAGCCTCCATACCAGTCCTGAACGTCAATATCACTTCTATACCACCCATAAGCTTCAATCCAGCTACCATACCAGCCCTGAGCTTCAGAAATTACTCCCATTCCACGCCTGAGCTTCAATATCACTTCATACCATTCCTGAGCTTCAATTTCACATCCATACCACCCCTAAGCTTCAATCCAGCTTCTATACCAGCCCTGAGCTTCAGAAATTACTTCCGTACCACCCCTGAGCTTCAATATCACTTCCATACATCCCTGAGCGTCAATATCACTTCCATACCACCCTAAGCTTCAAGCCAGCCTCCAAACCAGCCCTGAACTTCAATATCACTTCCATGCCAACCCTGAGCTTCGATCCAGCCTCATAACTAGACCTGGGATTAAATCCCACTACCCTGAGTTTCAATATCACTTCCATACAACCCTGAGCTTCAGGGATGATTACCTCCGCTAATTCCCTTCCTTCAGCCGATCAGGAACCATTTAAAGTACAAAGAGCCCCAGCTTCCCACAGTAACTGAACGACACACAGTCCTTGAGGTACAACACCAGTTTATTGGCAACACACGGCTTTTATGCATAGCCCCATGCAAGGGGTGTATCATACCAACATCCAGTGTCCCATCACATGATCCTTCCTCTTCCTGGGACCCTAGCGCGGGAAGGGACTCTGTTCCCTTTGTCCCCAAAGCCCGCCACTGGAACCATAGGATTTCCACACTAGCTGCCAGGGGTCTTCTTCCCAGGAGCCTCTGTGCCTGGGAGTCCAGGTGCAGGAAAAAGGGACTGTCCCTTTGTCTCCCAGGCAGAGGAAAGCCCGCCGGCAGGAAAAGAGCTGGTCCCTGCAGGCAACAAAAAGCCCAGCAAACTCGCCAGTGCCCCAAAAGCATCCACACCAACCTCAGGGACCCTCACAACGGCCCCATGTCGCGAACTGTCTCCATTGTGCAAGTGCGAACGTTCTAATTGATTAGCGTGAAGATTCTTATGGTGCACTGGGGAGGCCCTCATTCAGGAAACGAACAAGTCAGGAAAAAAAAAAAAGTGTGACTTTGACAAGGGAAAAATAGTGATGACTATAGCACTGGGTCAAAGCATCTCCAAAACAGCAAGTTTTGCAAGTAAGGACAACAGCAAGTAAAGACAACTGATGAACTTGCGTCAGGGCTATGGGCGCACAAGGCTCATTAATGCATGTGGGGAATGAAGGCTAGCCTGTCTGGTCCGATCACACAGAAAAGCTATTGTCTCTCAAATGACTGGAAACCTCAATGCCGGACATGATAGAAAGGTGTCACAATACACAGTGCATGGAAGGTTGCTGTGTTTGAGGCTTTGTTGCAGCAGACTAGTCAGAGTGCCCATGATGACGCCTGTGCATCGCCAAAAGCACCTTCAGTGGTGACATGAGGGTAAGAACTGGAACATGGAGCAATGGAAGAAGGCTGCCTGGTCTGATGAATTACATTTTCTTTTAGATCAGGTGGATGGCCAGGTGTGTGTGTGTGTTGTTTACCTGAGGAAGAGATGGCAGCAGGATTCACTACAGGAACACTGACCAGTAGAAGCAATGTTAAGCTCTGGACAGTGTTCAGCTGGAAAACCTTGTACTGGCATTCATGTGGCTGTTACTTTGTGTAGCGGAGCTCCAATATCTAGCATAGGTATCTCCGCTATTCCGTCCTCGTAGCTGAAAGAAGCTGTATAACACTCCAAGACCTTTTCCCCCCAGCAACTAGACAACACATAGTTCTGGGAGTCAACTGATTTTATTTTGGTGTGATGAAACCACCATGTTATTCTGGACTTTTATGTTCTATTGGATCGATAGCTGTAACTACCGAACACAGACCACCCCCTGGCTCATTATCTTCAAAGAGAACAGTCAATTAAGTGCTCTACCTGTGTGGCCACCGTTCATATAGTCAAACGCCACGTGCAGGAGAAAACGGCGTCCATCTTGTTCGCATGAAAGGAGGCAGTGGGACTTGGTCGTCGAGTGTCTGGAACTAAAAATCGGACACTTGACTTCCAGAACACAGGTCAAACTATATGAACGCCTGCTTCCTTTTCCAGAACAGCCAGGAGAGCGCTGTTCGGTAGTTTATTTCCCACGAACTAGGGCCATTCGTGCATTTGTTCATTTTTAAGACTTTCTGAAATAGACCGACCGCACAACCTAAACTCATGGAATTGTTTCTGGGTAGGAGCCTCGTGTGCATTCGATCAAAATTAGACTTCCATAAAATTTGAAAACTTCTATACTGATCTGGGTGATATTTGGATATGTTGGTCACCCATATCAGGGTTATCAGGGGATATAACATTTATGGGGATTTTATGTGTTTTGGGGTGTTTTTCGAGTTTTATGAAAAAAAATTGTTTTTCTGCCTGGAGATAATTGAGTTATTACAGTATCTGACTTCATTATTTCACAGGCAGAGAGGAGGGAATTATCTGTTTGTATTGGGATTGTCACACTTTGTCACTGTACTATTATTGGTTGTACTCTTTGTGTTGGAGTCCCCCACAAGGTCCATGTGGGATGGTGACTTGCATAAAAGCCAGTGTGGCACCATTAAAATCATTCCTGTTGTACCCTTCATGAAGTCTAGGCTGATGTTTGGGTAACTGTCTACTTGCTGGAGAGAACACTACTTGGATGCTACATTCATCTGGAACCGTTCAAATCTACACCCAAACTGCATGCTATAATCACTCAGGCTCAGCAGTTCGGGAGGAAATAGACGCACAGGGTATCTACTATACCAGCATTCGTAACACACGGCTTTTATGCACAGACCCCTACATGGGGTCTCCCATACAATAATACAGGGCTTCTCTTCCCAGGATCCTCTGTGCCTGAGAGATAATTGCATGAGAAAAAAAAAAGCTATAATTCAATTACCTCTCCTCAGGTACAGAAAAATATACAATATTCTAAAACAGCCCAAAAATACATTTTAGTAACTTCAGAACCTCACAAAAGTCATTCCGCTGAATAGCTTGGATTTGGCGAAATATCACTCAGATCCCTTTGTTGGTTCGTGAACGCCTTTCGAATTACGTTTTGACCGGTCGGCCACCAGGTGATGCCCCAAAACAGTTCCAGAGAAAACAAGGCAACGACCGGTCATCTTTCGGGGGTTCTCGCATGAACACAGATATATTCCTTCCCCTGGCTGTTAGTGAGCGAATGCTTGGTAGTTCATGTCTCCCGAACGTTCTCATAACTGTTCAGGAAGTTGGATGGGCAGCGGTACTAGTTTCCCGGGTGTTTGCGGGGTTGCGTATCTGAAAACAGTTCCACGCTGTCGACTACTATGTACAGCTGCCCACGTTCGGGAGACAAAATGGCCGCCCATTGTTTAAATAAGTTTGTTCGGCTATACGAATGGCGGCCACACAGGGGAAACACTTTAATTATCAATTTGTGGTTAACAGCCAGGGGTGGTCGGTTGTTAGAAGGTACGAACAAGGGGCCACACAGAGAGGAGGTAAACGAACGGGGGTGTACGGACAGCCAAACAAAAGGAATAAAAGTGCAGTTCCTCTATTCCCGCTACACTTTGATATGTACCACCTACCTAGAGATTGTTGCAGACCACGTACATCCTTCATGATAGTAGTGTTCCCTGATGTCAGTGGCCTTTTTCAGCGGGATTATGCCCCTTGTCAAAATGCAAACAATGCTCAGGAATGGCCTGAGGAACATGACAAAGAGTTCAAGGTGTTGCCTTGGCCTCCAAATTCCCTAGATCTCAAACCAATTGAACATCTGTGGCATAGGTGTGTGCACGGGGTGTGCCGGGTGTACCTGGGCACACCCTAATCAAGCCTCAAAATTGAGGTTCCGTCCTGCACTTCAAAAATCCGAACCCTCTGCCTGTGGCTCTGGTCCTGTTAGGGATCTTACCTTGAGGAGGAGTCTGACGTGCAGAGTTAAAGCACCCTTTGCAATTTAACACAAACCAAAGAGACTCAAGGTAGAAATCTCCAAGGTTGTGAGACAGTGCACTGGGGCTGTAAAGACGCAGTGCTTCCAGAACGTAGTACCGGCAAGGATAATCCAAAAGAGTAGGACGTAAGCAAAAGTCAGGACAGGCGGCAAACAGGCAGAAACTGAAAACAAATACAAGAAGAAAAGTCCTGCGCTCACTCCCATCACTCCTGGGCAGCAGCAATGACCACAGTACACATCAGCTCCAATACATGTAGTAAAAACCAAAGAAAAAAAAATAAGTTACCTGCGCTCTCTCCTTAATCCCTATGCATATTTAAACAAATGGAGGTCGTTTAGTTACTCCAATGGCCACTGGAGGGAATGCCGCCTGCCCACGTCAAGGCAGACCCCCCTAGGACCTTCACCTTGCTTCCTTGAACTTCTGGCAAAGATATCTCTAATGAGACAGAGAGGGGTATTTTTTATATACACCCCTATATAAATATTAACCCTTAATAGGGAAACAGGTAGAGATTCACACCAGGAGTACAGACTCAGACAACCGCATACAAGGAGACACAGAAAACAACAAAAGGTGTGTGGCATTAAAGGTAAGCTCAGTGACTGGCATGATGAGGATCCTGTGGCTCTGCCTCTGGCTTCGGCCCTGCCTGTGGCTGGGGATTTGGATTTTTCACATTACCTGCGGTCTCCCTGCAGCCAGGGAAGTCGGCCGGCCGGCCCCTCCTGCCATCCTCTACAGCCCCTGCCTAACCCTTTCTATAGCTCCTGTGCCCTCCATTTTACAGCCCCTGCCCTTCCATTGTGCCTGCCCTTCTATAGCCCCTGTGCCTCCCACCACAGCCTCTGACCCCCCATCACAGCCCATACCCCTCCGTATAGCCCCTGTTCCCCTCTCTACAGCCCCAGCACCCCTCTCAGACACCCCTTCATCCCCTCTACAGCCCCTGTGTCATATCTGGGGATATAGGACTTGAGGGGGTACCTTTTTGGTAACTGTATGTTTTCAGGTCCAATGGGGAATGCCCCTGGAATATGTATCAGGACACCCCTTGCATGGGGATTCACATAAAACGCAGTGTGTGGCTCCATTAAAACCAGTTATACCCCCAGAGCTGAGTGTTGTCCAGTTGCTGGGGATGAGGTGGGAGATTCCTGGAATATTTTACTACATCTGGCTGATCTCTTGGAGTATTTTTTGTTCGTTTGTTTAAATTCTTTATTTTGTCATGACAGAGTTTGCGGGTCTACATCAATAATTGGGCTTATGCAAAAGCCGCTTCGTATTACATTCATTCCTGGTCATGCTTTACAGAAAAGAAAAATTTATGTGACTTTTGTGGGGATATGTTGTATTTTGGGGGCTCTAATCACTTAGCTCTTTTAAGAGCTGTTCCTGTTACGCTCTCCTGGAGGAGAGGTCTTCCCCACGCGGTCCTGGATATCAGAGGTTGATCCGGGGTGGAAGGAACACGGCGAGATTCCAGTTAAGCTATGGTGGTTGTGGTGCCCAGTGCGGTGCTTATAGTCCTCTGCGTCAGCTAGGAAGCATCCGTCAATGGAGGTGTCCAGTCGGGGTGCCAGGTGATCCGTTACAAGTATTTTATTGGTTCCTGAGCAAATATTTGAATACCCAGGGGAGGAGAGTACCTACTAGGACTAAGGCTCTGCTACATTCGTTGGCAGCATCGGGGTCCAGAGCTCACAGAGCGGAAATGCTGAAAGTTCCAGTGGATTTAGCAGTGCCAGATGGACCTTGGATGGAGATTGACAACTCTATTCTAAAATGGCAAGAGGGATACCAGCGACCAACAAGAAAAAGGCTACCTTCGTTGCTGAAGTGATGGCAGAAAACCGAACAGATGGCAGTTCGGTTCTCGAACGGAGCGGTTCGGTACACGAACGGGAACCGTCAGAGTTCCAAAGGGAATAACAGTTTTGGTTGTCCTTTTATGGGGAAAATCCGTCTATAGACATTATTTCACGAACCATGTCGGAGGTCCAGGAGTTCGTGCCATGGAAAAAGGGATCAACAAACTCCCGAAAGTACCCAAACAGTGGTCAAAGAGGGTAAGCACAAAATACCCTATAATGCATTTAAAATACTATGTAGAGGCAGAGGAAGATATTGATGCATTCCTCCAAGATTTGGAAAGACAATGTGCCCTACACAAAATTTATGTGGAGATCTGGGTCTCCCTTTTGGCAAGCAGACTGTCAGGGAGAGCAGCGGAAGCTTACCGCACGGTTCCAGAAGATGAAATCAGAAATTATGGCCGCGTAAAGTAATACTTGCCAGGTATGCCATCACGCCAGAGGCATACTGCAGGTGGTTCAGAGAACTGAAAAAGGCAGATAATGATTCCCATGCCAAATGGGCCTGCCGATTACACCAGGCCGCTCTGGGGTGGGTGAAAGCCCACAAAGTAAGCACCATGGAGGACTTGTTACAGTTAGTGCTACTGGAGCAATTTTTTAATGGGTTGGCTCCAGCCATACAGGAGTGGGTGAGAGAACGTAACCCCACTACCATCACTGAAGCCACAAAGAGAGCGGTTGAATACTTGGATGCCCGCCTACAGCAGAGGCCGGTCCAGTCCAGACCCTTCAGACCAGCAGCAGCAACTCCCGATCCAGTAGCGCCTTCCAGGCAGTATAATAACCTTACTGCCCCAGCACTGGCTGACCAACATTTATGCGGAAATGATAGCAGAGGCCCTGATGCGAATCTTCTCCTGCATGGGATTTCCCCAGGATATAGTGTCTGATCGGGGTACCCAGTTCACCGCAGAGATCACCCACCACCTCTGGAGGCTTGGCAGTATTAAGCAGATTGTAAGCTCCCCTTAGCACCCACAGACCAACGTTCTCTGCGAACGGTTTAAGGGAACATTTAAAACAAATGCTCCGGGCGTTCAGAGACTCACCAAGACTGGGATCGATTTTATGCCACACCTCCTGTTTGCTTACCACAGGGTTCTCCCCGTTCCAGTTACTCTTTGGGAGGCGAGTGAAGGGGCCCTTAGACATTGGGAGGGGGATCTTAGCCAGGAATGGTACCCCCATCGTTCCATATGTGCTGGAGTTCCGGGACCGTCTGGAGGAGTTGACTAGGTCTGTTTGAGAGAACCTCCAGGCAGCACAGAACCACAAGCGCACATGGTACGATCGAGGCGCCAGGGACCGTATGTCAGGGTGGCAGTCCGTAGATCGGGACCCACTGTGCCTGATGTGGAGATGAGCGGAGTCTTCAGCATGATAGAGGATACTTAGGGCCTGGTGCAGGGTAACCACACGCCCCTTGGTGTTGAGCACCAGCATTTGTGCCGCACACATACCAAGACCCTGTAGCAGCTTAGTGGAAGCAAAAGCAGACATATGCTGAGATGTATCCAGTACTAGAAACAAGATAAGGCTAGGAAAGACACCAAACAAGACAAAACTAGTAGAACCCAGAACCAGAGAAGGACAGAAAGCTTAACCCAGAACATGTAAACAATACATATGGGAAACATTAACATAACTGGGAATACAAAATAAACAAGACCAGATATAATAGGCAAGACAAGAGGAGACATAACTAAGTACTATATATGTATATGGTGATGGGGGTTTAGTTACATTATATGATCATACATTGCACAAGCCTGCCACAACGCCAATGTACCCCATATTCAGCAGGTCCTACACTGCCTAATGCAAGCTAAAAGAACCATACTAAACCACAATAGCACTTACCTGCAAGAAAGGGCAGAGACGTGAAACACTGCTGCAGGTCCAGACTGAAACAAAAGGAAAATTTAAAACAAACGGGTGTAGCAACATAAAACAAACATTTAAATGAATCCAAGAGACTGGGAATTCCCGGGACGGAATACAGGAATGAACCCAGAAAAACCCAGCATAAAGAAAACCAGACATAGACCAGAAAACCAAAAAAACAAGAAAAACCTAAACAAGAATTGTAAAAAGAGTACTGGATGCCAGAAGCCAAATCAGACATCAAAACAGAGAAGAGCAGATCCTGACACCATAGCTTTGAGGTAGGGCAGAAAGTTTTAATTTTAAAACCTGTCCGGAATGACAGGCTGCCTGGCAGGGCCCGTACAAAGTGGTAGAGCAAAAGTGTGACACCACTTATGTGATCGTCCCTTGATCTGGAGCAGGGGGGCGACGCATGCTCTACGTGAACAAGCTGAAACCCTACCATGAGTGAGCAGAGGAGGTGGCAGCGATCTGTGCCCCTGCCTCTGAGGACTTTGACAACCTTCCCCTGCCCGACCTCCTAGGGGACAGGAGTCAATCAGGTAAGATAGAGGAGGTCAAATTGGAAGACCGGTTGAACCTCCAGGAGCGGATCAAGGTACAGCAGCTCTTAGAGGAGAAGAAAGCCACCTTCTCCAATGTACCTGGGTACACTCCTTTGGCTACTCACAGGGTAGAGACGCCAGGTCAACTCCCATTGCGCCAACCCCCGTACTGATTCTGGGAAAGTATGCAAAAGGAGATCAAAGAGATGCTCTGACTGGGGTTTTGAGCCTTGTGACAGCCCTTGGGCCTGCTCAGTAGTCCTTGTACCAAAACTGGATGGTACAGCCCGTTTCTGCGTAGATTACCAGAAGTTAAACGATAAGACTGTGTCAGATGCCTATCCGATGCCTAGGATAGATGAGTTGCTAGACCGGGTGGCTAGGGGCCAGTACCTCACTGCAATTGATCTTTGTAAAGGCTACTGGCAGAACCTCCTCGTCCCCGAAGCCATCCCTAAGTCTGCGTTTGTCACACCATTCAGCTTACACCAATTTAAGGTCATGCTGTTTGGGATGAAAAACGCTCCAGCTACCTTTCAGAGGATGGTGGCCTGGTTCCTGGATGGATTTCAAAACTATGCCGGCGCATATCTCGGTGATATCGCCATCTTTAGAGATACCTGGCAGAAGCACTTGGTCCATATGTGAGCGGTCCTAGATAGGATCAGAGAAGCGAGCTTAACCCTTAAGCCCAGCAAGTGTAATATAGGCATGGCAGAGGTACAGTACCTCGGTCACTGAGTGGGATGCGGGCAGGAGAAGCCTGAGCCTGCTAAGATTGAGGCAGTGGCCCAGTACCGGACTACTTGAATGAAGACACAGGGGCTAGCTTTTCTGGGGACCGCAGGGTACTATAGGAAGTTTGTGCCCAATTATAGTGCACTGGCCAAACCCCTTACCGGCCTTACCTGTAAATACCTTCCCCATCAAGTAGTTTGGGCCCCGGAGTGTGAGCAGGCATTCCAACAGTTAAAGCAAGCTCTAGTAAATGCCCCTGTCTTGGCCATCCCCCCAATCCAACTAAACGCTTTCTCGTTCATACTGACGCTTCTATGTTTGGATTGGGAACGGTACTGAGACAAGTCGGGCCCGATGGCTGAGAACATCCCATTGCTTACATCAGTTGCAAGCTGTTACCTCGCGAAGTCCGCTGCCATTGAAAAGGAATGCTTGGCCGTGGTGTGGGCCCTGAAGAAGTTGCAACCCTGTTTGTACGGACCACCCTTCTCTTTGTTTACAGATCACATCCCGTTAGTCTGGCTGAACAGAGTGGCGAGGGACAACGCCAGGCTGCTGCACTGGAGTTTGGCGCTGCAGCCTTTTGACTTCACTAAACCTTACCGCCCCGGGAAACAGAATGGAAATGCTGACGGGTTGTCTAGACAGATAGAACTGGAGAAATGATCTGTGAGCACCCCTGGATATCTCCAAGCCGATCCGTTGAGGATCAGACTGTGTATGCCGGCATGTGGTTACGGGGGAGCAGTGTAGCGGAATGACCCTTTGGAAGTACACTTTGTTCCATCTATGGGCTGTCCGTATCTAGAATGCGTGCCATGTCCAGTTTAACGGTCAACACAAAATCCCAAACTGGCACCGGCCAGGTCATTCCCAGCTGAACGACAAGAAAACTCATAACCCCCCCAGGAGGTGGGACAGGTGAACCAGGTCAGCAGGATCCACACCTACCTCATGCCTCTGGTGCCAAACCACCGCTCCTCCGCTGGAGAAGGCGTAAAACCCAAACACTCGCCTCTTAGGCCGGACCACCACACACCTAGCCAAAGAGACATAGGAGCGTCCCATGATCCATATTCCAGGGGGGAACCTGACCTGCAGAGAGAAATCAACACCAGATACCGGCAGGGCAAACATAAGGAACATAATGTCCTAACTCCCACCTCACGAATCTCAGAACCACTTGTGCAGGCATGCCAAGCCTAGAGGCCTCTGTAGCCGCCCCAACACATAATGAATGCCCCCCGAAGTCCCTGCCATCAATATCCAGGAATTCGAGCCCCAGGCGGAACACCCTAATGAGTTGGAAGTGGGAGAGAAAGTTTCCGTCCTAGTGAACCAAAAGGGGTGAGAAGCCAGGCGGAAGGAACAGCACTCACCGAAGGAAAAAATGGGACAAATGCCGGAACCTGGCACCGTCCCCAATCGGACCCACTTACCCTTCCCAAAGACAACAGTCTTTGAGCGGCGAATTCTGAAGTAAACCCGGCCCAATGAGACGACCGTAACTTGAACAGGAAGCTGAACCCTGCAAAGCGCAAAGAAATCGCAGAGGGGGACAACCCCGCAGACTTCCATGCCCTTAAGAGACGTAACAAACCCTGTAAGTGAGTGGATGAATCCTGGAAACCCTAGAGGGAATGCTCCTACCCATCCCCGTCACTCCACACCATACTGTAGTGGGCCACGTGGCCGACGAGACCGACCCATGGACCAGCTCCATCAGTCCACCAAAGTGACCACATCCCCACCGGGCACGGGATGAGTTCCAAATCTGCCTGCGGAGACCCTGCCTGAAGTACATCCCATTGCGAACAAGACAGAGCATCGACCAATACATTGTGGACCCCCGGGATATGCCCCGCCCTACCAGACACATTAAGACTCAAACAGCGTAGAACTAGGCGCCAGAGCAAGTTTACCGCCAGGGCAAAGGATGTGGTCAAGTTATAGACAGCTGCGCCGCACCGGACACCACAACCACCCAGACTCCACAACTCCCATAGCTTAACTGGAGTCTTGCCGTCTTCCTTCCACCCTGGATCAGGCTCTGTCCTCCAGGACCGTGTGGGAAAGACCTCTCCTCCAGGAAAGCGTATCAGGAACAGCTCTTAAAAGAGCTAAGTGATTAGAGCTCAGGGGAGTATACAAAGTATAGCAATCCCCAGAGAACAGGGAGAAGGTGAGGAAGGCAGAGGGGAACCAGAAGGAGCAGGGAGAAGACATGGGAGGGAAAGGAGGACCTAGCAGGGAGGGGAAGGGGGGCAGAAGGACAGTAAGAAGCAAGCTGGGTCCCCTGGCAGACACACAGAGGACCCAAGGGTAATACCAGGGAAAGGAGGGTAGGGGGAAGAGACAGTCAGGGTGGACCGGGGAAAGAGACCCATGGGAGCCCACCTCACCGCCAGAGGAGGCTCCCGACCCACCTGAGGTCCTCCCCCCCAGTCCTCAACGGTGGTACCAAGGTACCCCGCATGGCCCTACTGGGCCCACTCACCGCTGGGGCCCTGGACACAGCCCCGCCGGCCCACCTGCTGCGGGGGGAAGGAGATGGCCGCTGGGCGGCCTCACGCCGTCGGGGAGGTGCGGCAGGCCGCGCCGTGATGCAGACTGAGTAGGCCGCGCTTCCCTAGAAGGCCGCTCATCCTGTGTTCCCGTGATCCCACTCCTCAACCGGGCCCAAGAAGTAGTGTCAGGGGGTAGCCTAGCTGGCGGGCCCCCTGAAGGAGACAGGAAGCGGGGAGGACTACACCGGCAGTCATACCTGGGGTGAAGCGAGCACATGGCTCATGGAGTTGCCAGCCTCCATCCATTCTGCAGCAGCTCTGAGGGAAGCCAGAACAGCCTCAACCTCCATCCCTCAAGCTGGTAAACCTACCAGCCCAGGACAAACAGGAGCAGGAGCCAGGAAGCTGTTTGCTGGCCCGAATCCCAAGTGGCACTGAGGTAAAACCAATCCCCACTAACTCACACACCACATAATCCCAGCCACACATACATACACAACCAATCACACACATCTATCCCCACACGCATACATGTGCCCTTGTCCTCTTAGCTGCGCTATCTCCCCAGGGCCTGGTCCAGTGGGGAATGCCCCTGGAATATGTATCAGGAAACCCCTTGCATGGCTCCATTAAAACCAGTTATACGCCCAAAGCTGAGTGTCGTCCAGTTGCTGGGGATGAGGTGGGAGATTCTTGGAATATTTTACTACATCTGGCTGATACATTGGAGTATTTTATTTGTTCTTGAGCTAATCTTGGAGTACCCAGCGGAGGAGAGTCCCTGCTAGGACTATGGCTCCGCTACAACCTGGAATAGCCTTCCAATGGAAGCAGTAACAGTAATATAGAAAGGGTAGTAGATACCTGGAATAGCCTTCCAATGGAAGCAGTAACAGTAATATAGAAAGGGTAGTAGATACCTGGAATAGCCATCCAGTGGGAGCAGTAACAGTGATATAGAAAGGGTAGTAGATACCTGGAATAGCCTTTCAGTGGGAGCAGTAACAGTGATATAGAAAGGGTAGTAGATACCAGGAATAGCCTTCCAGTGGGAGCAGTAACAGTGATATAGAAAGGGTAGTAGATACCTGGAATAGCCTTTCAGTGGGAGCAGTAACAGCGATATAGAAAGGGTAGTAGATACCTGGAATAGCCTTCCAGTGGGAGCGGTAACAGTGATATATAAAGGGTAGTAGATACCTGGAATAGCCTTCCAGTAGGAGCAGTAACAGTGATATAGAAAGGGTAGTAGATACCTGGAATAGCCTTCCAGTGGGAGCAGTAACAGTGATATAGAAAGGGTAGTAGATACCTGGAATAGCCTTCCAGTGGGAGCAGTAACAGTGATATAGAAAGGGTAGTAGATACCTGGAATAGCCTTTCAGTGGGAGCAGTAAAGGTGATATAGAAAGGTAGTAGATACCTGGAATAGCCTTCCATTGGGAGCAGTAACAGTGATATAGAAAGGGTAGTAGATACCTGGAATAGCCTTCCAGTGGGAACAGTAACAGTGATATAGAAAGGGTAGTAGATACCTGGAATAGCCTTCCAGTGGGAGCAGTAACAGTGATATAGAAAGGGTAGTAGATACCTGGAATAGCCTTCCAGTGGGAGCAGTAACAGTGATATAGAAAGGGTAGTAGATACTGGAATAGCATTCCAGTGGGAGTAACAGTGATATAGAAAGGGTAGTAGATACCTGGAATAGCCTTCCAGTGGGAGCAGTAACAGTGATATAGAAAGGGTAGTAGATACCTGGAATAGCCTTCCAGTGGGAGCAGTAACAGTGATATAGAAAGGGTAGTAGATACCTGGAATAGCCTTCCAGTGGGAGCAGTAACAGTGATATAGAAAGGGTAGTAGATACCTGGAATAGCCTTCCAGTGGGAGCAGTAACAGTGATATAGAAAGGGTAGTAGATACCTGGAATAGCCTTCCAGTGGGAACAGTAACAGTGATATAGAAAGGGTAGTAGATACCTGGAATAGCCTTTCAGTGGGAGCAGTAAAGGCTAAGAAAGTAAAGAAATATTTAGAGATGGGTTATTCTTATTAATCGATTATTTGCTTACGTGTCCATGGTACATGCCGTCTTCAGCCATGTAGTCTGTATAATGGGACTTGATGCCATGGGGAGAGGCAAGCTCTGTGTGATTACAGAGTTAAATGAAATATTAGATCTTTATTGTTTTCATTAAAAAACCTGATACCATAATGAATCTTGAAGCTAAAACCGCAGACACAGTTATAAGATTCAAAAAGCATAAGTAAGAGAAAGAGTAAGAGCGAAATTAATCATCTTCACTCTAACTTGGAATTGGAGCAACGACCTGGGGACCCTGCGACCTCTTAACAGGACATAGAAATAAGATATAAATTGCTGCAAATTGTGAAGAATTCTCTGAACACCCGGACACCAATATTTACATTCAAAACATACTCATCATTCTTTGCTTCCCAGTGCACCCCAACTCTCTGCTTCCCAGTGCACCCCAACTCTCTGCTTCCCTGTGCTTTCTGCCCATGGTTCCCAGTATACCCTGCACTGTCTACCCATGATTCCCAGTATACCCTGTGCTGTCTGCCCCTGGTTCCCAGTATACCCTGTGCTGTCTGCCCCTGGTTCCCAGTATACCCTGCACTGTCTACCCATGGTTTCCAGTATACCCTGCGCTGTCTGCCCCTGGTTTCCAGTATACCCTGCGCTGTCTGCCCCTGGTTCCCAGTATACCCTGCGCTGTCTACACCTGGTTCCCAGTGTACCCTGCGCTGTCTACCCCTGGTTCCCAGTATACCCAGCACTGGCTGCCCTTGGTTCCCAGTATACCCAGCGCTGGCTGCCCCTGTTTCCCAGTATACCCTACAGTTAAACGCAGCAAGTGCCCCCAACTACAACCCTGGCACACCAAGCTGACCCGTTACCTCCAAAAATGTTCCAGAACTGCTGAACGCTGCTGGAGAAAGTCTCACTTTGCATCTGACTTTGTCCACTATAAATTTATGCTGCGCTCCTACAGCATGGCTCTTTCCTCTGCAAAAGTTAATTACTTTAATACCCTCATAACCACACTCTCCCGTGAACCCAAACGACTATTTCACACATTTAACTCTCTTCTTCGCCCTGCTGTTCCTCCTCCACCTACTAACTTGACCGCCTCAGACTTTGCAACTCACTTCACTGACAAGATCTCTACAATCAGAGAAGAGATCTCTCATCTTTCTTCTTCCCCTTACAATACTTCCCCTAACTTCACTTCCTCTGCTGTTCTATGTTCATACGCACCCGCTACATTGGAAGAGGTTTCTGCTCTGCTCCAGTCCTCCCGCCCCACCACCTGCTTCCTCGATCCTATTCCCTCGCATCTCATCTGCACTTTGTCTCCCTCTCTTGCTCTTCCTCTCGCTAACATTTTCAATCTCTCCCTTTCCTCTGGCACATTTCCCTCACCCTTCAAACATGCAACCATAACCCCAATTCTGAAAAAGCCCAACTCCTCATCCAACTACCGCCCTATCTCGCTACTGCCATTTGCCTCCAAGATCCTCGAGAGAGTTGTTTACGCCAGATTGACAGACTTTCTCGAATCCAACTCTCTGCTAGACCCCCTTCAGTCTGGATTCCGCGCTGGTCACTCTGTCGAAACTGCTGTTACCAAAGTATCCAACGATTTTAATTGCTGCTAAATCTCGCGGCCAATACTCTATCCTAATCCTCCTTGATCTTTCTGCCACCTTTGACACTGTTGATCATCAACAGCTTCTTCACATTCTCCGTAACTTTGGTCTACAGGATACTGCTCTCTCCTGGTGCTCCTCCTACCTCTCCCAGCACTCCTTCAGTGTGTTTTTCTCTGACTCTGTCTCTTCCCCCCAACCACTCTCTGTCGGCGTCCCCCAAGGTTCTGTCCTTGGTCCCCTACTGTTCTCTATCTATACTGCCTCCCTTGGTAAACTCATCAGCTCCTTTGGCGTCCAATACCATTTATATGCAGATGACACGCAAATCTACCTGTCCTCCCCTGATCTCTCTCCACCCACCTTGACTCGTGTCTCTGACTGCCTCTCTGCTATTTCCAACTGGATGGCTGCTCACTTCCTTAAACTCAACCTGTCCAAAACAGAACTTCTAGTTTTTCTTCCCTCAAGTGCTGCTACTCCTGTGTCTGTCGCCATCCAAGTCAACGGCGCTACTATCACCTCTACCTCGCAGGCTCGCTGCCTAGGGGTTCTTTTTGATTCTGATCTCTCTTTTACTCCCCATGTCCAATCGATAGCCAAATCCTGTCGCTTCCAACTCAAGAACATAGCGCGCATCTGCCCATATCTAACGCCGGACGCGGCTAAGGTACTGGTTCATGCTGTTGTTCTCTCTCGTCTTGACTCTTGCAATCTCCTTCTCACCGGTCTTACATGTTCCCAGCTTGCACCGCTGCAATCTATAATAAATACGGCTGCGAGGCTTATTCTCCTGTCCGGTCGCACCTCCCACGCCACCACACTCTGTCAGTCCCTGCATTGGCTTCCAGTTAGATATAGGGCCCATTTCAAAATTCTGGTGCTTGCTTACAAATCCCTACATAATGCTGCTCCAACATACCTATCCTCCCTCATACACAAGTATGTCCCGTCGAGACCCCTGCGCTCAGCCCAAGACCTACGCCTATCCCCTGCCCATCCTCTGCCCGGATCCCCACCTCTGATGCTCGCCTTCAAGACTTCTCCAGGGCTGCACCTATTCTGTGGAACTCCCTTCCCTCCTCAATCAGACTTTCACCCAGACTCCACTCCTTCAAAAAATCTTTGAAAACTAACTTCTTCATTAAAGCGTATCAATTAAACTGTTAGCAGGTTTCTCATCCCCCACCCATGACTCCTTTCCTGCAACTGTCAAAAATGACATACCAAGCACTCAATAAACCCTTCTGTAACAAACTATTTAATTCCCCTACTTTAACCCTTTGTGTCACTATACCCCACTCCCTCTAGCATGTAAGCTCATCGAGCAGGGTCCTCAATCCCCTCTGTTCCTGTACGTCAGTGGTCTGATCTCAATTATGTGTCTGTTAGTCCATCCATTGTACAGTGCTACGGAATTTGTTGGCGCTATATAAATAATATAATAATAATACCCAGCGCTGGCTGCCCATGGTTCCCAGTATACTCTGCGTTGTCTGCCCCTGGTTCCCAGTATTTTGCTGGCTGCCCCTGGTTCCCAGTATACCCAGTGCTGGCTGCCCCTGGTTCCCAGTATACCCAGTGCTGGCTGCCCCTGGTTCCCAGTATACCCAGTGCTGGCTGCCCCTGGTTCCCAGTATACTCTGCGTTGTCTGCCCCTGGTTACCGGTATACCAATGCTGGCTGTCCCTGGTTCCCAGTATACTCTGCGTTGTCTGCCCCTGGTTCCCAGTATACCCAGCGCTGTCTGTTCCTGGTTCCCAGTATACCCAGCGCTGTCTTCCCCTGGTTCCCAGTATACCCAGCACTGTCTGCCCCTGGTTACCGGTATACTCTGTGTTGTCTGCCCCTGGTTACCGGTATACCCAGTGCTGGCTGCCCCTGGTTCCCAGTATACCCAGTGCTGGCTGCCCCTGGTTACTGGTATACTCTGCGTTGTCTGCCCCTGGTTACCGGTATACTCTGCGTTGTCTGCCCCTGGTTCCCAGTATACTCTGCGTTGTCTGCCCCTGGTTACCGGTATACCCAGTGCGGGCTGCCCCTGGTTCCCAGTATACTCTGCGTTGTCTGCCCCTGGTTCCCAGTATACTCTGCGTTGTCTGCCCCTGGTTACCGGTATACCCAGTGCTGGCTGCCCCTGGTTCCCAGTATACCCAATGCTGGCTGCCCCTGGTTACTGGTATACTCTGCGTTGTCTGCCCCTGGTTACTGGTATACTCTGCGTTGTCTGCCCCTGGTTACGGTATACTCGTTGTTGCACCCCTGGTTTACCGAGCCCATACTCTAGATTTATCTGCCTAGGTACCGCGGTATACTCGTTATTTGCCCTGATTTGCAGTATACTCGTTGTCTGCCCCTGGTTCCCGGTATACTCCTGCGTTATCTGCCCTAGTTGCAGGCTATACCCTCGTTGTCTGCCCCTGGTTCCCGGTATACTCTGCGTTGTCTGCCCCTGGTTACCGGTATACCCAGCCCTGTCTGCCCCTGGTTACCGGTATACTCTGCGTTGTCTGCCCCTGGTTACCGGTATACTCTGCGTTGTCTGCCCCTGGTTACTGGTATACTCTGCGTTGTCTGCCCCTGGTTCCCGGTATACTCTGCGTTGTCTGCCCCTGGTTACCGGTATACCCAGCACTGTCTGCCCCTGGTTACCGGTATACCCAGCACTGTCTGCCCCTGGTTACCGGTATACCCAGTGCTGGCTGCCCCTGGTTCCCAGTATACCCAGTGCTGGCTGCCCCTGGTTACTGGTATACTCTGCGTTGTCTGCCCCTGGTTACCGGTATACTCTGCGTTGTCTGCCTGGTGCAGTATACCCAGTGCAGGCTGCCCCACAGTTCCCCAGTATACTCGTTGTCTGCCCCTGGTTTATTATACTCATTGCTCTGCCTAAATTTACAGTATGCAGTGCTAGCTGCCCCTATTGGTCCCAGTATACCCAATGCTGGCTGCCCCTGGTTACTGGTATACTCTGCGTTGTCTGCCCCTGGTTACTGGTATACTCTGCGTTGTCTGCCCCTGGTTACGGTATACTCTGCGTTGTTTGCCCCTGGTTACCGGTATACTCTGCGTTGTCTGCCCCTGGTTACCGGTATACCCAGCACTGTCTGCCCCTGGTTACCGATATACTCTGCGTTGTCTGCCCCTGGTTACCGGTAAACTCTGCGTTGTCTGCCCCTGGTTACTGGTATACTCTGCGTTGTCTGCCCCTGGTTCCCGGTATACTCTGCGTTGTCTGCCCCTGGTTACCGGTATACCCAGCACTGTCTGCCCCTGGTTACCGGTATACTCTGTGTTGTCTGACCCTGGTTACCTGTATACCCAGTGCTGGCTGCCCCTGGTTCCCAGTATACCCAGTGCTGGCTGCCCCTGGTTACTGGTATACTCTGCGTTGTCTGCCCCTGGTTACCGGTATACTCTGCGTTGTCTGCCCCTGGTTCCCAGTATACTCTGCGTTGTCTGCCCCTGGTTACCGGTATACCCAGTGCTGGCTGCCCCTGGTTCCCAGTATACTCTGCGTTGTCTGCCCCTGGTTCCCAGTATACTCTGCGTTGTCTGCCCCTGGTTACCGGTATACCCAGTGCTGGCTGCCCCTGGTTCCCAGTATACCCAGTGCTGGCTGCCCCTGGTTACTGGTATACTCTGCGTTGTCTGCCCCTGGTTACCGGTATACTCTGCGTTGTCTGCCCCTGGTTACGGTATACCCTTCTGCTCTCTAGTTCCCTGGATCCAATGGTCATCTGGCTTTATGTTCTCATGAAACGTGGCCAGAGGATGGTGGTTCTACATAAAACCCTGTCCTGTCAGTTATTGGATCCAGTCTCGCGGAAAGCTGAAGTGTTTAGATGATATATTGAGCGCAGTGAATAGAAAGTCCATATTTTATTGCAGAATCATATTAAAAGTTGCTGTAATGTTTTTTAAGGCCAGCGTTAACCAGTAATCACAGCCTTTGTAATCCATAATTCTTCATGCTTTTACCATAGATCACATCTTAATAATGTAGGAAGGTTTGGCAAACGAAGTATTTTTATTTTAAAAGGTCAGACGTAGTAAAGTAAGAGATTAATACGCTTCATTCCCATTGTCCTGATTTATTTGGAAACGTTGCTGCCAATTCATATAATACTCCCTTTTATAAGGGTAATGCAAGCTTGCTTTAAAACCATCATTTGTCTTCATTTCATCTTTATTAAGTCTAAGCTTTGGGTGGGGCACTGTGAGTAATACACGTTAATATAAACACAAGGCAGCCATCTTGGGCCATGTAGCCAATAACTCGATCTGTCTGCCGCCATGTGGCCTAAAGAATTGTAATATGGCACCGTTATCTGAGGATATAGGAATTTTCACTTTTTATTGATCTGTAAATGTGCAATATTCGCTCCATGATTGTGCAATACTCTGTTGTTCTGTAGCATGGTGCAATGCTCTGTTGTTGTTCTGTAGCATGGTGCAATACTCTGTCGTTGTTCTGTATCAGGGTGCAATGCTCTGTCGTTGTTCTGTATCAGGGTGCACTGCTCTGTCGTTGTTCTGTATCAGGGTGCAATGCTCTGTCGTTGTTCTGTATCAGGGTGCAATGCTCTGTCATTGTTCTGTATCAGCATGCAATGCTCTGTCGTTGTTCTGTATCAGGGTGCAATGCTCTGTCGTTGTTCTGTATCAGGGTGCAATGCTCTGTCGTTGTTGTTTCACAACTAGTAAACTCTAGATATAAAATAACCAATGAGGTAGAGGTTCTGCCAGCAAAGCCGAGATATAGGCAGACATATAGTATACACACACACACACACAAGTATAATTTCAAACATATCAAACGCTTCCTGTGTCCACCCACGCACCATATATCCAACATATCGCTTAGCGGTAGACTGGAATAGCTGGGTTGGTGTTATGCGCCATTAAGGATTTTGTTTCTGCTCCCCTCGCTGCTAATTAAATGACTCATCTACTGTTCGACAGTCCTGTATACTTTGCGGGCAGTTGTTAGTTCTTCAGAAACGGCTCCTGACAAAGTGAGGATTGCCCCCAGCGCTCTGATAACGAGAGACGCTTGACAGGAGAGGTACGATTACAGCATCTCTCCATAACGTCCTTACCATGAGCCACACCACAGTAAACAGTCTTATTAGGCTCGCCGCTCGCCGCAGCCAAAGCATGTTTGACATTATTAATTGGCTTTTCTGCAAAAGGAGTCAAGTAGATGAAAAGGTTTATCAAGCTGAAATAATTAATTTTGCCGGAATTCGCTGACAGTTCAGTTCGTCTTCAAAGACCATTTTAAGATCCTATTCTATTTTAATTTCAAGTTTCCAAAGACATAATAAAAGCAAAACTGCTGTATTTTAGTAAAATTCTAATTAAATGGAATTTAATTTAATGGGTCTGGAATGAATAAAAGAACTGCTATCTCTTTCTATCCAGAGCTGTAGATGGGAGGAAATATTGGGTAAATGCTGCTTTAATTTGGATGCAATCAGTCGTTAATAATGTATGTAATTACACATTGGGAAGTGCCTGCGCTCCCCCTGGGATCAGACCGCGCATTCGTCTCTCTGCTCATTTTGCAGAACTCTCATCAGAAGGCTTAAAATAAGCTTATTTAACTGCACGCTGAGATAACGTGCCATCCAAACTGCTTCCGTTCGGAGCGTGCTTGTCCTGGAGGCCAGCGACTGGCTCTATACGGGGCTACAAGACACGTAATGGTTATAAGGACAATCCAAGCATCTTCCATAGCTAATCCAATATAGTCGCAATGACTTGCACAGTCCCTTATAGCTGCCTGTACGGGGAGCACTTTCACAGGGGAGGCTGTGCCCCCACCTGGCTGGACAGTGTGTTTCTAGACACTTTGTACACACCAAACATAGGCACAAAACAAAAAAAAACACTGCAAATTATTCAAATTCCAGA
This sequence comes from Pelobates cultripes, assembly GCA_933207985.1. Lineage (NCBI taxonomy): Eukaryota > Metazoa > Chordata > Amphibia > Anura > Pelobatidae > Pelobates > Pelobates cultripes. Next base: position 1,583,883 of record OW240918.1, read on the forward strand.
GCAGATCAACTGGAGTACACAGAGCTCCACTGCAATACAACTCCCAGCAATATGCAGTCTATAAGGCGATATCACAGAGCTCCACTGCAATACAACTCCCAGCGATATGCAGTCTATAAGGAGAGATCACAGAGCTCCACTGCAATACAACTCCCAGCGATATGCAGTCTATATGGAGAGATCACAGAGCTCCACTGCAATACAACTCCCAGCGATATGCAGTCTATATGGAGATATCACAGAGCTCCACTGCAATACAACTCCCAGCGATATGCAGTCTATATGGAGAGATCACAGAGCTCCACAGCAATACAACTCCCAGCGATATGCAGTCTATATGGAGAGATCACAGAGCTCCACTGCAATACAACTCCCAGCGATATGCAGTCTATATGGAGAGATCACAGAGCTCCACTGCAATACAACTCCCAGCGATATGCAGTCTATATGGAGAGATCACAGAGCTCCACTGCAATACAACTCCCAGCGATATGCAGTCTATATGGAGAGATCACAGAGCTCCACTGCAATACAAGTCACAATGAGGTGCATTGTGTTTGTGTAGAATATTACTTAGTCTATGTTCCAATGTATATACATATTAAGGTATGGAAGCCTAATGTGTTAAAAAGAACAGCTGGTTGTTTGCTATTCTGTATCATGAGGACTCTACAATGGGCTGTATAGGGAGATTGGGGGTAGTGTCCATATATAGCCAGTCATATTTAAAAGGACTGATGTAATTATGGTCATAGCTATATAGAATAGTGACGTCATTATGGCCGTAGCTATATAGAATAGTGACGTCATTATGGTTAGAGCTATATAGAATAGTGACGTCATTATGGTTAGAGCTATATAGAATAGTGACGTCATTATGGTCATAGCTATATAGAATAGTGACGTCATTATGGTTAGAGCTATATGGAATAGTGACGTCATTATGGTTATAGCTATATAGAATAGTGACGTCATTATGGTTAGAGCTATATAGAATAGTGACGTCATTATGGTTAGAGCTATATAGAATAGTGACATCATTATGGTCATAGCTATATAGAATAGTGACGTCATTATGGTTAGAGCTATATAGAATAGTGACGTCATTATGGCCGTAGCTATATAGAATAGTGACGTCATTATGGTTAGAGCTATATGGAATAGTGACGTCATTATGGCCGTAGCTATATAGAATAGTGACGTCATTATGGTCATAGCTATATAGAATAGTGACGTCATTATGGTTAGAGCTATATGGAATAGTGACGTCATTATGGTTAGAGCTATATAGAATAGTGACATCATTATGGTTATAGCTATATAGAATAGTGACGTCATTATGGTTAGAGCTATATAGAATAGTGACGTCATTATGGTTAGAGCTATATGGAATAGTGACGTCATTATGGCCGTAGCTATATAGAATAGTGACGTCATTATGGTCACAGCTATATAGAATAGTGACGTCATTATGGTTAGAGCTATATAGAATAGTGACGTCATTATGGTTAGAGCTATATAGAATAGTGGATAAGGACCACGATGCTGGTTGTCCGGCTGTTCTCTATGTAGAGTCTATCTCTCCCTTCAGTAGTCCAGAAATTACCATCTGCTGGGGAACATCCATTATATTATAACATCCTTTGTTTCATTAAGTATCAGTAACGGTAAGAATAAAACTGAAAAAATCGCAAGTCCGATGCGTATTGCTGTTTGTAACTGACCCACACAATAATTATAATATAGATGTATTTTAACAGGGCGATCCTCCCAATGAGAAGAAAGATTAAATATATCATAAGAAGAAGAATGCAAATGTATTACAGTTTGAGTGTATCACAGAGCTCCACAGCAATAATTTGATAAAATAATGTGACGGTAATCACCATCACTGGGAGCAGAAGAACACCTTACATACATTTTAGTCACCTTGCGCTCAATAAAGGTGCAGGGTGTGTCTAATATGGTTGTGGTTAAATGTTTTGTGTGCTGTCCTGTCCTGCTGAGGACTGCTACCAACAAACTGGATTTGGCTGTGGATCCTTTACAGCGCCCTCTGTTGGTAGCAACAACTATATGCACTACCTGAATAGCAAGGCTCGTCAATATGCATATTCAGGTAGATTTGCATATTGCTTTATAAATATGTCATTATGTTATTATAAGTTCCTGTTGCCTGATATGATTTAGTTATTTGTATTTTATTGAAGTGGTCACAGCAATATAAATGTAATCAGCATATAGGCTGGTTGTGCCTAGAAATAAAGCTATGTATGTTACATCCTTTTGTTACTGTGTCCTGTGTGAATTTTTAGGGATCCCAGTGTGACAAAAGGCCTTTTGTCACTGGTTTTTCATGTGACAAACTACCCTGTTCCCCTGGCGTATGGAGAAGCCTGATTGCCAGCCTCCTTCCCCATGATTATGGCCCTGGGGTGTATGGCCCTTTAAAAACAGTATATGGGCATGTTAAGACCTTTCCTCCTCAACCTCTCATCAGCCCGTGCTAAACTTTAACCCCATGGCGATTTTATTCTGTTCGTGGGATCTGAGCACTGTTCGGATATATTGAGCGCTCAGTTCCAAGCTATCTGGGGATAGGTTGAATGTGGGGTTTCTGTTCAGTGTAATAGGAATTGTGTATTTTTGCTGCTGTTGTGAATGGAGATATTTTCTGTACCTGGAGATAATTGGCTTACCACACCCAGTTAAGCCAATTATCTCCAGGATAGAGAAGATAGACCGGCTGCACAGCCTAACTCTGTGGAACTGGTTTGGGGCAGGAACGCCATGCTTGCAGTCGGTCAAAAAGGACTTCCATCTAACTTTTGAACCACTGGACCAATGTGTATGATTTTGACCTATGTTTGTATACTGCGTATGCTGGTTCAGACTATGTAAGTTTTATGTGAATGTGATGTATACCTTTTAAAGTTATGAATATTGTGTAAAACTGTGTATATTCCTGCCTGTGGTAATGACATTAGCCCATTGTGTACAGTAATTCTATCACAGGCAGAGGGGAGGATTTTGCTGGAATAAATAGTGTTTGACTGTATTGTAATGTTTTGATTGGTTGTTCCACAAGACCACGTGGGTGGTAACCTTGTGGGAAAAGTTACATATAAGTGCCAATAAACCCTCAGACTGCTGAGTTCCTGTTTTACCCGCAACATAGAGCCTTGTCTCATGTGTGGGGGGGAGGAGAGGTGCATTTACACTGGGGATTGCTATACACTGTATACTCCCTTGGCTATAATCACTAAGCTCTTTTAAGAGCTTGTTCCACTCTGAAGGAAGAGTGGTTCGGTCTGCAGTGCTTATGGTGACTGGAGGAGTGCTTGGAGCCCTCGAAGCACTAGGAGGTACAACTGGAGCCTGTTACACCCAGTAACATAGTTGCAAGTAACAGAGTAATTCTAAGCCTGAGAGCCACAAGTGTCCTTATAAAGATAAGAGCTATCACATTGCAGGCAGAGGTGCATACCTGCTTAGAAGAAGAGCTGCAACCTGGTGTGGTGGAAAAGCACCAGAGGTACCAAGTGAAGCCTCTGGACTGGGGTTGAGCGCCCAGAGTCTCGCAAGCGACTAGGAAGCAAACTGGGCAGAGGTACTTGGTCAAGTTAGGGATCTCTGTCACATTTGGTGACAGTGGTGGGATGGCTAGTAATTGAGGAAATCTTCGGTCGGGTATGGATGGCGCCGTCCCCATGCAGTATCCTGCTTCGATGTAAAACTCCAGCAGCAGCTGCAGGAGGTTCTGTGAATGATGACCTTGTCCAGGCAGGGAACTAGAATGGAGGATGGCGGTCCGAACTGACCTATGGAAAGATCCTTGAGGAGATTGACCGAGTGAGTACCTCCTGACTACAGAACAGCACAGATGGGAACAACTCGAAGCCGGAGAGCAGACCCTGGATGAATGGGTAGGGGAACTTAGGTTCTTTGTCATGACAGAAGTGTGGCTGGATGTGACCCAGCTATGCCTAGGACTGGTTGTCTGGATTGAAGGGGAGGTCGACAATGGTCCTGGTCTTCTGAGGACAATATAGAATTCAGAAGCCGGAGGGTTCTTCTGGAACATTCGATATGAGCGGACGATCTATTGGCCCTCTCAGAGGTCACTGAGCTAGAGCCAGATCTGCATATCTGGCCACCTTGGAGTGGAGCGGGTTCGTATGCCTGTGCTACTGTATACAGCAACAGGCCTCAAAACTGGTGATTTTCTGGACTTTACAACCATGGAAGAGGAGACTATCAGATTTCCTCCGCCACCCCCAGCCCAGCGGCAGAGCGAGTTACCGGAAGTGGAAATAGCTGATCGCCTTCCCCAGTGGCAAACTATTGTGCTCGAGTTACCAGGACCGGAGAGTGTTAGTCTTCCTCCCCAGCGGCAGAGTGAGTTACCGGTAGAGGAGTGTGTCGTGAAATAGGTGAGAAGAAAACCCATTATTTTGTTGTCTTTATCGTTCTATGAAGCACACTATTACCATGGACGTGGGATCCTATTGAAGGAAGGTAGACTCATAGAGCCGTACAAGGAAGCCAACACAAAGCTATACTAACACAAAATTATCCCATGCCCAGGGTCAGCCATACTAGAGGGGTTAGTAAATAGTCATCGAGGGCCCTGTTACAAATTCACTAAAGAGATAAGCACAGCTTGTCAGAATTGTACTCCGTCTGCGGCTTTTCATCAATGCTTTTCAGAATGGCTAGTGACTCAGATATTTTTGGAACTTTCTGTCTGATGATTGACAGGGACAGCTCTGCTCTGTCCCAGAAATGTCCATTTTAAACAGTGTAACATTTACAAAGAATGTAGCACTTGAAATTTGAAATGTCACCCAAGAAAAAGCATGTGGAAGCGGAGAGTTTGTGAAACAAATGTTGGATATTATGGATGCTTCCCTGGCACACAGGGCCCACGCCACAATTACAGCAGTTAGTAGCCCCATCCACTATAATGCGCAGGTCCACCAATTCTGCCAGGGACAGCCATGTAAACTTTCCCAGTTTTAGTTTAGGTAATCTATCCAATAAGCAGAAAGCTGAGCTAAACTTCCCAGAATCCTCTGCTCTGCGTAAAACTGAGGCTATGTACAGAGAGCTGAAATATTATTTATTTATTTTTTTATTTTTTTTACTTCATATAAAATGAGTTAGTCCGACAATCTATATAGATAATCTTTTTGCGGTATACATATCATTATATATACAAGTCCCCTATTAACAAAGCAATGGGAACACTTGGAAAGTCCTTGAGAAATATGCCTTGCCGAGCAGGTTTTTGTGGTGATGGTAACCTTTCTCGAAGATTTCTTTTTTTTTTTTTTGCATAAAGTCATGGTACAGATATCACTGTTTTGTATACATAGAATATTGAGAAGTAACAGTTATCTGTATGCATCCGCGCCTCCCCCCCACCCCCCTTAAGCAGCACCCTGGAAGAATAATAAGGAAAAGAAGAAAGGAACAGATAAATATATAGGCTAAGGAAAAATACAAGGTATACACAGTGACAGGCAAAGAATTTAGCATAAAATTTTAGTAAAGGAGTGGTACTCTGGCCTGTGCTGTTGAGGAGCAGCAAAGAAAGAGGATGTTATGTGTGGGGAGGGGAGTTTTATGGTATCTAACTTTATTCTGATTGGTTGTTTTCTCTGTGCTGCTGTGGAGTTCTAGTAAAGAGAGACTTAAGCAAATATGAATTTGCCTCGATCAGCGGATTGGGATCTCTAATGTAAGAGACGCCTCGATCAGCGGCTTGGGATATCTACTGTAAGAGACGCCTTGATTGGGATCTCTACTGTAAGAGACATGTCTCGATCAGCGGATTGGGATCTCTAATGTAAGAGACGCCTCGATCAGTGGATTGGGATCTTTACTGTAAGAGACGCCTTGATCTGCAGATTGGGATCTCTACTGTAAGAGACACGCCTCGATCAGCGGATTGGGATCTCTACTATAAGACACGCCTCGATAAGTGGAATGGGATCTTTACTGTAAGAGACACCTCGATCAGCGGATTGGGATCTCTACTGTAAGAGACACGCCTCGATCAGCGGATTGGGATCTCTACTATAAGACACGCCTCGATCAGTGGATTGGGATCTTTACTGTAAGAGACACCTCGATCAGCGGATTGGGATCTCTACTATAAGAGACACGACTCGATCAACTGCTGTTAGTCAGTAGTCAGGGATGCGGAGTTGTTAGTCTGGGATGCGGAGTTGTTAGTAGTCTGGGATGCGGTGCTGTTAGTAGTCTATAGACTATATTTAAAAGAAGAAAAACTACCACAACAAGAGGACATAGTCTTAAATTAGAGGGACAAAGGTTTAAAAATAATATCAGGAAGTATTACTTTACTGAGAGGGTAGTGGATGCATGGAATAGCCTTCCAGCTGAAGTGGTAGAGGTTAACACAGTAAAGGAGTTTAAGCATGCGTGGGATAGGCATAAGGCTATCCTAACTATAAGATAAGGCTAGGGACTAATGAAAGTTTTTAGAAAATTGGGCAGACTAGATGGACCGAATGGTTCTTATCTGCCGTCACATTCTATGTTTCTATGTTTCTATGTTTCTAGTCGGGGATGCGGTGCTGTTAGTTAGTAGTCTGGGATGCCGTGCTGTTAGTTAGTAGTCTGGGATGCGGTGCTGTTAGTTAGTAGTCTGGGATGCTGTGCTGTTAGTTAGTAGTATGGGATGTGGTGCTGTTAGTTAGTAGTCTGGGATGTGGTGCTGTTAGTTAGTTGTCTGGGATGCCATGCTGTTAGTTAGTAGTCTGGGATGTGGTGCTGTTAGTTAGTAGTCTGGGATGTGGTGCTGTTAGTTAGTAGTCTGGGATGAAGTGCTGTTAGTTAGTAGTCAGGGAATACGATACTGTTAGTTGTCTGGGATGTGGTACTGTTAGTTAGTAGTGAGGGCTTATTGTCTTTGTTTACATGTATGTGTCCTATATAATAACATGCAAGGTGTCTGTTTCCTGGCAGTTTGGCAAGCCAATTCTATACCAAATCCAGCTCGTATGTAAAGCATTATTTACTATGAAGTGTTAAAAAGAAGGCGCTTGCTCGTCTCTGCTTTGGGTTAAATTGTATGTAATTAGAAGTGGATTTCACTCCATCCATCATGCACCACGTACTGTACTGGGCTCACACACTCCGCTCCTTAATATAAAACACACTCCGTTTCACACATTGAACTGGATGTTTTTTTTAATTCACAAACACAATGTGATAAATCCTCTGGAGAAGACGCGTCCTTTATCTCCGTAGCATTAATCATATCATGCAGAGAGAGGCGAATGATTGCTTTGGACGTATTTAAAAAAAACAAAAAACAAACGGCAGAATGGATGAAAGTAAAATAAAGAAAGTGAGAACAGACGCAGAACACGATCCTCTCCAGACTGGACGTTTCTCGGGGGAGCCTTTTAATGCCAATAAACGCGGGTCCTTTGGTCTGTAATACAGAGTAATCGGAGACGATTATAGCAGGAAACGCCATGTTCCCTGTTAACCCACCTGTCATATCGCTGCCAGTTTGCTAGCGAGTAGGACACTAGTTAAGTGAAATGAAATAGGCGGAGAGAACTGGGAGCGCGCACACTGTTTCTAAAACTTCTAAATGTTATTTTCCCTCACGCTACAAATAATATTTCCCAGACACGGTCAGCACTGAGCTCTGGGGAAAGAAAATGGATTGAAAGTTTTTTTCTTTATAAATCCTTCGCTCAGAATGTGCCAAATCAATGCATTCAACAACCCACCCCCTCTGATGGCCCTAAAAGGAAAAATGCCTCTCCTGGGGTGATCTCTTCCTGCCAGACAGTATAAGCTAAAACTGGGCTGGACTGCGTGCATTCCTCCAGGCCTACATTAATACGGTACAGACATGCAGCCTGGCTCTCCACTCCTCATACCAAGATGGCGATGTGAATACCAGCTATGCGTCAATCGGAGTATGGAGTTAACAAACCAGCCAATTCTAGGTCAAATGTTATAAACACAAACTTTTTATTTTAGGCAGTTTCATAGTATAATTCTCTTTTAATCTGCTATCATCTCACCAGAGTTTGGGACATTTCAGAGTAAAGTTTATAGTAGAATCTGGCATGGTTTGTAATAGAATTTGTCATGTATGTAATATAACCTGGCATGGTTTGTAATAGAATTTGTCATGTATATAATATAACCTGGCATGGTTTGTTTGTAGTAGAATCTTGCATGGTTTGGAGTTAAATCTGGCATGGTATGGAACAGATTCTGGCACAATTTGGGGCAGTCTGGCACGGTTTGGAGCAGAATGTGGCACGGTTTGGAGCAGAATGTGGCACGGTTTGGAGCAGAATGTGGCATGGTTTTGGAGCTGAATGTGGCATGGGTTTGAGCTGGTCTCTCTCCCCCAAGCTATTAGCCCTATATATGCATTAGTTTATCCCCTACCTCTCTGGGTTGTCCCACCTATACTGTTATACTATTATACTGTACACTCCATTTATCTCTCCCCCACGTACACCAGCTGTCTGGCCTCTCTAAACTCACACATTACTCGCGCATGTAAAATCTGTTGCTTTTTAAAGGTTCCCAAACTGATGACAGACTATGAAGTTATTTATCAATAAAGAAGCAAATTGCAAATTAAAAAGTGCAGGATTTTTCCTCCTTGACAGTTTGGCAGCAGATACCCGTGTATAAATCTCATTAATCTCATTAATCTTCCTTTGTACATTTGGCGCAGATCCCAGCTGTTAATGTTATGTAGATCTGGCGTGCAAAACAAGACTCGGAAATAACAAAACTGGGCTGTAACAAGACATTAGAACGTGTGCCCAGTGAAATCCTCCCTAATCTGCTCGCTACGGAATCACGGAATAAGACCGCACACCTGTCTGCCCAAGACAAAATGGAGGAGATTACACGCCAACTTCGCTCTAGTTGTGTGTGCATGGATGGCGTTTGGGACAGCTCCTCAGGTTACGTAAATAATGCATAAAATACCTCAGAGTATACGTAGACTGATTCATCGTTTTTTGGGTGGAATGATGAAATTATTAAAAAAGTTTTTCAAAGTATTTAACTAATACGGATCAGAACGCATAATCAACAGCTTTATTTATTGATTTATATTTGTATGTAGGACAGTGGATTCTTGTTTTATATTCTCGCAGATTGAGACGGATTGCCATAGAAAGGGCGACTTATTCTTTTACACTCGGGCCGGTTCCCTGAACCTACTTGTGGAAAGAAACTAAGACATGATGTTCTACAAAGTACAAGGACACGAAAGAGCTTCTACATTTACAATAACTGTGGAATTAATTATTGAAAGCACCACTCATTTTAACCCCTTCAGGACCGGCCTGTTTTGGCCATGTTGTACGTTAAGGACCGGCCTGTTTTGGCCATATTGTACGTTAAGGACCGGCCTGTTTTGGCCATGTTGTACGTTAAGGACCGGCCTGTTTTGGCCATGTTGTACGTTAAGGACCGGCCTGTTTTGGCCATATTGTACGTTAAGGACCGGCCTGTTTTGGCCATGTTGTACGTTAAGGACCGGCCTGTTTTGGCCATGTTGTACGTTAAGGACCGGCCTGTTTTGGCCATGTTGTACGTTAAGGACTCGGGCGATTTTGGCCATGTTGTACGTTAAGGGCCGGCCTGTTTTGGCCATGTTGTACGTTAAGGACCGGCCTGTTTTGGCCATGTTGTACGTTAAGGACCGGCCTGTTTTGGCCATGTTGTACGTTAAGGACCAGAGCGGTTTTAACACTTTTGTGGTGTTTGTGTTTAGCTGTAATTTTCCTCTCTCTCATTTACGCTTCCCATACAAATGATATTTTTTTTTTTTTCAGGACAAGAAGGGCTTTCTTTACATACTATTATTTGTATCATGTCATATCATTTACTTAAAAAAAAAAAAAAATATGGTGAGAAATTGTTTTTGGACTTTTACTTGAAAAATCTTTTACTTAAAAGCTAATGAAAAAACTGCTAAATATATTCAAAATTTTGCCCTGAGTTGAAAAACACCCAGTGTTTACGTGCTTTTTTGCTTTTTTTTGTTGTTGCAAGTTATAGGCAAAAATTGCTGTTTGAAAATATATATTTTTTCCATTTATCAATAGTGACATTGTAACACTGTTTTTCTGTCATAAATCTCCTAATCACACCTCACATGCACATATTTTTTTTTTTTAAAGTAGACAACCCAGGGTATTCAATATGGGATATGTCCAGTCTTTTTTAGTAGCCACTTACTCACAAACACTGGCCAAAGTTAGCATTTATATTTGTGTGTTAAAAATACAAAAAAACAATTATGAACGCTAACTTTGGCCAGTGTTTGTGACTAAGTGGCTACGAAAAAAGGCTGAACATACCCCATTTGCAATACTTTGGGTTGTCTTCTTTAGCAAATGGTATGCCATCATGGGGGTAATACTCTTTCCTGGGCTACCATAAACTCTCAAAGGCAACATAACCTGGCAAATTTCAATGTAAAAAAAAGAAAATCAAGCCTTATATGTGACCCTGTAACTTTAAAAAACACTATAAAACCTGTACATGGGGCTACACTGTTATACTCAGGAAACTTCGCTGAACACAAATATTAGTCTTTCAAAACAGTAAAATGTATCACAGCGATATCATCAGTAAAAGTGCTGTTTGTATGTGAAAAACATCACTTTAACTGACAATATCATCGCTGTGATATATTTTACTGTTTTGAATCAATATTTGTGTTCAGCGAAGTCTCCCGAGTAAAACAGTACCCCCCATGTACAGGTTTTAGGGTGTCATAGAAAATTACAGGGTAAAATACAGTGCTAGCAAATTAAATTCTCTGGACTTTCGGCCTGGGTTTTTAAGCAGGTCCCTCAAATTGTAATTAATAAAATTACTTAATTATGTAAAAATATTACATAAATACGCACGTAGAATTTAAATATATATGCATATTTACGTATTTGAAGTCTGTGTATATTTATGAAATTATTTATGTAATTTTGTATATGGATATATATATTTTCATTTCATTCTAAGTGTATTTTTATATAAGTATATATATTAATATCAAAATACCGTTATTTTTAAATGTTTTCATTTATTTTTATTTACTTGTTTATATTTTATAATATATACCCAATATATATATAGTTAATATGTGTATATTAATATAAAAATACACTTAGTATGATATTATATATTTATAAGATATATAGATATATTCATGAACTGTTTTTATTTTTTTTACACATGCAGAGAGACTGCCTGTCCGCACAGACAGTCCCCTGCAGACAGATACTTGGACGCCTATTGGGGCCATGTGACCGCGCTGTTAGAGTGATCACATGGCCGCGGGGGCCTAATTCGCAAGGGGGGACTGTCTGGGCTGTCAGGCAGTCCCCCCACACCGGGAGCAACGCATCGGGGGTACGGCGGCGATCAGGTAAGTACATAATACCATTATGACGGTTCAGGACAGTCACCGGTCCTCAAAGGGGATGTTAAGGGGTTATAATGTGCTGGAGGGTTTGTTGTTTAAACAAGAAAAAACTTTTTTTTTTTTCTTCTTAAAGTTTATTTTTCTTGAAATCCCCAAATGCCCCGTTGCTTATAGAGAGGGAAAATGGTTTCCAAGGAGAAACCTAACTGGACCCTTCTATATATGCAATTAATAATTTTATAACATGACAGGAGGCTTCATATTTGCATAATCTCTCTTTACTAAACACCAGCAGCAACCAATTTAACAATAAAGTTTAGTGAAAACAACATTGCAACAGGGTATAAAAGGCCCCTCCCCCTGAATCTCTTCCTCTTTCTTTGCTGCTCCTGCTGGCATAGCTCAGATTATTTTGTTCATTCATATCTGATTACTATAGCATTGCTTAATATTGTCTATAACTGATACTGTTTATAGCTTTTTTTTGTATGTGTATTCCCTTCCCTTCCACCCCTGGATATTGTTTATCCTTCTCCCACCCTACCTCTGGTTTTTCTATTTATCCTGGGCCGCCACGGCTAGCCCTTAGACCTGATCCATTTGCGGACGCGTTGCGGCTGCCATTGCTGCTATTGCAGCGTTTTTTGTTTCTTCCCAGTGATTTAAGTGTCTAGGTGGGTGCTGAGGGCGGTGGGGATACGGGCCGCACTAATTTTTTGGGCGGATGAGACCACAATTTCGCAGTCTCCCTGTCTGTTATTTTGGCACGAATGGCGGCCATCTTGGATCTCACGAGATCCTCGGCGACCATTTTAGGCTGATCAGAGCGTGATTCACACAATCTGATCCATTCTTATTATGGTCTTTCTCCTATATTAATCTATCCATACCTGTTATGTTATATCAGTACTTGATCACTATCCATATGTCTGTTATATAAGTGTTGATTGCACATCAAGGTCCTACTGGCTTGACCTGTAACCCACACAGTAACACACTAATCTGGCATAGGACACTACAGAAATACAAACCTTAACATAACTGGATACTAGTTCGCTACTACGATATTGGAATTGTAAGGGGTAAACCATACCATATGACCATATGACACCTTAACATGGCTACCTCCCTGTGGCTATATTACATTAACGATGACCCCCCTTACTATTACTGGGGTGACCCACAAGTACTGGAGTACCTATATCTGTATGTCAAAACTGTACAAGTTACTTGGTGTTGCAGAGTTACAGCCCTGCTGTATAACTGGGGTGAACCCCACATTCACGCGCCCTTACCGTTTGGCGAGCTGCTTTCATTGAGACCCCTTCCATTGGTACCCATCCCATCCTACAGGACAATACAGGGGTGACCCCTCTATTGAATTATGAGAACGTCAGTGTCTCCAATACTACCAAGGGAAACCCCCTTGTGTAAATAAACGACCACTGGCACCGGTCTTTAGAGGGTGACCCCCTCTCATTTGGCACTCCAACCACTTTGTGCACAAATTCTGGGTGACCCCCAGTTGTACTAGAAGCCAGATACTGTTACAACATTACAACATTACGTGGTGCACACATGTTTATTACAAGTATCCCGTTCTGCCATTACAGGAACACTGTGGCAAGATGTTTGACAAATCACAGACACTGACTTGAGACTTCCAAAGCATGATAAATGCTGCCATAGCAGCATCAGTGGAGAAGGCGCTTTACAGAGTGTGCACCCTCCCACCCGAGAACACAGGAAATATCCCATCCGACAACCATGATGTGGAGGGAGCAGAGGGTTCTGAGACACCCAGAGTACCCATGTCTGTTCCTAAACGGCACCGGAAGGACTCCAGCTTCGTAACCAGGAAATCCAAAGAGAAGGCTCCTCTCAAGAGACCTAAATGTGTAGAATCACACAACGTACTCCCACCTCCACTTCCATCCTCCGAGGAAGGCTCTTACCCGAATTCTACCCACTATGGCGATTGTGGACGAATGGCGAGCAGACAGCTCGACCTCTGATGACAACTGGCATGGTATGCCGCGTACAGAATTACGTTACGTCAAAGAATATGTAGTAAAGCCTTCACTACGTAAAAAAGAGTAGCCACAAACTTATGAACACTGATAAAGACGTGTTCATTGATACCCAGGATTTGACCCACGGGCGGTACAACACCCAAGATCTTGCGAATAGGTGTCTTCCAGACCATCTTGCACAATATGTGCATTTTTGGCTAAGAAAACCTTTGGAGAAGGAGGTGCGCGCACGCCTTCACGCAGAATTTCCTTGTACGATCCACCCGGAAAAACTAAGTGTCACCCCGGAGTTTGATACCACAATAGTGGTCTTCATGGCACAGATGAGACGAGACCATCGTAAGGGGATATAAAAAGGGCTGAAGGCTACACAGGTAAAACTCCTGTACATGTTGGGTCCACTGGCAAAGATCCTATACTATGCAGATCTCGCTCTCTCACGCAACACCCCACTGGATCCAAACGATATTCGAGAATGGGCTCAGAGAGCCATCTGTATGCTGGGTAACACAAATGCGGCTCTATGCACTGAACAACATAAGGTCGCTCTTCTGAAACTCGACAACAAGCTCTTGGATCTGGGGAAGAAGAAACTGGAACGATTGGCAAATGGCTTATTATTTGGTGAACCTTTCATCGCTGAAATTAAAAAGCATATGAACCTCTTCACCACTCTCAAAAAGCCCATTCAAGTCATTGAGACAAGTGTTTTGCCCTAAGCTTGGCAGGGGTCCCCCTCCATTGCGTTTGGCAGCAACTCACATGTCGCTCATAGACTAAGAGATCCATGCCCGGTTCGCCAAAGGAGCAGCCCAAGTGGCTCCGGACACAACAGGTTTTCTTCAGCAATAAATTCATGGTCAAGGAAAAGACAGGAGACTCCTGCCCAGTCATCGATTTACTTCACCTGAACGACTTTGTAGTATAGCGCTATTTCAGAATGGAAGGTATTCATCTGTTAAGAGATCTCCTACTGGCCAACGACTGGTTCACCTGTCTAGATTTGAAGGATGCCTTTCTCTCCGTCCCCATAGCACCAGAGAGCAAACATTTTCTGAAATTCATCTGGCAGGACCGTCCTTGCCAATTCAAATGTCTGCCATTCAGCTCGGCACCATGGTGCTTCATCAGGCATCTGAAACCGGTAATGGCTTACCTACAATCCCAATGTATCTGTTGTCTGGTCTACCTGGACGACATATTGATCTTTTGCAATTCCATCTCCAGACTGCCCACAAATGGAATTCATTGTGTACTTTCTGGAATCACTAGGATTCATTGTGAACAAGAAGAAATCAGCTCTAACGCCTTTTCAGGTGATACAATTCCTGGGATTCAAGATTGACTCGACCAAATGTGTCCTTCGCTTACCCAACTCAAATATCAAAGCCATTCCAGAGAAATCAAGCGTATTCTACGCAAGGACTTCATCCCTCTACAAATCCTGGTTCAAGTGGTGGGACTCCTATCATCATCCATCCAGGTCCGCTTCACTACAGAGCTATGCAACGGCTGAAAGCCCATTATTTATGCACAGGTCACTCTTACGACCATTGGATACCAGTAACACCCAAAGTAAGGACTGAACTCCCCTGGTGGTTACTTCACATGCAGGAGTGGAATGGCAGAGCGATTTTCGGACTCATGCTAGATTTCATTGTGGACTCAGACCATGGGGATGGGGTACCCACTATGCACACGCTTCCACAGGTGGACCGTGGGCCGAAGAAGAGACAAATCACTACATAAACTGTCTGGAACTGATTGCAGGCTCGTTCACGATTCGCAGTCTGGCCAAAGATGTCTCTAATTGTTGCATACCCCTCTGTATGGACAACATATCGGCGGTTCAATACATAAACCTTTTGCGTGGAGCCCGATCCCAGGACCTTACAGAGGCAACAAACGACATATGCCGATTCTGCTTAACCCACAACATCATTCTACAAGCGGAGTACTTACCAGGAATCAACAATCTCACGGCGGACTGGTTCTCTTGACACTGGAGGGACGTCAGCGACTGGAGACTGAACGTCTCGATATTCTGCACACTTAGGTCTCTGCAAGGACAGATCCAGTTGTACCTATTTGCACCGGACCAACAAGCAGTTGGCCGATTCAAGGAGCTTACGCATTCACCACTTACGAATCCACAATATCACTTTGTTATTCATCACTCCCCAAAGGCCGAGTCAAGCATGGTTTCCAGATCTACTGGAACTAACCCAGAATCACCCTCTCATGTTGCCATCCTTACCGCATCTGTTGACAAACACCTAAGGGGAATTACACACACTGGTCCTCCAAAGAAACTTGAACCTAGTGGCCTGGATGGTTTCAGGATATTCTATTCAATCAATGGCTTATCGTAATTAGCTAGGGCTCATGGGTCCCCAGCACTAGGAGCTACAGTGCTGCATGGACCAGCTGGAGTAATTGGTGTCTGGAGAGGGATCTTGATCTCTTTACTGCATCTGTTACCGCCATCTGTTACCGCCATACTGAATTTCATATCCCAACATTTTTTCGTCGGGCAAGTTGTATCGCTCTATCAACGTGACGTGTTTGGCTATCTTGGCGGCTCAGGTTCCCCTACACGGCACTCTTATTGGCCAGATTTCTCTGGTCTGTTGCCTTCTGAGGGGAATTCAATTATCAAGACCACCTACTGGTTGCTATCTTTAGCGGGCGTAGATTCTTCACATCTAGAGCTTTTTTAGCGGGTGCCTTGCTTACAGACATTTTGCGGTCTGCAGACTGGACTAGAGAAAGCACATTCCATGTCTTTTGTTTCCGTCTGGTTTCTTATGCTTCTTTTTCTTTTCTTACACAGCTTTAAAAATGCAAAATACGAAGCTTCCTGTCATGTTATAAAATTG
Organism: Pelobates cultripes; assembly: GCA_933207985.1. Taxonomy (NCBI): domain Eukaryota; kingdom Metazoa; phylum Chordata; class Amphibia; order Anura; family Pelobatidae; genus Pelobates; species Pelobates cultripes. The sequence continues at coordinate 1,600,250 of OW240918.1, forward strand.
TAGATTATGCTAACGCAGTGTACCTATAATCTTAAGGACAGGAGGCGAAAATATTCCCACCCTCTTTTTCCCCTCCCTGTTTATGGGATTCATTGTTTTTACTTCAATAAAGATTTGAATACATTCGAAGTGTGTGAATTAGGTTATTTTGTGTTTTTTACTATTGTTACACATATTGAGATTAGTGATTATTTTATTTATTAAAGCAGCATTGTTATAGGCCGAATCCTGTGGGTTTTTTTTGTTTGTTTTTAAGCCCCTCCCGACTCTACTACATCTGATTGTCCCCCTATATGCCCCCATCTTACCTATTTTTTTTTATCTTTATTTTCTCCCCGGACTTAGGTCCTGGGCGCCGCCATCTTTGTTTGGGTAGATAAAGTCCCTGTGGGACACGTCATCTGCCCACACTAGATAGCACTGTGAGATACCCGCACATACCCAGTTAAACACTTGGGCATGCGAACGGGAATTTCATCTATTCATTAATTTGTCAGAAAGACGAATAAATGAATAGAAATTTCTAGGGACGCACCGAAATTTCCGTTGCCGACATTTTTGGCCGAAAAAGGGTCATATCGGCCGAAAATTACACACCCTCCCTTCCGCCTTTTGAGAGGGCACAATGCCCGGTTAATAGCCAGCACTATGAAGGGGCACAATGCCCGGTTAGTAGCCAGCACTATGAGGGGGGCACAATGCCCGGTTAGTAGCCAGCACTATGAGGGGGGCACAATGCCCGGTTAGTAGCCAGCACTATGAGGGGGCACAATGCCCGGTTAGTAGCCAGCACTATGAGGGGGGCACAATGCCCGGTTATTAGCCAGAACTATGAGAGGGCACAATGCCCCACAGCCAGTTACAGCCTACATTCAGGGTGCAGAGATCAGACAGCTGAGTGATTTCCGCCGGCAGCTCCTCCAGCTCATGCCCGGACAGATCCAACACCCGCAGGGCTTTCAGCTTGCCGAGAGCCGGGGGGGGGATGCTCTGCAGCTTATTGCGGCACAGCACCAGGCTCTGCACGTGGGAGAGGAGGCCCAGACCGTCTGACAGTTCCAAGCACCCGCTCATCTCCACATGCCCGCAGCTTGCCATCCACAGCCGGACCCTGGAGTACCAGCTCCAGGCGCTTCTCCTTTTCTATCTCCGGTCCGGCCACTGCTCACTGACTGCCGCCACCTTTACCGACAGACCCTCAGACCCAGAAATACTAGAGCGGCCAATCAGAATCTAGCCCCCCTGGAAGATAGGAGGGGGCAAAACTAGCCTGTAATGTGTATCGGTCTGTGACTGATAATCCACTCTAAATACACAGTATGCTCACAGAACACATATACCTCAAGTGCAAAAAATAAATAAGTACTAGCCTTATAAGGCTACTCCTCTACCAAGTTACAGCTGTAAATATCCGTAGAAGACCTCCAAAGTAGTGCTTAAAAACCTAAGTATGTGAGTTTTATTTAAAAAGGCTTGTTTTTAGCACAGAAACTGTCCCCTTGTATACAGACAATAGATTAATCTGGAAGATAGACAAGGAGTTAAAACATAAAATACGTTGGATGTAGCCAGTCTATGACTAGTACCTTTGTCTAGTCTAATGACTTCACTAGACTAGTACCTTTTGGTCTTACCTCCAGTTTCCCCTGGCTACATCCAACGTATTTTGTGTTTAACCCCTTGTCTACCTTCCAGATTGAGCTATTGCATTTGGGAAAAAAGTCCTTTACGGTTTCGGTTTTTAGCCAAGGGCATCCTGAATTTTCAGTTTTGGCCCAGAATTTCCATTTCGATGCATCCCTAGAAATTTCAAACGAATGAACGAAGACCTCTTAGTGTCGTGCAGCTCCCTCCTTGTAAAAATAGAAGCGTCAGGGAGCAGTGCTCCCCGCCACTTCCTAAGCCCCCGATGTCCTCCTTCACTATATTGGGGTCAATATGGCAGCCATAATAGCATAAGGGAGATAAAAATCTCCCGAATGCCCCTACTCGCTATGCCGTGAGTAGGGGCATGTCTACTAAACAGTGAGCAGCTAGTGGCAGCTCACTGTTTAAAAAAAGCCCCCACCCATGAGCGACGGGTAAGGGCCCTAAATGAAAATGGGGAGGACCTATTGTCCTCCCCTCCCAGCCCCCACCCATGAGTGGTGGATGGGGGACCTAAATTAAAATAGGGGGGTGGACCTATTGTCCTCCCCTCCATCTCCCTCCCATGAGCAGCGGGTGGGGGCCCTAAATTACAATAAGAGGGGGGCTATTGTCCTCCCACCCATGGGCGACGGGTGGGGGCTTTAAATGACAATGTGGGGGGGGACCTATTGTCCTCCCCCGGACCCAACCATGGGTGGTGGGTGGGGGCTAAATGTAACCCCCTCTGCCCAGGTAACTCGGGGTCCCCAAGCTCCTAGTCACCCCTCACCTTAAAAATAGTGAGGGGGGAACAATAAAGCTAAATACCTGTAAATAAAACAAACTTACCATTTGATGTCAAAGAAAGAGGAAGTGATACAGGGGAGGGGCCTTTTATACCCTGTTGCAATATGTTTTTTTCACTAAACTTTATTGTTAAATCTGTGTTTAATGCAAAATATTTGCCCCCTGTCCGTAATAAAAAGAAGATTATAGGTGCACTGTGTTAGCATAATCTACAATTCTAGTGAATTCAGGCATAACTTTTTGTAACAGATTATCCACATGTCGATATTTTTTATACATAGATACTTTTAATATATAATACACTTTCTGCAGGTTTATACGGTGTCTTTTCCATTATATTTGAATGAAACTTATTTTGGCATAATATATTTCATATGGATGTGGTCTTGAATATTTATAAGTGTATAAAGAAATGCATATTTTATTGTTTAATAAATAGGATCTGTGACGAGAGCAATCTCGCCACATTGCATTGGAGAAGCCTGGTTGCTCGCCTGTTGCCTTTGGATTATGGCCCCATGTTAAAAGGCTTGATTTTCCCCTGCAAAGACACGAAAGCCGGGTCATTTGGTGCTTGCCCTGTTTGAGCGGTGATACCCCAGATAGCTATGCCATGGAGCCCATTCGTATAATGAAAGACTATGGGAAAGACTTTGGCTCCATGGCAATTGAACTGTATGTGTGTGCTCTGAGCGCCATTCAGTAATAATGTGTGCTCAGATCTGAGCTATCTGGGGATATGTTGAATGTACCTGTTTTGTGCAATGGCTGCACAGTTATATGTTTTTATGTGTTTTATTGTCTTTTGCTGCCATGTGTTCAATGGAGTTTTGCTTCTGTCTTTGGAGATAATTGGATTACTTCCCAATTATCTCCAGGATAGAAGACTCTGTGGAACTGGTTTTGGGCAGAAAAGCCATGCTTCCTTTGGTCACAAAGGACTACGATCTATCTTTTGAACCATTGGACCAATTTGTATGAATTTTACATATGTTTGTATTTGGAGTATGCTGATTCTGAAAATGTAAGTGAATGTGATGCATACTTTTCAAGTTATGAATAATGTGGAAAATTGTATTTCTCTGCTTGTGCTAATTACATTACCCATTGTGTAAGGTAATTGTATCACAGGCAGAGGGGAGGATTTTGTGTGGGAGTGTCTGAGTGTATTGTATGTGTTTATTGGTTGTGTTCCAAAACCCTGTGGGTGGTACTAATGTGTAAGAATGTGTACATAAGCACAATAAACCCACAGCTCTGTCTGTTCACTGTTTGACCCTCAACACGGAGCTTTGTCTCGTTCTTGGGGGGATTTACTGTATGCTGTTCCAGTTTGACTGCTAGGAGTGTAAACCTATTCGTATGGTTTTTCCTATTCGGCTGTTTACAGCATTCATATGGTTTCCTGGTCGGCGGATTGGTGTTCTGCAGTAGCTGTGCCTGTGTCTCTGGAAGGGGAAGATCTACTAAACGGCGGTTTAACCCTTTTATGCCTGGGGGTGCCGTTACAGGATCCTTTGTAATGTTTTTAAACAAAATCCCTCCCATGTCTAGATCTTCCACCCCCCTTTTTCTATACATTGTGTAAGGATGGAACACATGCTGCAACATGACCCCCAGGTGGAACGCAAGACGTCAAATGTCACCGCACCCCAAGACTGATCCAGACATATTACTGAAAGTGCTGGAATGCTCGCCCAACACACATGACGTCACCGCATTTCAAGCGCGATGACGTTGGCGAAAAACCCGGAAATCTTCTACAGATTAGAACAAACACCTGGAGGAACGAAGGAACCAATGAGGATCAACTTTGAAACAAGGGGATTTAAAAGGAGGAGAGGTGGGAGGTTTTATTGTACTTTGTTTAGGTTGGTTTGCACAGCACTTTGTACCTGAAGAAGTCCCTTGCTGGGACAAAACGCGTCGGACTGGTATTTTAACTACCACACATGCTGTTTTTTTAATGATATGATATATTTTTACTATCTTTTCACTTTATTGGAATTTGCACTTTCTTTTTCTGACATTTATGGTCCAATATTATTGAGATTACTGAGGCTACACGGCAACAGGAGACATCCATTTACATAATCAATTATAACGAAGGCTTGAATTTGGCATTCAAAGTGTAAGTGGCCAATAGTATCTAATACTGGTTTTAACTAACACAGTTAAGCACTACTCATCTTTCCTAGCAGGTTCACCCCTATTGTGTGTTTGTATTTATATTGGAAGATTGAGGAAGTCTTCGGGGTAGAGATTTTCTGTATAAGGAAAGTCTGATTCCATTTTTTAGTTGTATTATTTAACTGCTTTAGGGTTGTGATTGTCCTATCGTATATTTTTACATTCTCATGGAGAAAGCACATCAACACACAAATTCCTGCAAGATTATATGCTCCGTATAATAATCACAATGTCCTGGGTAATGTGTGCTGTCATCTACCCTCTAATATTGGCTAATAAATTATTAAATAGGAATTTACACTACTGGAAAAAATATTGACAATCATCTACATAGAAACATAGAATGTTACGGCAAATAAGAACCATTCGGCCCATCTAGTCTGCCCAATTTTCAAAATACTTTCATTAGTCCCTGGCCTTATCTTATAGTTAGGATAGCCTTATGCCTATCCCACGCATGCTTAAACTCCTTTACTGTGTTAACCTCTACCACTTCAGCTGGAAGGCTATTCCATGCATCCACTACCCTCTCAGTAAAGTAATACTTCCTGATATTATTTTTAAACCTTTGTCCCTCTAATATAAGACTATGTCCTCTTGTTGTGGTAGTTTTTTTTTTTTTTTTTTATTTAAAGTCAGTACATTATACAGCATTTTCATTACTTAAGTTTGACAGATATATGAAAGTGCATGGTACAGAACGTAGGTGTTACATTGGTCGGATAATCATAGAATCATACAATCATACATTTAGCAGTACAAGATCAGATATGAGATTGTGTCTGTGCGTTGGGTATGTAGGGATAGGAGTGATAGGAGTGATATTGGGGATTCACTACCTCTTCCTACATCCCCACGGTTGTATGTGAGCCGGCTCCTATTCCCGGTGAGGGAAAGGGGGGGGGTGGAGTGTCCTCGGTCTCTAAGTGGTCTGGCGGAGGTATTGGGTCCAGGGGTACCAGGTCTCTGTGTAGAGTTGGTATTGGTTTGATAGGGCATAGCACGTTTCTTCTAGACTTCTGGTATTTTCTACTTTTTGTATCCACTCGCGTATGGTCGGGGGATTTGGTTGTTTCCATAAGGCTGGAATAAGCTGGTTCGCAGCTGTTATCAGATGTATGAGCAGGGCCGCCGTATGTTTCGGTAAGCCGTATGGGGTGAGAAGGAATATGTATGTGTCTGGGTCTAAGGGGACAGTTATCTTGAGTATGGCGTGGATCAGGCCTGCCACGCGTGTCCAAAATTTTTGTATCACTGGGCATGACCACCAAATATGCGAGGTGGTGCCCACTGCTGAGTGGCAGCGCCAACATTGTTTGGAGGTTGCGGGGAATAGGGAGTGTAGTTTTGAGGGCGTGTAATGCCACCTCGTTATTCTTTTATAGTTGCTTTCCTGTGTGGTTGTGTTTTTTGAGGATTTGTGTATTTGTTTAAAAATTTGTTTCCATTTGTCGGGCTGTATTACGAGGTTTAACTCTTTTCCCCAAGTGGTAGTGAAGGCCGGCAATTGTTGTGGCCTTGTGGATAGAACTTGGGAGCACATTGTTGATATGTGTTTTGTTCTTATGGATTGGAGGGAACAGCATTTTTCAAAGTTAGTCTGTTCACGGCTGCCGTTGAGGGTTAGGGATTTAGATTGAATAAAGTGTGTCAGTTGCCTGTACTGATACGTTTGCATAGCCGTAGGGTTAGCTATAAATGCTTGTAAGGGCTTTGTTACTTTTGCCCCGACAGTTGTCAAGGCATTCTCCAATGTCAGATATGGCGTTGTATGGAAGGCCTGGAAAGATTTGCCGTCTACTCCCGGCTGGAATAGGGGGTTGTGTGTGAGCGGGTATAGTGGCGATGGGTAGGGCGACATCAGATTGTGTGTGCGAGTGGTCGCCCACATGCGAAGGGTCGGTGTGATGGTGGGATGTGGGTTGTGGAGCATTAGTACTTGCCCTGATTTGTGCCAGGGTATCGTGTAGATAGGTACTCTGAAAAAGGAGTCTTCTAAGGTCACCCATTGTTTCCCGGAGTTCGGGAGGGACCAGTCGTATATCCTGGATAGCAGTATTGCGTTGTGGTATGTTTCAACATCGGGCAGACCCAGGCCGCCCCTGTCTTTAGGTTTTGTGAGTAATGAGTACGATATTCGTGGAGGTTTGTGAGCCCAGATAAATGTGGTGAGTGTTTTTCGGACTGTAGTGAACCAGGACTTGGGAATAGTTATAGGGAGCACTTGCAGTATGTATAGTATTCTGGGTAGGACGTTCATCTTGAGGATGTTCGTCCTACAGAACCACCCAAAGTGTGGCTTGTTCCATGTGGTGAGGTCTTGCGTTATGGCCCTTATCAGTTCAGGGAAGTTGTTCTCGAATAGTTGGGAAAGGTTCCTGGTGATGTTGATTCCCAAGTATTTGATACTATGTGTCGCCCATGTGAATTGGTGGTCCCTGCGCAGGGCCTCTTTCTCTCGTGTTTCAATGTGTATCGGGAGGATCTCACATTTGCTAATGTTGGCTTTAAAGTTGGAAAGTGTGCTGTAGGTAGCCATTTCTGACATCAGGTGGGGTATTGATGCTACTGGGTCTGCCAGGGTGAAAAAAGCACATCATCGGCAAATGCCGCTATTTTGTGCTCCTCCGTCCCCGCCTGGATGCCCTTGATGTTAGTGTTGTCCCGGATCCCCTGCAGAAAGGGCTCCAAGACAAGAACAAAGAGGAGCGGGGAGAGGGGGCACCCCTGTCTGGTGCTGTTGGAGATTACTACCGGGTCGGTGAGTTGTCCATTTATCCGGACATTGGCGGTTGGGCACGAGTAGATCGCTGAAATCCACTTGTGCCAGTGTGGCCCAAATCCTAAGTGTTTAAGCGTCTGTAGCATCAGGGTCCAGTCTACTCTGTCAAACGCTTTCTCAGCATCAATTGACAGGAGCAGACTGGGGTGCCCGGCTCGTGTGGCGTGGTGCATAAGGTTCAGGATCTTGGTGGTGTTGTGCTTGGCTTCTCTGCCCGGGATAAAACCGGATTGGTCTGCGTGTACCAATCCTGGAAGTATCGGGCGCAGTCTGTTGGCTAGGATTTTCGTGAAGATTTTTATGTCCGCATTTATTAAGGAAATGGGCCTGTAGCTGCCGCATTGGGTTAAATCTTTGCCCGGTTTTGGGAGCAGGGTGATGGTTGCATTAAGAGCCTGGGGTGGGAGCTTGTCTGAGTGTAGCAGCGAGTTGAAAGCGTTTACGAAATGGGGTATAAGTGTCTCCACGAAGGTTTTGTAATATTTTGCTGTGAACCCGTCTGGCCCTGGGCTTTTCCCATGTGGTAGATGTTTAATTACGTCTGCACATTCGTCCGTGGAGATGGGCTGTTCTAAGGATTCTTTTATGTTGTTTGGGAGGGAGTGGTGTATTCTCTTCTCTAAGAACGCCGTTATGTCCTGTGTCTGGGGGGCCGTATGTCGGAGGTTGTATAGGGTTGAGTAATAGTCGTGGAAGGCCTTTGATATGTCGGTCATTGAATGCGAGAGTTTCCCTTCTTTATTGCGTATAGCCGCTATGAATGTGTGTTCTCGTTGTTTTTTTAGGGCATAGGCTAGGAGTTTTCCACATTTTCCTCCTTGGGCATAGTAGAGGCTTTTTGTTTTAGCCAGGGCGTGTTTGGTGCGAGTGTTTAGGATGGAATTAAGTTCCGTCCTCTTTTCTAGTAGTCGCGCATATGTGGTGAGGGAGGAGTCTTGTTTGTGTGTGTCTTCTAGTGTTCTAATTTCATTGGTTATTTTAGTTGCCTGTGCTTCTCTATGTTTTTTGTGTTTAGACGCCAGTTGGATGATCGTTCCCCTAATGAAGCTTTTGTGAGCTTCCCACACGATCGGACATGAAGTTCCGCGTTGTGTGTTTTGGTCAAAGTAGTGAGACAGTCCTTCCCTGATTTGAGTTTGTATCTCCGGTTTGTTTAAGAGGATATCATTTAATTTCCATTGAGATCTAGTAGGGTGCAGCGATGGGATGGCGATGATCATTGATATTGGGGCATGGTCAGACCAGGTAATCGTGGCGTACTTGCATGTGTGGACTAGGTGTAGGAACCGGTGAGGGATGAGAAACATATCAATTCTAGAATAAGTGCCCGATGAGTGAGAGTAAAACGAGTAGTCGCGTTCTGCTGGGTTGGTGATACGCCAACTATCATATAATTAATGTGAGTCTAGGAGTGCCTGGATGCGGGTTCTGGATGAGGCTTGGTATGTTTGGGCCTGGGAGGTGGTATCTAGTGTCCCATCTAAGGAGATGTTAAAGTCGCCTCCTACTATCAATAGGCCCTCTTTGAAGGTATCTAGCTTGGTCAGTATTTTGCTTCCTATTAGGGAGATAAATGTTCACCAAGGTGACTGTTGTATTTCCTATCAGTCCTTTAAGAAAGAGGAACCTGCCATTGTCATCTGCGAGTTGGTCTATGTATATGAATGGTAGGTGGGAGGATAGTGGAATCGCTACCCCCCTCGATTTGGCTTCCACAAAATTGCTAAAGTAGCCTTTGGAGTAGGTTCTGGATTTAAGTGAAGGGGCGGAGTTCTTGCGAAAATGTGTCTCCTGTATAAATACCACATCTGCCTTGTGTCTATGATAGTCTGATAGTGCTATGTGTCGTTTTTCTGCTGTGTTAAGACCCCTCGCATTGTGGGAGGTGACCGTGATAGTGACTGGAGCCCCGGGTGTTCCTACCCCTGGAGGATTTGTAGACCTGCTCTGTAGGTGCCTATGATCCATGGTATCTTGAGCCCCTTGTAACTATGGATGGTGTATACACTGTGCAATGTATAGTGCCGTTCAGTACACAAATAAAATACAATATAATAAAGTAAAGTAAAATCACATAAACAGTGGTAACGTTAACAATTTTAAACTATATACAATTTGCCAGGTCTAATCCTAGCAGGAAGATGGGTACCGTTGTACAACTGTACGTGCAGTCGCTTATGTGCGACTATGATGACAGGTGTCGGCCTCTGAGATGTCCCTGAGTCTGCAGAAGGCCAGCTTATCGTGACACCGTTGGTTAAATTGAGATCAGCGTAGGGTGGGGTGAGTGGGTACCGTATGTAAGAATGGTATCTGGTTCGTTGTGGTGTTTCGATATTTGTCGTAGTGTACTTTGTAAGCCGTGGGGCAGAAAACTTATAAGCTTATACTAGTGTAGTGGAGTGTTGGTGCTGTGTGGTGGAGCCTATGGGGGAACAGGTGCCTTTGTCCCATGGGGACTGGCCTAAATGGTTAGAGCTGTTGTCACCGAGAGAAGGCGTACTTTTTTTTTTCCTCTCTATCTTTCCTTTACTCTGGTGTGGGTTGTCTCAACAATTTCCCTATTTGTGTGTCTCAATCTGAGGTTTAAGCTGGAAATGCTCTAGCAGGTGGACGTACTGTTGTTCTAGATAATTTACTGCAAACCAATTAGTTTGAATGACTATCTGTTCCTGTCCAAATTAAAGATAATAAAGTTGCGTGCACGCAGAAGTAAATTCACACTGAGACACAAGGTTCAGGGTAATGAAAGAACTTCAGAGAAGTTTAATGGCTTCTGACAAAAAATGGGTGCGCAGACCCTTATAAAGGCATTATTACATCATTGAAGAAAATCAAGATATAGACAAATAGACACTATTGATTGGTCCAGGTGTTAAGTGGTTAGTTAGGTACCCTCCTATCAAGAGGTGATGTCATCCTTGACACGGGAGTGGACACAAGATGTAGGCGCCATCTTGTTAGCACGAGGTGTTCATTCGATGGGAGAGTGCTTTGGCAGCCATCCATTTAGAGTGTAGCTGGCACGGTTAGTTTCTCAAGGTTAGGTTTCAAGGCTTTTAGTAAATACACATTTTATCAAAGCTATTTCTTGCTGACATGCAAATTCTATGTTCTATAGACAAAGCTTCCTTGTAAAACTATGGGGGCCTCTTAGAGGTATAGCAAGAGGATTTAAAGGGGCCTTACAGATTTATAGAGGCCTAATAATTCTACAACAGTCCCCCCTAAAATGTTATTTGCTAAAAGACAAAACTTTATTTGTTAGTATCAGAAGAAGTATTAGCCCAAAGACACAGAAACCCCATGACCGCTGACTTAGTGTTAATGCAAAGTGCAAGTCTATCCCTCTCTTGACCCTAACGGGCTGCAGCACATCCGTCAGTACGGTTCAGGAACACTCTTCACTCCGCTGGTAACCCATAGTGGCTTATCCACTACTTCTCCGTACGGCAGTCTACCCATAAAGACGGACGCTGTCCCTGTACTGTCCCTTCCTAGACTTTCTGCACTTCATCAGTATAAGGGAGAGTTTGTAGCGGAATACAGGGTGAGATGAGGTCTTGATCATCGATTGTCAGATGAGTGAAGGTTGGTGTTGCTTGGTCTACAGTTTTCTGCAGGAATTTCCTTAGGCATGGGAGGACACAACAAATGAGAAGAGCGAGAATAAAAAGAAAAATTAGTAAGGCAATACCAATCTGGACTAAAGCTCTCTGCCAACCAGTCATCCAACCAAACCATTTTTCCCAGGGATCAGTAACTCCAGAGTTTCTCTTTAACTCTTCAGAGAGTCTATTTAATTTAGCTATGGCCAGAGTGACTTTACCATTAGGACCTGTGTTTTCTGGAATGTAAGTGCAACAAGTCATAGTGTCGGGTAGTATTTTACAGACCCCCCTTTTTTGGCTAAGATCATGTCTAAGGCCAGTCTGTTCTGGAAGGTCATTTGGGATGTGGCCTGTAATTGCTCGGCCAAGCCCTGGAGGGCATCCCTGGTGTAGTTCACGAAGCGCTGTTGGTTGTAATAGATATAATTAATCCAATTAAGGTTTTTGTTGGCAGTGACTATGGTAAAAAGTGATTCAAAACCTGCAGCTACTTCATCTCTAGCTTTAAATTCATTAGGTACCCCCCTAGGCACCCCAATGGCATCTATGTAAATGTGTGGGTCAAAACTGCCTTTTACTGGGGTTTCGCGCCTTACTCTGGCTGATGTATGTGGAGGGTCGTATGTGTCATGATGATTATCAGAAATAATATGAATGGGCATGATAACTTTGGCCAGGGTACACTCACCCCACCACTCAGTTTCCAGCCTAGATCTTAACTGTAGATCCCCACATAACCAGTAAATATCCCCCAATGACCTGGTATGGTGTTGCAACAGGCGTATAGGAACAGTTCTGTAAGTGGCGCAATAACCTTTAGAAAAGTTACCCATGAATTTACCAATCCCGTCATACATGGCATAACAAGTGTAATTACCTCTATAGACTGTGACTCCATCTGGTGGCTTAACATTTTCAACTAAGAGAGGGTATTCTGCCGTCCATGCCATGCAGAGGGACCTATTAAAGTCATATTGGTAGGCAAAAAGGCTTAAGAAGCAATCTTCTATCTCTAAAGGGAGAGTTAGGGGGACGGTGCCAAGGTGGGGTCGGGCACCGCCACATACATAACATGCTGTTTTATTATGTTTGTTAGCATTATACCTCATCCATTCTAACCACAGATTAATGTCATTGAATCCAGTTTCAGCGGCCATGGTATCTTCAAAAGTGGGGTTAGCGATGGTCATCATATCTTTAAAGGACTGGATATGTGGTTTTAGCGGATTTGGGACCATATGATCAGCCCCTTGCCACTCTGGAGAGTGGTACATATCTCTGAGGTAGAAATGACCTAATTTGTTGTAGGAACCTTTCTTCCAATACATTCCCATTACATATCGGTCTGCATCCTCGGGGCCAGGATGTTCAATATTTAACATTAATTTCATAGGGGTACTTCCTCCAGGCTTTCTTAAAGTCATTCTTTGAAGGAGGGATCTACCCTGATTGTCTATCTTAGATAAAGCACTTTTGGGTTTATAACCCCAGGCAGGCCCAGTATTCCATCCCGCAGCCCCCCAGTAGTTACAGTCATAACCCCATTGTTCATCTACTACACAAACGTAAGGGTCTTTTGCTTGTGGTATATCTTTATAAATGGCTTGAATCTGTGACTTAGGGAATGGGCACTCTACAATATCACAGTAATCAAAAGTGAATGTAGCCACATGGGTACATGATGAATTATACCAGAAAGTGTACCCACTAGCATCTTTGGTGATGGCCACCTGCTGGGCTTTAAGGAGGCCAACTAAGGAGATAATGTACCAGAGGCACATGGTTGCATAGAGTTAGCTTCCTCTGGGGCAGGTGTCTTCTTGCAGTGGGAAGCGTGGATCCAGTTAGGCCTTCCGGCCAATTTGACAGAGGTAGGGGAGATCAGGAGAACTTGGAACGGTCCGTCAAATCTTGGTTCCAGGGTGTGTTTTCGCACAAATTTCTTGACCAGAACCCAGTCACCGGGGAGCAGACTGTGGTTGCCTGTGTCAGAATCAGGATCTGGAATTTTAGAGAAAACTTGGACATGGAGTTTGTTCAAAGCATTTGCGAGTTCAGTTACATAATCTACCAAAACATCAGTTTGAAGTTGTAGTTGTTGGGGAAAATAGCAACCTAGCCTAGGTGCAGTCCCAAATAGAATCTCGTATGGGGACAATGAGGTAGTATTTTTGTACAAGAGCATTCATTAGATCTTTTGATAAATGTGCAGGTCTGTGTGCCCATTGTACGACTGCTGGGTACAAATTCTTAGGGAGGCAGAAATTGAGGTTGTTGGAGTACACTCCATCCTTCAGAACTGCCCCTTTCTGTTTCCACTTCTGTATTTCTTCAGGGGCAACTGTAGCCTGTTGTTCCAGCAGGATTTTCAGGTCAGTTGGAAGAGTCTGCAGAGTAAATATGGGAGTTTCTTCATTTCCGGACACTCTTCTTTCCACTTCCTGTGGTTCTTTTGCAGCTTGTTTTGCAGCCTGATCAGCTAGATGGTTGCCCTTTGCTTCATCTGAGTCCAACTTCCCATGTGCTTTTATCATCAAAATAGCCACTTCTTCTGGGAGTAGGAGGGCGTCCATCAGCTCCTTGATCGCGGAACCGTGCTTGATTGGTGTACCGGTGGTGGTAAGAAATCCTCTTGTTTTCCAAATTAATCCGAAGTCGTGAGCCACGCCCAGTGCATATCTTGAATCCGTGTAGATATTGGCGCGCTTTCCTTCAGAGATCTAGCATGCTGAAGTCAGGGCTTGCAATTCAGCTTCTTGTGCAGACATAGTTGATGGTAAAGATGATGATTTGACAATTTCATCTGTTGTGGTTACGGCATATCCTGTATGGTATCTTCCTTCTTCATCAGCATATCTTGAGCCGTCCACAAACAGGGTGAGATCGGGATCTACCAATGGGTCTTCATGCACAGTTGGTAGATGTGTTGTTTCCATTTTCATCTGTTCAAAACAGTCATGAGGTGTATCTGGGTCGTAGTCATTCACTATGGTTAAATCTTGGAACTCATTCTCCAGGAAATGACGCGGCCATGCTTTTAGGTGGTCAGTTGTTGGATATTTGACAACACCATTTTCCTGTAGCTGTGATTCGTCCATAGTGGCCCATGCTTTTGCCATAGGCCCAAGATCATTCCATGATATTGTTTTCAACTTGGTCACAGGGACATGTGGAATGGCAGTGTCCCAATGACGGTACAAATGCTTGAGTTCCGGAGGTAGATGAATCAAGACCATACTGTTGCCTTCAGAATCACAGTAGAAGTCTTGTGCAGTGAGTTTTACTTCGACCAGATGATAGAGTTCATCTTCATAGCAGGGTTCAGGAGTGATGTTTGATTTGTACCACATGGTACAGAAGGCATATCCTGCTCCGTCATGAAGGAGTGCTTGTCCATCATGAAAGGATAGGTTGGGATGCATTTCCTTCTTGATGGTGCCAGTGAGAAGAGAAACATAAATTTCGTCCATGATGAATCCGTAGTATACACCCCCCTCAGGGAGTGGCAGAAGAGTGGACGGATTGAGAACTTGACATCTTTGGAGGGTAATGTTGTCAGGCAACAAAAGATGACATTGAAGGCGAAGATGCCTGGCAGGAGTAACATGCTTAAGCTGGACCTGGTTGACTATGGCAGAAATGTCATGAGGGGCCAAGACAACCAGGGGGTGGCCAAGGACAAGATCTCCAGTTCTTTCAATGAGCTCTCTGGCAGCAAAGACGGCCCGAAGGCAAGAGGGACGTCCTCTGGCCACAATATCCAGTTGGCAGGAGAAAAATCCAATAGGCCTTTGGCGGCCTCCAGGACCATGAGCCTGAGTGAGTACTCCTGTTGCATGGCCTTGTCTTTCAGAAACAAACAATTTGAAGGGTTTGGTATAGTCTGGTAGGCCAAGAGCAGGAGCAGAAGCAATAGCACGTTTGAGAGAACAGAAGTTGTCAAGGGCTTCTGTGGACAAGCAAAATGGGTCTGACTTGAGAGCATCATAAAGAGGTTGCATAAGGAGCGAGGCTTCTGGGATCCATGCTCGGCAATAGGAAATGAGGCCTAGGAAGGCGTGTAGTGACTTCGAGGTCCTTGGAGGTGGAATGTCCAGTACCGCTCTAACTCGGTCACGGGTAAGATGTCTGGTTCCCTGAGACAGACAATGGCCAAGGAAAATAACAGTAGGTTGGCAGAATTGCAGCTTGAGACGTGAAGCTTTACATCCTTGTTCTGCTAGGTAGCAAAGAAGATTAAGTGAGCATTGTTCTGTTGTGGGTATATCATCTCCACAAAGCAGCAAATCATTCACATATTGAAACAGGACGACCTCAGGGTGGTCAGATTGCCATGGATCAAGGATAGAGCACATGGCCTTCGCAAATTGACTTGGTGAATTTTGTGCCCCTTGGGGCATGACAGTCCATGTGTACTGTTGTTTTTCATGTGTGAAAGCAAACAGATATTGGCAAGTTGGATCCAGGGGAACACTGAAGAAGGCATTGGCCAGATCAATTACAGTGAAGTACTTGGCAGAGGGTGGAACGCCGGAAAGGAGAGTGTGTGGGTTGGGCACTATTGGAGTGTCCAAAACTGTGGCTTCATTTACCGCTCTGAGGTCTTGGACCAATCTGTACTTTTCTGGTTCGCCTTTTGGAGTCTTTTTCTTTACTGGAAATAATGGAGTATTGCATGGTGATTCACATTTGACAAGAGCACCCTTCTCCAGGAGTGCTTGAATTTGAATTGTAATGGCTGCAGCTTGAGCTGGTTTCAAAGGATACTGTGATTTTCGTGGCAATTTTACGCCTGGGATGAGCTTTACCACCACAGGCGGGACCTTTAGATGGCCTATGTCCTCTGGGCCTGTGCCAGCTTCTTGGGAACATCAGTCTTTAGTGAATCAGGGAAATTAGTCCTCAGGTCTTTTGCATCCCCATGAGGCTCTTCTAGATGTAGCATCAGGGGTAAGGAGCACAAAGCTGAGGTGTCTGAGACAGATAGAGGGGTGGATAGTTCCACTTGTCCATCTGGAGTAAAGGTGATGGATGCCTGCAGGCGTGAAAGAACATCAGCTCCTAACAGGTTAATGGGGCATGTGGAAGATACCACAAAGCGAGCAAGCAAGTTGTGGCAGTTACCAACCCGCAGTGGGGTGGACAGGGGACTTTGCCTTGGAAGGCCGTCCACCCCAACACAGGAGACATCAATATTGGAAAGAAATGAGGTATCGGGCAGGTCTTGTTCTCTCAGAACACTTCGGGCTGCACCTGTGTCAACTAGGAAAGTGGTGGGCTGGCCCTCAATGGGTAAAATTACAGTAGCAAGAGGCCCCCCTTGTTCCCCTGAAGACACTGCCATAACAGGGGTTAATGACACAGGCTTGCCGGTGTCCTAGTCTTCTTGGGCTGAATCAGGTGAAGGGGTTTCTGGGGCCTTCGTGGTAGTGGCGGACTTGGAAGTTTGCTTGCCAGCGTATGGCCTCCGGTGTTTTATGGGTTCAGGGCAGTCACTTCTAAAATGGCCTTTCACCCCACAATTAAAGCAAATTCCATCCTCAGGCCTAGTGCCTCTGGGAATCGGCGTGATATCATAAGGGGGGTGGGATTAGATCTTCTTGGCACCTGTGCTGCCTCCAAACCACGGGCAACTAAAAGCAGCTTATCAAGGGAAACCACTCTATACTCAGGGCGGGCAGCAATAATACCTTTCCGTATAGAGTCTTTGATGCCCTGTACAAAGGCACCAGAAAGCATTTGGGCATGTATTTTATTGCTAAGTTCAAACCCTAGGTCAGAGAATACTTGAAAGAGCCTAGCGTGAAACCTCTCTACGGATTCACCTTTTTCCTGGACAATATCATTAAGTCCGGCTGCCTGATCAGCAAGTTTATCTTTGGCCCAAGCTTTTAGCTGATCACAGAACTCAAGTCCGGACGTATAATCGGTATCACTTGACAACCAATTAGTGCATAGGTGGCGAGCAATGCTAGGCCAGTAGGCATCTCCAGCCTTAATGGCACAGAGGCTCAGCAAATCACGCCATGCGGCGGAATAGGTCTGTTGAATCTGGACCACTGCTCTGTAAAAGGGCATAGGTTGCTTTTCTGGGTCAGGGAGTGACTTCATCAGGGCACTGGCCTGTGTTGGGTTAAAGGTAACATACATTACCGGGGCTTTGTCCCCTTGAACCCTGCGACCAAAGGGATCATTAAGAGAACGTCGCGGAGGTTGGGGCGAAATCTCCCTGGAGTCTGGTGGGGACTGGTAACCATGGGAGCTTACCGTGTCAAATTCATCTGCATGTGCTATCCGGACTCCCGGGGAGGGAACTACCTGTGGTGACAGGGCCGGGGGTAGAAGGGGCACTCCACCAGCCGGGGCTGCTGGTGAGCTATGGGTTGGAGGTAGCAGATCATTCGGAAGAACGGGCATAAGAGGGGCTATGTTACTGGGGGACGCCATATTGGAGGCGTGGAAGGAAGTTGCGCTCGGGTTAAGTGAGGAAGTGGCGGCCATATTGGATGTGGGCAAAGTGTGGGCAGGTGTAATCGGGGTCGGCTGTGTGAATATGGGAGGTACGGGATAGGCGGGCTGGGGAGGCGGAAGTGTGGAATAGGCATAGGCTAAGGGCCAAGGCATTTGGGCGGGCGGATAGGCAGAATAGGCGTGTGGCGGTGGGTAGGGATTAGGGAGAGGATGTGACGGGGAGGGGGAGGGACTGGGAGTGGGTGGAGTAGGAGGAGCCGGAGGAGTGGGAGGAGGATAGGGTGGAGTAGGAGGAGCTGGAGGAGTGGGAGGAGGATAGGGTGGAGTAGGAGGAGCTGGAGGAGTGGGAGGAGGATAGGGTGGAGTAGGAGGAGCTGGAGGAGTGGGAGGAGGATAGGGTGGAGTAGGAGGAGCTGGAGGAGTGGAAGGAGGATAGGGTGGAGTAGGAGGAGCTGGAGGAGTGGGAGGAGGATAGGGTGGAGTAGGAGGGTCTGAGAATACGGAAGAAGGAAGTAAGGGAGTAGTAGGAGGAGGAGAAAATGGAGAGGGTGGGTCGGTAGGAGGGGAGGAGGAAGATGAATAGGCAGGTGGGACGGCAGGAGAGGACGGGCGGGAGGAGGGCATGCTGGAGGGGTGCAATGGACTGGAGGAAGATGGGCGTGGTAAAGGAAGGGATGAGGATGATGGGAGTTGGGAAATCGATGGAGGGGAAAATACAGATCCATCGGCATTCAGGACAGGGCAAACAGGGGTAGTGTCAGGGAAAGGGGTGGCCACCTCATGTGTGCCATAACTAGGCGCGTGCTGGGGAGAATTTCCAGTGACAAAATTCTTATGATACACAAACATTTTCACACCCTTGTAATCAACCTCTTGTTCAATCCATCCCTCTTGCTGGATGGCTTTGGCTACTCTGTACCAGGCTTCCGCTGTGCGGACTAAATCATTGTCCATTAACTTGCCTTTCTTCTCTGTCAGTATCTTACGCCAGCTTTCTGGCTGCAATCTACCACACGGGGGTACCGTGATGCCACATACTTTAGCAATCTTATCAACCTTCTTAACCATCTCTTCACCTTCCCTATCTTCTACCAAGTCTCGTGCTAGCCAACCCTTATCGGGTTTTCCCAGTTTCTGTCCCATATTCCCTATACAAGGCGTCCCAGATATAGAGAGAGAAAGGAACAGAACGTCTACCGTGCTCGACTGCTACTTTAAGAGCAAGCTCTTTAAGTACGTCTTCCCAAAACGTAGACTAGTCACTGATTCCGCCTACCCGTGGTAGCCGCGGATTGGAGCGTGGCGAGAAGTGTGTGACCAATCACTTCTCTCAACAGAGAAAGAGAAATAGGAGGGGAAAGTGAAAATAGTACAGTGAGTAAGATAAAAGTAAACACAGGAATCTGTGTGACAGACAATTAAGTCAATAACATTTCAGTGTAAATACAGTGCATGCATCACAGTTCAAATAAGTTCAACAGTGTTATCCCTTGCCTTTACTCGTGTGGCCAAAAGCCACCTCCCTCAACCTCGTAGTGTCCCTGTTGCGGACCCACCCGCAAGTCTCACTACCAGCAGCCACAGGAAACAGCAACAGCTTCCAACCCGAATCCTGTATAGCCTAAAGAATTGGAATCTTACCTGTCTCAGCGCTTGAGACTGGAATTTTACCAAGAAGAAGTGTCTGATGAGGCTAGCTAAGCGGTCAAAATGACACTCTGGGGATCCCCAGGAAGCAGTGAGTCTACTGCCCTCCACAGATCCCCCCTACTCTTTTTCCTTACAGCCACAGCCACGTGGCTCCTAAAAGAGTTAAACAGGCAATAGAGGACCCCCAGGAAAACTTCCACAGGTCCACCCCCCTTTTTCCTTACTACCACAGGTATGTGGTACCTAAAAGGAGTTAAACAGGCACTTACACTCCCCGGGTACTAAGTTAAACACATACCAATACAAACACACCCAGGCAACAGATAGTCAACATGCAGGTAAACTAGGTATCATTAACAATACAAAGACTCTGGGCAAGTTATTACCTGACTTTGATGTCCTCTCGGCAGCAGTCACAGACACTGGGACAGGTCAATCACAGGGGCAGGAACATACCGGCTAGGTGCTGCAGCAATCTCTACCGTGTATTCAGAGGTGATCAGGCTCTTTTCCTTCCCCCAGGATTCAGCCCCCCCAGCGTCTTCTTGGACAGCTGCCCAGACTGGACATAGCCCAGAGCCCCACGTTGAGAGCGCCAATTGTTCTAGATAATTTACTGCAAACCAATTAGTTTGAATGACTATCTGTTCCTGTCCAAATTAAAGATAATAAAGTTGCGTGCACGCAGAAGTAAATTCACACTGAGACACAAGGTTCAGGGTAATGAAAGAACTTCAGAGAAGTTTAATGGCTTCTGACAGAAAATGGGTGCGCAGACCCTTATAAAGGCATTATTACATCATTGAAGAAAATCAAGATATAGACAAATAGACACTATTGATTGGTCCAGGTGTTAAGTGGTTAGTTAGGTACCCTCCTATCAAGAGGTGATGTCATCCTTGACACGGGAATGGACACAAGATGTAGGCGCCATCTTGTTAGCACGAGGTGTTCACTCGATGGGAGGGGTGCTTTGGCAGCCATCCATTTAGAGTGTAGCTGGCACGGTTAGTTTCTCAAGGTTAGGTTTCAAGGCTTTTAGTAAATACACATTTTATCAAAGCTATTTCTTGCTGACATGCAAATTCTATGTTCTATAGACAAAGCTTCCTTGTAAAACTATGGGGGGCCTCCTAGAGGTATAGCAAGAGGATTTAAAGGGGCCTTACAGATTTATAGAGGCCTAATAATTCTACAACACTGTGAACACATGTGTGTTGTAAATGTACATTTTTTTTTTACATTTTTTTTTTTTTAAGAACACATCATTGAGCATACGACCTGGCGTTGAAAGTCCAGCAGGATATCCTGCTAGGCATCTTATGTTCATATTAGTTAGTCGTCCATGGCTCCTCTAGGTCTTCTCTCTCGTAGATGTTGGGGACTGGCTGGTCCGGTTCTCTGTTTTTTCGCTTGTGATTGCCTTCTCAGATCATGTGGTTGTTTATTGTGGGAGGTTGCTGGGTCCGGCGAGTACCAGTCTAGAACCTGCGTGTCGTTCAGGTTCAGTGCCCTTATAAATGGGGCGACATCTTGGTGCGTTGTGATTGTGAATACAGATCCTTTAGTGGCGACTGTGAGGGCGAATGGGAAGCCCCATCTGTATTTGATGTTGCGAAGTCGCAGCTGGTCTGTGACAGGTTTTAAGGTTCTTCTCGCCTGTAGGGTGAGCCATGATAGGTCCGGGTATATTTGGATTTCTTGGCCCAGGTATAGCAGTGGGGCGGAGGTGTCTCTTAGAGTTTTCAGGATGTCTTCCTTTAGCGTGAAGTAATGCATGCGGCATATTATGTCTCGTGGCATTTCACCTACCCCACTCTTTGGCTGTAGGGACCTGTGCGCTCTGTCCAAGAGTATTTGTGTGTCTGGCGGACGGCCCAGTATGGAGTTAAAGAGGGTGGTTAGTAGGGCTTGTAGATTTTCATTGTCTGCCTCTTGAAGCCCCCTTATGCGGAGATTATTTCTCCGTCCCCTGTTGTCCAAGTCGTCTAGTGACCTTTGCATCATGGAGAGGTGTCTGTCATGGGCATTTACTTTAGTGGTTAGGTCTTGTATCTGTGTCTGAAAAGATCCCCTCTCGTCCTCCAGGTCTTGCACCCTGTGTCCTACCTTTTGGATATCAGAGCTGAGGCCCTCCATTTTGTGCTGAAATGTAGCTTCAATTTTCCCCAGCATCTGTGCCAGATCTGCTTTGGAGGGTAGGTTTCTCAATAGCTCCTTGATGTCCACATCTGGTGTGTCTGTGGAGCTCTCTGATGCCGCTGGGCTTTGTGGCTGGGAGCATAGGTAGGCCGCCGCCGGCGCCATGTTGGAGTCCCCATGTTCTGAAACGCGGTCGGCATAATCGCGGAACAGGCGGGTTACCGATCCCGGTTTGCCCGCAGGGGTCTTCCCCGTTGGTGGGTGAGTGGGCTGCTGTTTTTTATTGTTCCCCATCCCTGTTATGTGTCTCCGTTCGCTTAGTTTTCAGCCCCGTCGGCTCGGAGCTGAGTTAGTATACGGCCATCCCGTTGTGGTAGTTTTTCTTCTTTTAAATATAGTCTCCTCCTTTACTGTGTTGATTCCCTTTATATATTTAAATGTTTCTATCATATCCCCCCTGTCTCGTCTTTCCTCCAAGCTATACATGTTAAGATCCTTTAACCTTTCCTGGTAAGTTTTATCCCGCAATCCATGAACCAGTTTAGTAGCCCTTCTCTGAACCCCTCTCTAAGGTATCAATATCCTTCTGAAGATACGGTCTCCAGTACTGTGTACAATACTCCAAGTGAGGTCTCACCAGTGTTCTGTACAATGGCATGAGCATTTCCCTCTTTCTACTGCTAATACCTCTCCCTATACAACCAAGCATTCTGCTAGCATTTCCTGCTGCTCTATTACATTGTCTGCCTACATTTAAGTCATCAGAAATAATCACCCCTAAATCTCTTTCCTCATATGTTGAGGTTAGGACTCTATCAAATATTCTGTACTTTGCCCTTGGGTTTTTACGTCCAAGATGCATTATCTTGCACTTATCCACATTAAATGTCAGCTGCCACAACTCTGACCATTTTCTAGTTTACCTAAATCATTTGCCATTTGGCTTGTCCCTCCTGGAACATCAACCCTGTTACATATCTTAGTATCATCAGCAAAAAGACATACCTTACCATCAAGACCTTCTGCAATATCACTAATAAAAAATATTAAAGAGAATGGGTCCAAGTATAGATCCCTGAGGTACCCCACTGGTGACAAGTCCAAGCTTCGAATATATTCCATTAACTACAACCCTCTGTTGCCTGTCACTCAGCCACTGCCTTACCCATTCAACAATATTGGAATCCAAACTTAAAGATTGCAGTTTATTGATAAGCCTTCTATGTGCAACAGTGTCAAAGCCTTACTGAAATCTAGGTAAGCAATGTCTACTGCACCACCCTGATCTATAATTTTAGTTACCCAATCAAAAAAATCAATAAGATTAGTTTGGCATGATCTCCTTGAAGTAAACCCATGTTGTCTCTGATCTTGAAATCCATGTGTTTTTAGATGTTCATCAATCCTATCCGTTAACATGGTTTCCATCACTTTCCCCACTACTGAAGTAAGGCTTACTGGCCTATAGTTGCCCGACTCCTCCCTATTACCTTTCTTGTAAATGGGCACAACATTCGCTAACTTCCAATCTTCTGGGACTACTCCTGTTAACAATGGTTGGTTAAATAAATCTGTTAATGGTTTTGCTAGTACACCACTAAGCTCTTTTAATAGTTTTGGGTGTATTCCATCAGGTCCCATTGACTTATTTGTCTTTACTTTTGACAGTTGAAATAGAACCTCTTCCTCTGTAAACTCACGTGTAATAAATGACTCATTTATCCTTTTTCTCAACTGAGGTCCCTTTCCTTCATTTTCATCTTTAAATACATCTTGTGTTAACATTTTTGTCATGTGATTCTCCATTTTTGTTGAAATTTGTATAAACAATTTAGCAAATGTCATTATAAACCAGTTCAAACAAGGCACAGCCATGGCACACATTGTAAATGTGGAGGAGAAATGGTAACATTGTTTCATGTGTGCTCCTCTTTGTAACTAACTGCCAGGTGTAATGGGCGGAGCTTATAACAATGATTGACAGGGAGCTAAGATGGAGGCTCCTCTTCTATACTGACTGCCAGGTGTAATGGGCGGAGCTTATAACAATGATTGACAGGGAGCTAAGATGGAGGCGGCTCTCTCTATACTGACTGCCAGGTGTAAAGGGCGGAGCTTATAACAATGATTGACAGGGAGCTAAGATGGAGGCGGCTCTCTCTATACTGACTGCCAGGTGTAAAGGGCGGAGCTTATAACAATGATTGACAGGGAGCTAAGATGGAGGTGGCTCTCTCTATACTGACTGCCAGGTGTAAAGGGCGGAGCTTATAACAATGATTGACAGGGAGCTAAGATGGAGGCGGCTCTCTCTATACTGACTGCCAGGTGTAAAGGGCGGAGCTTATAACAATGACTGACAGGGAGCTAAGATGGAGGTGGCTCTCTCTATACTGACTGCCAGGTGTAAAGGGCGGAGCTTATAACAATGACTGCAGGGCATTGCTGGCGGCTGCTCTCTCACTCTATGACAGTGGCGTACATACCGGGCGCAGGGGTCGCGGCTGACCTGCGACCGGTATGTATGCCACTGTGGCCAGCCTCTTCTCCTGGGACTGGCCCTGGTATCACCCGGCAGGCAGGCTGGCAGGTGCGTGAGGGAGCACTCTCCCCTGAGTGCTTCCTGTTCAGCTCCCTCCCGCACCGCACTGATACCGGAGCCGGAAGATGATGTTAATTTCCGGCTCCGGCATCAGTACGCGGCGCGCGAGGGAGCTGAACAGGAAGCACTCAGCCAGGGAGAGTGCTCCCTCGCGCGCCCGCCAGCCTGCCCGCCGGCAGACACCACTGGACCCCAGGGATTCCCCTCAGCACTCCGAAAGGTAAGGTGGCTGGGGGGATTAAATTAAAAAAAAAAACGTGTGTGTGTTAGGGTTAGTGTGTAAGTGTGTTAGTGTTAGAGAGTGTTTGTGTGTTAGTGTTTGAGTGTGTTAGTGTGTGTGTGTGTGTGTGTGTTTGAGTGTGTTAGTGTGTGTGTTAGAGTGTGTTAGTGTTAGAGAGTGTGTGTGTGTTTTATTATGTTTGTGTGTTAGTGTGTGTGTCTGTTACTGAGTGTGTTAGTTTGTGTGCATCTGTTAGTGAGTGTGTGTTTTGTGAGTGAGTGTGTATGTCTGTCTGTCAGTGAGTGTGTATGTCTGTCAGTAAATGTGTGTGTCTGTTAGCTAGTGTGTATGCGTCTCTCCATATAACCCTCCCTATAACTCCTCCTATTACTCCTTATAACCTTTCTATAACTCCTATTACTCCATATAATCCTCCCTATAATTCCTCCTATTACTCCATATAACCTTTCTATAACTCCTATTACTCCATATAACCCTCCATATAACCCTACCTATAACTCCTCCTATTACTCCATATAACCCTCCCTATAACTCCTCCTATTACTCCATATAACCTTCCCTATAGCTCCTCCTATTATTCCATATAACCCTCCCTATAACCCCTCCTATTACTCCATATAACCCTCCCTATAACTCCTCCTATTACTCCATATAACCCTCCCTATAACCCCTCCTATTACTCCATATAACCTCCCTATAACTCCTCCTATTACTCCCTATAACCCTCCCTATAACTCCCCCTATTACTCCCTATAACCCTCCCTATAACCCCTCCTATTACTCCATATAACCCTCCCTATAACCCCTCCTATTACTCCATAAAACCCTCCCTATAACTCCTCCTATTACTCCATATAACCTCCCTATAACTCCTCCTATTACTCCATATAACCCTCCCTATAACTCCTCCTATTACTCCATATAACCTCCCTATAACCCCTCCTATTACTCCATATAAAGCTCCCTATAACTCCTCCTATTACTCCATATAACCCTCCCTATAACTCCTCCTATTACTCCATATAACCCTCCCTATAACCCCTCCTATTACTCCATATAACCCTCCCTATAACCCCTCCTATTACTCCATATAACCCTCCCTATAACTCCTCCTGTTACTCCATATAACCCTCCCTATAACTCCTCCTATTACTCCATATAACCCTCCCTATAACCCCTCCTATTACTCCATATAACCCTCCCTATAACTCCATATAACCCTCCCTATAACCTCTCCTATTACTCCATATAACCCTCCCTATAACCTCTCCTATTACTCCATATAACCCTCCCTATAGCTCCTCCTATTATTCCATATAACCCTCCCTATAACTCCTCCTATTACTCCATATATCCCTTACTATAACTCTTCCTATTACTCCATATAACCCTCCCTATAACCCCTCCAATTACTCCATATAACCCTCCCTATAACCCCTCCTATTACTCCATATAACCCTCCCTATAACTCCCCATATTACTCCATATAAGCCTCCCTATAACTCCTCCTATTACTCCATATAACCCTCCCTATAACCCCTCCTATTACTCCATATATCCCTAACTATAACTCCTCCTATTACACCATATAACCCCTCCAATTACTCCATATAACCCTCCCTATAACTCCTCCTATTACTCCATATAACCCTCCCTATAACCCCTCCTATTACTCCATATAACCCTCCCTATAACTCCTCCTATTACTCCATATATCCCTTACTATAACTCCTCCTATTACTCCATATATTCCCTCCTATTACTCCATATAACCCTTACTATAACTCCTCCTATTACTCCATATAACCCTCCCTATAACTCCTCCTATTACGCCATATATCCCTTACTATAACTCCTCCTATTACTCCATATATTCCCTCCTATTACTCCATATGTCCCTCCTTATAACTCAACCCATTACTCCATTTAACACTTCCTATAACTTTACATGATGTTTATAAAGCTCGAGTCACACCTCACCTGTATATGACCTTCACAGCCTACTTACACACATCCCCAAAAATATCTATATTATTATATCTACCTGACTCAGCACATTCTGCGTCATTTACAATGTCATAACTCCTGCACACAGGAGGCTGCTGCAGGCTTTACTATCTAACAGAGCAGGAGATGAAAACGTCTAAAGTAAACACACTGCGCTGTAAGATCAGACTGAAAATGAAGCCATTTTTGTTTCCATGCAGGCTGTGCCAGTCAGAGCCAGGGGAGGTGTTGCTAGGGCTGCATTAACAGAAACAAAAGTGATTTAACTCCATAATGGCAGAGAATTGAGAAGTGAGACTGCAGGGGCATGATCTATACACCAAAACTACTTCATTAAGCTAAAGTTGTTTTGGTGCTTAGAATGTTCCTTTAAGCGTGTGAAATAGGTCAATTAAACCCAGAAACTGTAAACTGCTTTCTGTGTCTCCTGTAATGTCAAAGTGTATGGTTTTTGATATTGAGATGAATTATATTCTCTCAGTAATTCCCGTATCACCTTAACAAGCCTCGAAGTTCACTGTGCCATGTCCCATGTTGGTTCTCATGGTGTGTCATGACACCTTTCAATGTCAGCCTGCTGCCTACAGGGGGCACACTATATCCATTATTGATTAACCCTGAGCCATCCACGGGTGTGAGGTCCATTCACTCTCTATATTGCCCGTCATGATGTCCGTGGAAGTCTTTTGATCTTCCTGAATCTCGCACATAAATCTTACCCAGAGTACAGGCTGTTATTAATGGTGCTGTCTGGACAGGACACGCTGTGGATTCACAGAGAGGACATTTGAGGCTTGTTTTATCCTCTTAGTCTCACTTTAATCTGTCCTTTTCTAAACTCCATGGCTCATATTTCTGCTAATTTGTAACGATCGTCACACATTAAAACAAAGCCTGCTATTCCCAAATTCTTCTTTAAACTGTTCCATGTCCTGCATGGAATACATCGCTGCCTGGTGTCAGATCCACGTGCTGGTTACTGGCGACTTCACAGGCCATGCGCTCCCTCCGAGCTCTCTGACGCTCTAAAATCATATCAGAAACAGCCAAGTCCCCTGTACAAAGAGTGCTTCTTATTGGCATTTCTATACCCCATCATACTGCAGCCTATACACGTTTAACTTGGCAATAGAAGGGTTCTACAGGTCCTAGTAATGAAACAATATGTTAAATATTCATACAAACTTCATTCTCAACTACACTCTGGTCACAAGTTAACAGATTCATTTAAAATATTTATTCCTTTCGATACCAGTCACATGTAGAATGTAAAGTGAGAGCAGTTTAGATGACTTTGCTGAAACGTCAGGTCTAAGACGGCGGTAGAAGATTTGCACCCTGACATTTAAATCAGATCACCTTACGCTACATAAGTTTTGTTTTGGCTTCTCACAATGAAACCCGTAGAGCGTTACCAGGGGATTGCAAGATACCGTCGGGGATATGAAA